>BOPP01000133.1:375183-428130 GCA_017312745.1 Gryllus bimaculatus
AGTGAGAGAGTGAGTGAGAGAGTGAGTGAGAGAGTGAGTGAGAGAGTGAGTGAGAGAGTGAGTGAGTGTGAGTGAGTGAGTGAGTGAGTGAGTGAGTGAGTGAGTGAGTGTGAGTGAGTGAGTGAGTTTAAATTGTGGGCTCTGGAGGACTGCCCCATGCTGCAGTGTGTAATGCAAGGGAAGCAATTTGGCTCAAAGTTGAGGCAAGAAAAATGTGGAGAGGGTTGGATAAGTGAATAAACTTACTTCCATTTTACACTAAACATAGAATTCATTCCTTCTCCTGTTTAACAAATAATTATGATAAAGAAATACACAGGCAAGGCGGCCAAGTACTTAGGATACTTTTTTAAAATAAAAATAGAAACAGAACACAAGGACAAGTACAACCACATCATGTGTATTTGATAGGCACTGGAAAGAAACATCTATGCTAACAAAAATAACTTTGTTTATATGCACTGTAAAAAATTTACCTAACTATACTCGCATATGTGTCCACAGCCAGTAGGACACTGCTTGTTATTTGCCCACCACTCTTGCATGTGGAATAGATGACCACCATGGGCACAACCTTGGCACCATGCATACAAGCCACGCACTACCTGGTGGCACACACTACATGCAGCACCTTCAGCACAGTGACACCGATCACACAACCAGCCAGCACGCAGGAGTGGTTTTCCACAACGAGCACAACAGGTGTGCACAGTTGTTGACTGTTGATTCAGCTGGGAAACACTTGGAACCCAAGCCAGCTGAATGACCTACGAAAAATTCAGGGTTATAATAAGTGAAACCTTCACATTACAACTCAGAATGAACTTATTGGCAATGCAATTAGTATTTAAAATAGTATTAGTATACATTGACATACGAGCATTTCTTAACATCTATTACACTATACATGCACATGTAATGGTGCTCAAGAACCTTATTTGAATAACAGTAAATTAATAAAATAAAATTGGTATTAAAGTGTGTCAATTTCTTACGCTTTAAGTGACACAAAGACACATTTTGTGGTCTTATGTGTTAAATGAGAAATGAACCCATCTTTATTAATAGAGATATCAAAGCAGATAGTTATTTTCCTTACAAGGACTCTGGTTCTGGTGGAAAACTCCAGCATGTTATGTCCATAAAATGACGACGTAACAAAAAGAACAAACTCCATTATAGATTTTTACTCTGATCTACTTGCATAAACACAAAATAAAATAATTTACCATTTAATTGTCTACTCATTTAACATATAAAGATAAATAAAGGTTTTACATTAAATAATTGGAAAAAAATTGATTTAACAGTTACTATTATAGTAAACATGATTTAAATAATTAATAATAAATTAATAATCCAGCCTACATTTTTAGAACTCAAGCACTAACTACAATGAAATCTGCTCTAGTAGCAACCTTAATTAAAAGAACAGCTCCATTAACAGCAATTTTTTTGTGAAACCAATTGATTTTTTTTATAAGATTACCACAAGAGGATTACTCAAACGTTCCACAAGAATTATATGACCTAATTTTTTTCAACACCACCGTTTCTCTTGATATTAACTTAAATCAGATACTGACATTACTTGGAACAATTTACACCACAAGAAAGGCTCTATTTTTACTTTCAACAGGACCTGGCAACTGCTCAAACTGCCATTCGATCCATGAACTTTTTAAATACTGTTTATGGAGATGATGACCCTTGTGGCTTTTTCCTTCGAGGGTATTTAAAATACCAGGTGTACACAGGTATTCCGCATTCCACAGAAGTGCTCCGTTGCTCTATTAAAGGGAAACCAGAATATATTTTCCGGAGGTGCCAAGAATGCATTCAAGCTGAAGAACACCGCTTTCAGCATCATTTTAAGGTAAGTTGAGTGCAGCTACACTGGGGGAGCACGCCCTCGTCTCCCCAGACAATGATGCCTGAATCTTCAGAGAACAATAACATGTACACCAAGTAGAAAAAGAGAAAAAGAGTTTCAGCTAGAAAACTTGTTGATATTTGTAAGTGCTGTGAATCAAATACAAAGTGAATCAAATACAAAAACAAAAGCACATTTTGTACTTAGAGAGGAAGATAAAACTAGATGAAAACTTGTTAAACAGACAACTAAGGTATTTTGGGAGTGAGTTAAATTCAGGCTTGAATAGATTTGTCTATATTTTATATTTGAAGTGTACTTTAATGATTAAAATGTGTTTTGTGATTCAAGGTAAGTGAAATGATAATACACTTTATTCAATAGGAATTAGCTCTATTTGACCTTATCTGTGCTTCCTGCAACCTTGTAGCCACAGCCACCTCTAATGACCAATTTCTGCTGGAACCGTTAGTGAAAAAAATTTTACATTGGCATCTTAAATTATAGCAGGTAACCTCTTTGTCTGGAATTTGAATATCTGATTTTTAAAACTCTTAGCTTCTTGAATCATTGAAAATGTTTTTTTGTTGTTGTTAAAATTACTCACACTTTCTCTTATACTAGTATCAACAGAATATGGGTTTTGATGGAAATACACATTTAAGTTGTGCCTGTACTGAAAAAAAAAAAAAAAGTTGATGTTTTGGTGTTTTATTTATTATGTTTCCCCCCCCCCCCTTATTTTCTTTTGTTTCTATGTCTTTACCACTGTACCTGTATAGACTAAATCGAACAAAGGATTTTACCCCAAAGAATATTTCCGTATTGATTTGGTCTAACTTGAGACCCTGAAAATTTGAAATGGATCTTTCAAATTTTGGAGGTACATGTTTACATGTTAACTTCAAGCACATTTTCAAATTTTCTGAATACTAGCTGTAAACTTTTTCTTTCAATTTTTTGCATGAAGCAAAATAACTTAAAAACTGCCCAGGTCCCCTTTTCAATAAAAAATTAAAATTTCAAAAAGTGTAAAGTTGACAATTTTTTGGACACCCCTCCTACAACTGCATTACTCAAGATATGCGTTTTTATTGAATTCTATTCTTAAAAACTAAATTTTTGATGTCAAACACAATGTTTTCAATATAGGATAAGCTTTTGTGTAATTCAGAGTTGAATCTTGAGAATTTTTTAAAAACATGTAAACAAAAATTTCTCAAAAATGGCTCAAAATTTAATTTTAAGACGAAAATTAAATTTACTGCTTCAATAGAACAAAATGTGCTTCTAAATATGATTTAGGTCTGATTTGCATAAAAATCTTGGAAATTTCAAAAAATCAATGTTATTTCTACTTTCCTGCATTTTAAACCAGGGCTACTCCACGAGCTACTGATTTCTTTCTCAATGCAAATTAGTGCTCATTATTTAATTATTTATATCATTTCTTGCACAGGTTTTTCAATATATCAGAAAATTCTGGATAATTTTGACTTAAATAGACTTGTGTTAGGTTCCGCTATCACTAGCATATTAAGAATCACTAGCATATCTGTGTGAGAACTCACATGTAAAATTCCATCCTCTAACCTTTCTTTCCTTTTTCATATTAAGAGGATAAGTTGTTAACGAAACAAATTTATTTGTTTAAACAATTTAAAAAGGTAACTTCCAATGTACTTGCAGAATATAAAATAAAGATCATTGAAATTGATATTTGAAACAAATTTTAAAGAAAGGTTTACTCAGTGTTATGGACGTGTTCTTAGAACAATTCACAACACTTCTGTAACCTATAAGAAGGTTATTAGGATGAAAGTAAAAACAATTTTGAGTTTGTTTTTTGTTCGTATTTATAAAAAGTATTACAAAAATCAAACTTCCTTTTTGGAGAAAAACGTCAGAACAATAGAGCAACTTTTGTGAAGGTAAAGACTTGTAACATACAACTTATTTGGGTTTTGGTATTTTCAAATAAACTGAAGAAAAGTGAGGTTTGTGTTCACAACCATAAAATAACTGCAATAAATAAACAAAAGAATCTTATAAACTTGTTTTATGCTACTGTATGATGAGCTTCTGTAGCTACAAGTGTAACTTCCACAAGGGGTTCAACACATTTTAGATATATTGTGGGGGACATTTCAGTTACTTCTTTTGTGTTTTCTTGTCCATTGGTAATTCATCATTATAGTATTCCCTTCCATCAAATCGAAAATCGTATCATGCCCTCTATTAGTAGTCACTCTTTTGTTACGTTCTCATATTGCAGTGGCAATTTGACCACGAAATGTCAGATATACAGAATTTTCATGGTGATTTTGAAGATCACAAGTATTTGGCTCTGCAGTGTATATGGAATGTACTCCCCACCCCCCACCCCCGTGTGGAACAACTATAAAGGAATACATTTTGATCAGTTTGATCTATGCCCTCCTTATGAGCTTTGTAGGGATGAAATAGTTTAGGCACTGGGATGCTAATTATCTTTCTACAGAACGCAAGAACTCTAGAAAATCTTTCTACAGAACGCAATGGTTGAACTGTGACAAAATTGGTGGCTATAGGAACAACACTGTTGTCATTGCATCAAACTGACCCTGAGCGAGCAAACTCCATGCTGAGATGGAACAAACTTCATACAATACTCTCTATTCTATTATAATTTTATCTATTGATATTAACTCTCTTTTCTCTTATTATTCCATTGGATTCCATCCCCATCTTTTTTAGGTAATGCAGTAGTTCAAAATTGAAAAACAGTTTATCAAAGATAATTTGACATGAATCTTGTGGAAGTTACTGGTTCACAAAGGTCATTACCATGTCGTAGTCCATACCTTGGATTCATTATCTTTACATACACCAGCTCCTTGGTTAGGTTTGAGCCGAAGTGTTTATCTACCACTTGTAATTCCATACCAAAATTTGTATCCGTGATTTTCCTTTTGTGAATTATTTGCAGCCGTATCTTCCAAGTACGGGACCATTGATTTATCGACAGAGTGGTACCGCACGTGAGACACACACATCACTTAGTGTAAACCGTAATGGGTTGATTCTTTACACACTGTATGATCTCTCTAAATTGTCCAAATCACAAAGTGTACTAACATTTAGTGGCCTTGCTGGTAAATAACCTACACTTGGATTTTCTTCAGCACCCTAATCTGTTACGTCATTGACGTTAGAGATAGGTGTAATGTTTCATCCACACCCCTTTTTGGTATTTCATCATAGTTTGTTTCGAAAATGTTAAAAAGTTCCAACAAAGTACACAGTTTCCTTAATGTATAAAATGACCACATATGATCCTGATGTCCTTCTGGAAGGATGGTTGAATATAACATTGAATAACAACTGACGAAAAACTTTAATAGTCATGTAACACTAAAAATAATGTAGTTTATTTCTTTAAGATGTTATATCAACAGTTTCAGAGTTATTGACGTCAAATGAAAGAACACATACATATTCATCAAGAACAGCAATAGTCACTTTGTCCACTGTAAAATTGCAATATTTTCAAAAAACAATTTCTCAATAACATAATGTAAATGATTGGGTAAAAATAATGGTGGTAGTATGTTTCTGAATTAATGTACTTTATATAAACATGTGTCATTGTCCCTAGTCACAAAAATATTACAAACTTTTTTTACTCTTGTGAAAGCTACTTAAAGTTGCCCATGTGAAAATACAGGATCGAGTAAGCATAACCCAACTCTTCGCAATATTATTTTACTTACGCAATACTTTATTACCAAACTGAGAGGTACACCCATGCAATTTAATCACCTAAAGGAATTCATTTCACATACAGTTGCAGATTCTATATATTACTGATTCTGCAGATTCTGTAGATACTGTAGGTTATATCACAAACTTTTCACAGAAACAAGAATGTCAATACTTACATTCGATAAGTGAACCGTTGCACTACACACACAAAAAGTTATCTTCATTGGTATTAAGCAACTATTAATACTTCTAGTTGCTGCAAAATCATTTAGGTTTATTTGCCTAATCTTGACTCAATGATTATGCAAATAAACCTCATCAACCAGCGCAAACAGTGTACGCAGAAAGCATACATAGAAGTTGGAAACATCTAAACCTTCTAAGTGTGACATCACAAACAAAGATTGCCTCCAGCGTTGAGTAATATAGTTGGTATTGGATAATACCAATAAGCACCGAACTAGCAAAAACTTAATAAAATGTCCAGGAATATTGAATCCAGTAGATTACAGCGTAAAAAATGCTTCTTAGAGGTCTTTGGCCAAAAAATTTGAAGTTTTGAGGCCGTAAAATGCTTCATTTAGGAGTTATTTAAGGATACAGATTAAAAAATCCTGACACCTGTTGCAGGTTGCATTAGTTATGAATATTTAGAAACATTTTTTAAAAAATAAATTCTTCAAATATTTTTCATCAAAGTGCAATTCGTTACATCTCAGTGAAATTCTCTTTCTTTAGAGATCTTATTTATCAAGATTAGTTTCGACTGAAATAATACAACTGAAATAATATAGGAGACGATTTGCAGGCATGTACACAGTTATTGTCATTGTTATTAATACTTTTGAAATTTCACACTTCTGAATTAAAGACATGTTATTTTTTTAAGTGTTACATGCTTAGTTAGGTTGACAGATGGATGAAATGCAAGTAGGAAATAAGTTACTATATTCTAATATTATGAAACCAAAACACACAATACAAGAAAGAATATGCTGCTGTAGCACTAGTTTAATTAATTTGTGGTTACTTCTTTAATTATTTTTATTTATTACTACTACAAGAGAAAGTAGATTCGATACTGGCTGAGTGGTGAAAGGTTTCTGTAACCAAGTATGGTTTCAAAACCACTTGAAAATCATCTGGCAAAACCCTAACAAGTTCTTAGAGGCAAAATCTAACCTGTGTAGCCACTTCCCAAAGTCTGTGTCGTGACAGAGTATCTAAGTATCCCAGCAGCCAATGTTCTTGTGTGGCCTCATCCAATGAGACCAGAGAGCGTCGGCGTTCTCCAAGAGCCAAGAGTACTGATGCTGATGTTTGTACATCACCCATAACTGCATGATGCTTTAGCATGTCCACCATGGTCTGGCTGGGATCCCAAGCCATGAGACGAGGCATAGATGTTACACAAAGCACAGATGTTGGCTGATCTTCAATAGATATTGTTTGAGTTTCTACAAACATAATTCAGAAAATTAAAAATTGTAAAATTTATTAAAAATAAGCTGGAAGGCCAATGGTTCCCTGAACATTTCCCTTTCCTCTGCCTGAAAAAGAGAGTTTTCAATTAAAACATTCTATTATTTAAAAGTGAGAGTATGCCACAAAAACTTGAGAACTATGAAGTGATTGCAACCAAATTTTCGGTGAATACTACTAAGCAGCCAAGAATCAAAAACAGCACAGCTGCAATTCAAAATGTTACACAAAAACGTGTGTGGGTTTTTGTTTATTTCATTAAATGCAATTCCCAAATTCATTTGGTTGCTATTGTTGCTGAGCCTTACAAGGTGACATGGGGTGACCTGATAGAGCAGGCAGAGCAGACAGATCTGGGAAAGGTGAGCAGAGCGAGTGTGGTGAAAGGTGCGGGGGCAGCGGAAGAAGAGTAAGGCCAGTGTGAAGCACAATGAGCAGAAAAAGCTAGAAAAGTTAGATGATGGAGCCAGCAGAGAGAAAAAGAGAGCCATGTGGAAGGAATGGGCGAAACAGAAACAGTGGGAGAGAGGTGGAGAGTGATGAGCAGGAGGAACAGGTAAGTGAGAAGGGTTTGATGGGCAAACAGGATTGATTGATTGTTAGCAATTTCAGGCATCTTAACTATGGAGCTCATTAGTCCCGTAAGTGAATTGCATGTTTTTGCTCAGGACGTGGTGGTGGTCTTCTCCTGCTGTATAGTGAGATCCGGCACCGACCTACCTTCGGCTAACAGGGTTTTCCTCAACCAGGTATCTCCCACCAGCTGGGCACAGCCCAAACCGCAACAATTTCAAAGCTCCTGACCGGTCTCCCGGCATGTGTGGTAATGTAGTACATGATAGTGTAAATGTGTAAGAGGTGAGGATAGGACAAGGAAGAGGTAGGAAAGATTGAACATGGTCCATGGCCTTTTGTTCGGTTCCAGTTCTCCCTGGTATTGATCAGTGAGAACTAAGGAAAACTACTGATCAGGCCTCTAGAATTCTCCTCCAGATAGTGACTGAATTTGACCTAGCTGACAAGCTAGTGTCGAAAATCATACCAAAGTCAGGACTTGAACCTAGGACCTCCTGCTCAGAGGGACTACAATGACTTCAGTTGATGTTCTGAGCCATCTCCCCCAGTGGCATTCAGGGAAGATGGATGAAGGGTGTGGGGCAGGTGAGGCTGCTTAACAGATGATTGTGATAAACAATTCTTGGACAACACACTGATTGTGGCTATATCAATTTTCTGTTGCTATATGTACAAATTTATAAAAACACCCACCCCTCTGGGTCTTTTGGGTGCTGATTGCCATTTCTTCACTTCACATTTTATGAAAAGGGACAGTGTAACAGAGTGGAGCAACAACTAAAATATTATTACTGAAATCTAGGTAGCTTGTCGTGAACCTATTAATATACAAAGGAAGTAATTTGGGTTGGCTGATAACGTGAAGAACATTACCTTTGTATTTTTAGAAAGAACTGTTGTAACACTAATATGGCAATAAAAAACCCACAGAAGGCACAAAGAATATTCATAGTTTAATTTCTTTATGAAGCAGTCAATAAATACTATTATATGTAAAGTGAAGCAAAAATCAGTTTAATTGCAACAACATCTTATTTGTAAAATTATGTCATTTGTTTAATACTAAACTGATTCCCTTTAGTAAGTTTCCATTTGAATTTAATCATAATGATTAATACATGTCCAGTACATTTTAAAATTTAATGAATATTTCTATTCACTGCTCTTTGAAAGCACACAATGGTAATTGTCGCTTGCATGTGCTTGGGAGTGACACGCTGTGGCAAAACAGAAAGTAGAAATTTCAAATATATTTCTTTTCTCAGAATCTTCTCGAAGATTTCAACAGCACAGAGAACAGAAAAATATTTTTTGGAAATTTTAAATTTGTGGGGTTACAGGAGAAATTTAACACATTAAAAAAATAACACAAAGAGGAGTTTAAAGAAAAATAATAAATTCAATTCAAGCATCACATGATAGAGCAACTGACTGATTTGACATGGAATGACAAATATGCATACCTGAAGACTGACAGTGAGCCATAAGCTAGGCAATGGCGCGCCTGTTAAGAACAGGCTTAACTAGAGTTAATGTAATGCAATTTGGTTATAACTTTTAGAATTAGAACATCTTACCATTATCATTCATGTCTGGAGATCCATGGTTGGGAAATTGTTCTGGGGGAGGAGATCTATCTTGAATTTCATGTCGCAAAGGAAATGCTTCACTCGGGAGAGTCCAGTCTTGCTGCATATCCAAAGCAGCATTAGTTCCCACAAAAACTCCCCCATTAAGACCAATTCTATCAAAGTCAATGCTCAAAGGATCCAGTTCTCCATCACCGAAGAGGAAGTCACCTTGGGCAGGAAACATCATTCCACCCACTAAGTGTCCAACGTGACCATTTAGGTGTTGCTCTGGGGTCTCATCAGTTTCAGTTTCATCATCACCACTCATTGGTGCACCAGGTGTGTCACCACCAGCTCCAAGAAGTGAGCGCTGATCTCCATCAATACCTGTCCCAGCGAGAGATTCTCCTCCTCCCCCTGTTCCGGCACCTGTAGTCCCAACACCTCCCACACCTCCACCTGGTACACTCTCATCCCGAGAAATATTTCCAGGAGGAGTGGGTTGATTGTATTCTCCAACTTTGTTAGAATATAGTGTCTTCACAATACTCCATATAAGGCTGACCTACAAACATAATATTCCAAGATTACATTCTTACAAGTATTTAAAGAAACCCAATTTCAAGGAATTCTAGATTCAAGGAATTTTATTTAGATAGTGATATTAACCATGCAGATAACTTTTGAAAATTAGGTCTTAAATTACGCTTTCAATATTTTTTTCATTTATAGGATTCTTTAAATTTGTGTGCCTTAACCCTGTTTGTGCCTGAATTAATTTTGCAGCATTGCACAAGGTCATAATCATTTAGCCAATGTCGTTGGGTCATTATTGGAGCTATCTGGCTACATCTGTAAGCAACATTAATTGTTACTAGCTTCTTTATATTTTACTACTAAAGTGCACCAATCGTTGGTTATATGAGCAATTGTTTTCTATAAAAAGTAGCAAAACCATTAGATCGGCTGCATATGCCTTCAACTTTGGTTTGGAGCAATGAACCTCAGGCTTAAAGCAGCCAACTGTGGTTTTGGAAACAGATTTGAACCAACATAAATCATGAATACGCCACGGCCAACAGCAAAGCTTTGGTATGATTTGAACCAAGAACAAAGGTTGAAGTTAACTGTTCCATTTTTGGAATGCTGGACATAAATAGGTTTTAGAAAGGAACTGCATTAAATCAAATACAACAAAATATAACAAACTAAATTCTGTTGAACAAAGGAAGAAAAACAACATAATCAGTGTACAAAAGTGCAAAAGAAGTATGGACTGTTCAAACCAGCTCAAAAAAATTAGTATGGTCTCTATCAATATCAGAGAAAATGAAATACATTAAATTAATATTTGATGAAGAAATACATTTCTACCAATAAGTTACCTCTAAATACTGAATTCACTTCACACTAAAGGAAATAAAACTAGGAAGTATATAATGCATTGTGTAAAATGTATTCAATTAAAAAAAACACCCCCCCCCCCAAAAAAGCAATGAAAATATATTTAAATACTAATATTAAATACAGTCAACTCCAGTTATAGTGAACTTCCGGGAAGGAACACTTTTGGTTCACTATACACGATGATGTCAAAATTAAATAGAATTTCTCCATAATGATTGATTTTATTAATATAGAGATAAAGCAAAATATATTAACAGCACAAACTGAAAATTTCAGTATCTTAATTTGTCTTAAAAAATTTATTTTCCATCGTTTGCTTCGTAGTTTTTCATTAGTAATTTCTCTAGATCCTTCTCTATACTTGATTCTGCATTGTTCTCTGAATCTATGTATCGCAATGGAGTCTTCACACTCTTCAATGCCTCTTGCACTGTTGGAATACTGTTCCACTGCCAGTTGTATCCCACGCAGGACACAGCCTTTGTTTCCCTAGTGAAACTGAATGGTATAAGATAATCATTCTGGTGCCTGTTCCCTACCTTTGATGGCGGCAATGGTGTCACGGTTAGCGTATCTGTCTGTTACACCAAAGTTTACAGGGTCAAATCTGATCAAAGCTATGGATTTTTAAGGGTGAAAAAGTCCTTTGTACTCCTTCCTTCGGATGGGAAGTAAAGCTGGCGGTCCCATGTTAGTAGATTTACAGCAAGTAAAAGAACCTCAACTCTAAATGAAACCTCTGAGCTAAATTCAAATCGCCTGACTGATACCTCCTTTCTCTGCTAGTTGGTGAAAGGAGCATAGAGAAAATTTGCATGGTCAGATGGAAGAGCAGGCCTCATGGCCTGAGTCTCACCGCATAAAATAAGGAATCAATTTAGTTCAATTCACCTCAGAGGAGACTTCTTCGATTATGACCTTTGGCTGACAATATTTTTTTCAAGCTGCCTACTGTCGAAATTTGTAGCACTGAGGCAATACGCTATTTTCAAGGTGGAAATTAATTTCCAGGATATTGTATTTCCTACATTCACTTAGTCAAGATTCAGGTTCGCTATAATCAAATCTTCTATTGCTTATTTGTAATGTAAGTGAAATGGGATGAGTGCCTCAAGTTCATTATAACCAAGGGTTCAGTATATCTGAGTACACTACAACTTTGGGATGTTGCAAGTAAATATGAAGAATCATAGGTATTATTAAAAATGGAAATCTTGGTGCTATTAAGTGCGCTTTTCAGGTATATCATGAAATCTAGTCATCCTCTAAATTTGTGAGAACTGATTAGTAGGTACCTACTATCCACAACATAATATCCCTTTTGAAAAAAATATTCCTTGCATGTTCAAAACTGTTATTGATGGTACGGTGGACATTTTCCGACACTGATATAAGGAATCTGGTACTATTAACTTTGTGTTGGCATCAGCACCAAGATAGACTTTCTGACTGAACAAAAACCTGCTTTAAGCATTTCAGGACTCTGAATTAGATTTAGTAATATTTGCTTCCTTGAAAAAAATTTGAGTTTTCTTTATAGATCATATTTGTACAAAATCCTACCCTCTTTGCAGAATTCCATTACAAAAGAAAACTTAGTAACGTAGTATGATTAAGTAATAAACAGAAGAAAAAAATGTTGTAATGTGCAAAACAGAACCTGCAAAACTGTGAAAAGCCTTGGATTCAAAAAAGCCATCTGGCTGGTCACCCTGGTGCTGGGGTGATGGAAATTGTGTTTTATTGCTGGAAAAATTACATTGAATTGCGAACAATATAAAACCAATATGAACATTTCGTTGATGTACCTTATAGAAAAATTTAAACAAAAGAAGTCTGTGACATGTCTGTTGTGTAGTTAATCTGTTTTTGAAAAGACATTGTTTTACTGAGAATAGAACTAAAGGCAAACCTGTACGGAATGCATATTTGAAATCCGAACAAAAGACACCCTACTCTTAACTAACTTTTTAATGCGAGTTGTTCTTTTAGAATTTAATTAATTGATAGTGAAGGAATATAATTACATAATAGTAGTCTTTTTAATAATACATACCGATAGTAATATACTATGAACTATGTTGCCGAAATTGTAATTTTAATACTTTAGAAAATGTATCTCTCTTAATTTTCTGATGCTATATAGTTAGTGGCAAAATAGTAGGCCAATTACTAAACAATTTAGCAAACACTTCAACAATTTCTGAAAATCTCATTTGAGCGAAACAATGAAAGTTTGACAATAGTTTCACTATATCTGAGTTCACTATAACTGGATTTGATTATACATTAATATCAAGTCAAATGGTCTGACATGCTTAGGTTTTATGATTTTTTGAATTAATTTTTGATATAGAATCCTACATGAGACATTGTGAGATCATTACAAATATTTCAATTTCACTGCTATTCAAATAAAAATTTAACACTATTTTTTCAAATCTAACTCACGTGCTGTCTCTTGAGATCCTTTGCAACAGCTGCATTATGGTCACAAATGTCAGCTAGTGAGCGTCCGGTAAGAATGTAACGACTAGCACATTCTCGAAACCAATAAGTTTCCTTAGGCTCCTTACATGTAAACTGTTGCATGTTGCTCAATGCCTGACAAAACTGCTCACTGTGAGACGGTTGTGCTGCTCCTTTCCTGCCGACCCCAAATGATTATTTGGATTCCTTAAGGTCAAAATGCATAAGCCCCATTAGCTTAAAGACAAATTTACACTACAATTTTATTTCATGACTTATTGCAACAAATCAAAAAACATAGTAATTTCACCTCAAAAGGTTAGAAAATTTAGCAGATCGTGATGGATTGATGTTTACCCTGCATGCATATGCAACATCTCCTCGACAATTTAAGCCAATTCCTTGAGGATTTGCTTTACTGGCAGGTCTTGAAGCATCTTGAAATACATGATGGTATAATGTACTATCCTGCAATACACATATGCAGCCGATGCTTAAGAGTACAATTTTAAAACAAAGTGTCTCGCGTCTGGCAAGGAAACTTCACACTTAATGAATAGTAAATACTTGAAAGCAAAAAGTGAAAGAAGAAACCAAGTTATTTTTCTAAATAGAAGAACAATTTAATTATTTAATACGATTTTGAATAACATTTGTAAAACAAATAAATCAATCAAAATTTGCCCGATAATTGTTATGGTTTGTCAACATAAATATTCAAAATTAATTTTGGTTCAATATCAAGAATATCTTTATAAGGTAAAAAGTATTTCATGATATTTGAAACCTGTTTGAAAGAAAGAAACACTGAGCATAAAGGGAAGGAAAACAAAAACAACTGATGTGCTAAGAACTGTTTCTCCAAATTAATAAATACATTTAATAGTAATCGAGACTAAAATATATGAGAATAGTAAATTATTTCACATAAATAAACATTAACCATACAAATAAATTGCATTCTAATACAGATGGGACAAACATGAACAGATATCACAAATTACATTTTTTAAATAAAACTGTCTAATTGAAATATTAAAAAACGATCATTGGCGACTTAAATACACAACACCAATGCCATTGACCCTTGAAAAAAAAAAAACATACATCAGAAATGATATGTATTTGCAAAACACAATCCAAAATGTCTTTTAAATATCACTTACCCTGCTGGTTGAGAGAAATGTATGCGGATTGCCCCGCCATGAAATTCCTGTTGCAACATCTTTGTGTTCATTGAATGCTGCAAACGGAATATAAGGGCGACGCACATCCCACACATTAACACTACAATCAACAACCAAAGCACAACTAGCAATGTGGTATTTCCTTTGAGGTCGCCATTTAATGTGACCTACTGATGCAATGGTATGAATTGTATATTCTAAAGATGGTTTCACAGAAAGGTCCCACACCTACAAAAGAATTTAAAATATATAAATGTATTTGTGATTTACCTTCTAGGATCATACTCTTGCGACACACACACAGATGCATAATCTTTTAATAATTTCTGGCTCAGTGTTCAATGCAGACTTTAAATCCAATGTATTAAAAGGAACTTGAAATTTGACATTAATATTTGGTTTGACATCACTTTGTAATGGACATGTGAATGTAATCATACTTATGCAGAATCTATTTTCTTATTGATTTCAACTTGGTGTTTCCCTATTAATTTATAAAGAGAACTTCTGCTTATGTTATATTACAAAGTTTATAATCTTACAAAATAAGGTGCAAAGAAAGCAAAAATATGCAGATAAACAATTATTTAGAGAAAAAAGAGAAGTGTACAATATCATAGTAAAATTTTATATCAATTACTGAAATGTAAAATGAATAGTTACAAAATTTAAGAAAACAAACAACACAAACCTAATTTTTGATTCACAAAACTTTCTCAACACTTTAGCCAGATGGTTCATTAATAAAGAAAACAAATGTAAATTAACAATCTTTAAACATAAAATGACTTAATATCAATATTAACATTAAGTTATGAATCCTCTTCAAACTAAATACATAAATATTATGAATGTGATTCCTGAAAATTAAGATAGTTAATAACTAATTCCTAAGTGTTTCAATGTGAACCAATGGATGACAACAGGAATAATGTTGAGAGCTTTCCCTCCATATTTGAACAATTCTTGCAATAAGTGAAAAGTCTGAATAATGTGTAAAGTATTTTCTCCAAACATTTCTGATGAGAATATTTAGAAACAAAGCAATACAATGGTGTCTATTATGGATGTGTCTGGCAGGATGAGGGATTCCCTCAATATTTTCAAGTATATCTAGAAGTATTTTAATTTTATTGTTTTAATTATTTCAGAATAATGTATTACAGCAATGTCAGTAAAATTCAAATTGTGAAATGCTAACTTGGTTCACACAAAATGTTTTGCCATGCTTCATTAGTCTGAAGTTTTGCTATGGGCAAGAAATATCATGAAGATGCTCCCGATTTGGCGGGAATATATATGGCCAATCTACATGCTCACATCTAACAGAGAGGAGCACCCTAATCATATTTACACTAATGATCTAACTGAGGCTGCTGCCATTGTCTCTGTGACGACGGTCATTTTCTAGTCCCCCCCCCCCCTCCAAAATATAATCCAGTGGGTAAAACCCATTACAGGATTTATGTGTAAGTTACATATAATTGATGGCAATAACATACTCTAGAGCTTATATATTTATATATAATTTTGATTTATACATAAAGTGATTGCTAAGCAGTATAATGGGCAATAAGTCCTGGACGGATGGTAAGCAAACGAAAATTACACCTGATCAAAAATACAGGGACAATTAGAAACCTGTTTTAATAATTTTAATCAGAAAGACAATCATTGCAAATTATCTTTACAGAGCAAACTTTGTAAATGAATTTTATTGAGTAGGTGACTGTTAGTGATTCTCCTCTGTGGATATATGCCACCATGATGAAACTAAATATTTTTAAAATCTTCTTTGACATATTTCCAGTGCATTACTAAGATTTTTCTTGTTTGGGGACCAGATAACAGATGCATATTCTAATTTTGAGCTGACAAGAGAGCGAAATAAGATTTGAAGGATGTTCATAGATTTAATTTTACTTACTAAACTAATTAAAAAACTCAATGACTTATTAACATTATAAATTACATACTCAATACGTGATTTGAATGTAAATTTATAATTAAACATCACTCTGAGGTCTTTCTTAATATTCACAGTATTCTGTGTCATTATCTATACAATAATTAAATTCTATCCTCTGAGATCAACAATATGCATAGCTATGCATTTTTTAAAAATTAAGTTTAAGTTTATGTGAACTATATAAATTAAATAATAAGTCTAGATTTTGCTGTAACAATCATTAGAGGAAATTGGAAGTCACAATATCATATCATCAGAATACATTGAAAGAAAATATGAAAAATTGCCATCAAATTCATTTACGATATTGCAAATTAAAATAGTCCAAGATTTTAACCTTGTGGGATACCTGTAGGCGATGGAAGTTAACAATTAAAAATTCGCATAATGTAAAATTGTCAGAATATATTATAGAATCCACAAATACTAACACATCTTTTTTAATCTACAAAGGTAACCTTGCCAACTTCCTAAAAATGAATACAAAATTCTCAACTTCAACTAAAATTTCATGGAAGAATACATATACAATTGCTTGGAGGTCCACCTCAAGTTTTATGTGCGTGTGATCCCCATGGTGTCAATGGAAGCTATCTAGATTTTACAAAAACAAGTATAACAGAAAGATCTCCAGAGCAGAAAAGTATTTCCTAGACCTTGAAAAAAATGCAATCATTCAAATAAGGAATTATTTTAGTTACAATTAAAAACATATAAATCATTTCAATAAAATCTTGCAAACTGTGGAACCTAAAGATAATACAGGATAAGATTTCATGATGAGGTACAAGGGTTGTTACAAACTATGTATTTTTTTTGCAAGGCTGGCTGACAGGTTTCAATCAAAAATGTCTAATATACTTGTGCTATGATTTGTAGATCCAAATTTAATATTTCCACTTTAATTAATTTATGATAGAATTCAACATCTACTTTCAAAATCACTCATTAAAATGCCATTCACAGCACTGTGCCAATAAATGTATATAAACTAGTATTGCTACAAGAGCTCAACCTTCTCAAATTATTTGTAAATTTTTGAATAGTCAGAGTTCAATGGAAATTGGACTAGGATCATTTTTATAAGCATACTCCACACTGATCCAATTGAGAAAAATCTTGTTTTTAAAACTGCCTCTATTACAACCAAAATGACAACTACTCACATATTAAAAAAGTTATGCATGACCTCATTTACAGTTCTAATTTTGAAAAACTGATTTTATTCAGAAGAAAATTCTATCTTAAATATTATAAATGTAGGAAGATGCAGAAAAATGTTTAAACTTTTGCAAATATAAACATTCATCATATTCAACGAAAATTGGACCTTTAAGCATACTTCTCTCTATCTAATAAAATGTCCTTGAGGTTTAGTGCAACATTTCCTCAAAAATTAAAACAATCACTTCAAATTCAAAGGTTCATGTCATCTAGATCAAATAGGGAATATCAATTTTGGTAAAAATTCTACTTATAGCTTAGCTGCTAGTGATGTCCACAGACTAACCTTTTTAATGAAAATTCATTTTTCAGTATCAAGGCCCCAAAAAATGTGGATTCTGATTACACAACATGTTATAAGGAACAAGAATCATCTTTTCGAGCATCAGGAGACTAAAATAGAATTTTTCTGCCAAAAATCACCATTTTTCGCAGCAGCTTATAATAACATTATCTACACTTTGTATGTAGTATGTGAGAAAGTAAAACTTCTTCCTAGAGAGGAAGAAAATAAATTAAAAAATGCAAATTGAACCATTTCTCCAGTAGGGAAAAAGAAAAGAAAAGGAAAAAGAAGAAGGGGAAAAAAGGGAATAAAGAAAAGAAAAAAAGATAAGAAAGTCTCAAAATATGATGGAAAAACAATGACTAAAAAAGTCGACCAGAACTGACAGCAATAGAAAATTGGTATAGAAGAGAATGGCAGAAGATTGTGAAACATACCAAGATTTGTACAGAGATTGTAGTTCAAGACAATTAGTGAGCTTGTCTATAAACATCATCTTTGCCTTCCCTTCTGAAGGTCTGTCTATTTCACAGCAGGCCAACATTTTAGACGCCAAATTTAATCATTTTATTATTAAACAAAAATCCATTGTAATATAATCATCAATTTCTGCAATTGATAGTTATAGGACAAATGATAGTACATAATGCTGAAGGTTGACTACATTTATGGTTTCAAAATATGGAATTTTCTAATCTAGAAGATTGATAATTAAATTTCCTTTCCATCTGAACTTCATTTTTCTTCAATTCCCCGTTAACTTATCCTACTGCTGTCAGGCAGAAATTGAGATCCTGATTTACAGATTCCAAATTTTATTCAAAACTCTTATCTTAAATATTAAACAAACCAATTGCTTCTCTTCTGAAATTCTCTTTACAGAGATCAAACTGCTACCTTCCTAAACAAATCCTTTTGTTTTTTAAATTTATTAATTTATAATTAACATCAAAAACAGTGAAAAACTGTGCGACATACTATAGGGAGAAGTGAATTCTGAGCATATTTTATTACTTTCTCGTACGCATACATATATATACGGAGTAATATATGTGGTACAGAAAGAGTTATGTAATGTGTAAAATCAATTTCGAGATTTCAATGAAAGTACAAGTTTTCGGGTTCCCTGACACCCAAAAATTATGATTTTTTTTCAAAATGCCTGGTGTATGAGAACAACACTAGCGCCTACACTATGCATAGGATATTTTCCAAATTCAAGAAAACCCTGACATTTGGCCTCAGTCAAAGCTCTGTGACTTTGAAAACCATTAATTAATTTTTAGGGGTACTTTTGAAGAAGCCTTTGGAACAATTTCAAAATTTTCTTAAAAATGGCTCAAAATTTTTTCTTTAAATTTCTTGTCAGATTAGAGTTAAAAAAAATGTGGTATAGGTCTATTTTTCACAGTCAACTATGAATTTTCGAAAATTGTAAAAATATGAATTTTTTTCATCAACTTCCTACAAATACATTATTGAAGAGCGATTTTTCCTTTTTAAAAGAAATTCGTTGTTCACGGTTAGTTCTTTCATTATGGTGATGCACATTTTTTAAAACTTTTAATAGCTATTGCGTGCAATACGAGCAATTTTAAAAAATTGCAAGAATGTTTAAAAATTACTTCCAATTTTTTCTTTGGACTTAAGGTGATTGGCATAAACGTAGTGATGTAGGTGATTAGGTAGGTACGTGATTGACATAAACGTCCCATATTGCTCTATTTTTTGTATTTTTAAAAATTACAATTTTTTAAATACTTGTTTCAAGTCTTTAATATTTCATTGCCAGGAATTTGTTCGCATTATTGCATTTACGAGTGCTTGGGTTTTAAATGAGGTCATATAAAGTTTCTCAAAAACTCAGAAGTTTTCTGTGAAAACAAGCTCAAATTTCTGCATTTTCAGAAATGCTCCAACACCATTTTCTCAAAAAACAGCTCCAAATTTTTGTTCAAACTTTTCGTACAGATAGTGCTAATTGCACCCATTAAGATGACAAAAATAATTGTGCTGTATTCTTTTGTTTTATCAAAAAATACACAAATGAAATTTTTTTTAAAAAAAATCTCTAAAGCTGTTAATATGCACATTTCAAGGGGTTTGTATGCATTAGTGCACTTGTTACACTTCACATGACTTCAAATGAAGTTTATCCAAAACTAACGCATTCTGTGAAAAAGAGCTTTGAATATAGCATCTACATTAACACTTAAACGTCATTCATAAAAACGGTTCCAAATTCAAAACAAAATTGTCATTTATGACTACAGTTTAGTCTTCTTTAATATTCTTAAAATAATATTACAGTTCTATTCAAAAACAGGAACATTGAGAAAATTTAAAAAAAAAAGTACTTTGACAATAGATGGCCGCTGGCAAGAGTATGTGGCAAGTCAGAATAGCTAGCCCAAGCCAAAGAAAATATACTAATACAAGAAGTTCTATGCCATTATGTAGAACCAATTCTGGGATCTCTAGCCTAATCCACATACTACATTTTGAATTCTGAATACACATGAAAATGAGCATTTTTGGAATGTATGTGAAAATGAAAGAATGAATGTGAAAAATCTTCAAAAGCGACATTTCGGCTATTATCCTTCATTGTGACCTTTGTGAATGAATATACAATAATTTGAATAACTATATTTCCAACAGGAACTCTAAAAAACATGCACAAATAGTGAAATTATATTTATGTCCAGAAGCAAGCAATGGGACCATCTCAGCATTCACTCAAAGGATCAGGGAACTGGACAAAAACCTTGGCTGTGATGGGGGTCATTGACCCAGAAACTAAGGTACAGTTCTTGTTACAGGTTGATTAGAATTATACATCCAAATGTTATTTGTGCATATCATTGCTAAAATTAATATTGCTTTCCTTTTTGGTGCTCAATACTGTCTCTTAGTCGTTGAAATAGTTATGCAGCAGAAAATATTCAAGAACATATTCATAAATTATTAACATAACATATTCATAATTTTCATTTATGAACATGTTCTTGAATATTTTCTGCTGCATAACTATTTCAACAACTAAGAGACAGTATTAGAAACCCTACATTCACCAGACAGACCTTTATGGTTTTATCTCGACTAGCTGTTGCAATCCAAGGTACTTCAGGATGCCAATCACAAGCAAATACTGGACCACTATGAGCAGTGAACTGATGATAGCAACGATCTGATCGTCGCAAATCCCATAACTGTACATTTCCATTTTCAGATACAGCAGCAAAAGCATTATGTTGATGAGGGCTGAACTGCACATCTCGAACACTTTCTGTATTACTAAAAATTTAACATGAATACACATTTTTTAATAAGGATTAATATTGTTTAAAAACTGAAATAATTAATCATGATATAAAGATTTTAGTACATTGGGAGAATAGCTGACCCCCCCCCCCCCCCCAAGTCCAAGGCCCTCTGTAGTTAAAATAATATGCCATTACAGAAATTAATTAATATAGAAGTATTAATTCTTTCCTGCTGAATATCCTTTCTGAATTCAAAAGTTTTATAACCAAAGCAATTTGACACCAAGCAATCCAGGGCACATGGTTGCACATCACTACCAGATGGTGTGAGGTAATACGGCAAGTTGGCAAGTACATTTTACCTGGAAAAGGGTCATATAAACTTTTCTTTTGGGTATGTTTTATGTACCCCGGCACTAGTTAAAACCCCAAGTTTTCAACATCCTAGACTCTGTGCAAACTCCAGGAGGCTGAAAAAGAGTATTTTTCTGACTTTTCTTTTCTCTCTATAACACCTTTCCTTAATTCCTCGGGAAAAAAAGAATAAAATTAGTTTTAAAGAGGATAATATTTTCTTAAACCTTTTTTAGTAAACATTTCTTTTGGAACCATTTACGAAGCAAGCTGTAGCATTTTCATTGATCAAAAATGTGTGCAAAATACACTTAAATGTTATTATAATAAACTTACAATAAATATAATTATTATTGCATGTAATATTATTATTTATCTCGCCATCAATGTAAACACTGCCTTGCAAATGCATAATTAACAAAAATCTTAATGTTAAAAAAATTGATAGATATGTACATGCGTGTGTTCATGTTCCAGCTTAACTCTTCAACAATTGAGGAACAATTATATTTCAACAAAACTTAGGGTACAATATTATTGAGTAATTACAATGAGGAAAATAATACTGAGTGGGTAAAACAACCCTGGAGGTAGGGATAGGAAGGGAGTGACATTTACAAACAAAAGCTCTATGCAACTGCAATGTACATGCCATGCAGTGACGGATTAAACACCACATTAAATTCATTCATCTCTACAACATAATAAGAAAAGGTTCAGCTTCCTCCTGAGAAAAATTTTGAATGATTAATGAAATGTTATTTCCAGAGCCAACAAATTTAGGGAAATTGACACACGAATGCAAAGATCTACGCTCGCCCAGGGCAGAGCACTTCCGTCCAGATTTCTGAAGCTTCATGCTTCAGTGCATTATTTGATTATATGAAGTAAGGGTTCTTGGGGTGCATTTTATATTATTATAATCGGGCACAAATGAACTAAATGTCCTGCCCCAATCCCAAGGATAATTTTCTTTCCTCTAACTTGACTTTATGGTAGGTGCAAAAAACCATGTTAGTAAGCTGTATCATGTGAAGGTGGTTGTTCAGCAAGGTTAAACTTAGGTTTTATCACTAACTTGGAAAGTACTTGGCAGCAGAGGTTGTCTAGTGTACTCACATTCATCTCTTTACTGCACAAATTGACAAAAATATTTCATCTGCTGCAGAGAATATTCTAAACAAACCACACCATTTCCAATAAACACGACAGAATATTACCTTTCACTGTCTACACTGACTGAATGAATCACATCCACTAAAAGCTTAAAAGAAAAGGATATTGTTTATGCCAAATCTGAATGATTTTAATCAAGAAGGCTTGTCCCATCTTCTACAAATATACAACTTGAAAAAAAGCTGTTAGAAAGGTAAGTAGATCCACAAATTCATGTATGATGGTAACACTATCAAACTTCGTAGCAGTATTACTTTCATGAGTATTCTGACAACCACTAAAAAGTCAATAGCTCCAATCTTAATGATTATATTGAACAATAACTGGTCAATTCTTGAATTAGCATGAATTGCACCTTATCCCCATTGCACTGCTGAGGCAAAGTAAATATTCATCATTTACATATATTTTATAGAG
This sequence comes from Gryllus bimaculatus, assembly GCA_017312745.1. Classification (NCBI taxonomy): domain Eukaryota; kingdom Metazoa; phylum Arthropoda; class Insecta; order Orthoptera; family Gryllidae; genus Gryllus; species Gryllus bimaculatus. Next base: position 398,185 of record BOPP01000133.1, read on the forward strand.
AAAATATACAACATTCTCTGTGAAATTATCACAACCATTTGTTGAAATAAAATTGTACCTGCATTGAAGTTAAGCTTCATCACACTTACACATTCATCTATTTTCTATTATTAAGATTTTCGACAATATTTGCAAGACAATGTTTAGACCGAGAATAAGATAAAAAATAGTTGTACATGTAATAATAAATATATATTTATTGTAAGTTAAATACAATGTCATAAACATTTATATTTTTGCATACATTTTTGAGAAATTAAAAATTAGCAGTTTTATTTTAAAGCTGTAGCTTTTGTAATTGGTTCCACAAGAAACATTTTATACAAAAGTTGCAGAATATTTTATCCTCTTCCAAAATTGATTTTATTCATTTTTCTATGGGATTCAAAGGAAAAGAGTTATAGAGCAAAAAATAAAAAATAAAAATAAAAAAAAAAAATCAGAAAAAATACCATTTTTTTCAGCCTCCAAGAGTTTTACAAGGTCAGGGAGGTTGAAAACTTGGGAGTTTTAACTAGTGTGTGTACATACAATGTACTCAAAGAGAAAGTTTTTATTATTTTTTCATGTAATCCTCCTTTTTCAGAACTTGCTGAGCGGACTAATGTAACATGGATCCCGTATCTGCTCTTGCTACGAATCTCACATTGTCTAATAAACCTTTACTTTCAAAAAATGTCTTTGAAAGGAAATTGTAATGTAAAAGGAACTTCTTTACCAATCTTAAATCAATTAAAAAGTCAATTGTCTGGTCAAACACTTAGAGGTGCCCAAGTACTTCCATGGCCTTGATATATCTTTGATGGGTGATCATAAGAGTACAAGTAAAAAAAGTAATATAATAATAATATAAAATTTGTACTTTGAATATTAACAATACTTGCAATGTGTAGAAAAATTAAGTGTCTTATAACAGGATTTGACTAATATGCTTTTTACCCGACATAGATACTTGTATGATGAGAGCTGATACACATCTCATTTTTGCCAACAAACGACTTGCACTTTTATGATTGACCATCAAAGATATTGTGATCAGATACACTCCCATTTGGCAAAAATTTCTTACAGAAGGAATATATTCTCAAACATTTACCTGTAAAATGTACGAGTAGCTTCTTTGGTTCTTAAATCAAAGCATTTCATAGTTCCATCTTGGGAACCAGAAATGAGCCATGCAGCTTCAGCTGGATGAAAACTCACTTTATTGACTGTTCTTTTATGATCAACGAATACATGCTCTTGTTTAGAACGGGTGGGTTGATTTAAGTTCCAAACAACCACTGCACCATTTGTTGCTGCTGTTGCCAAGATGTTATCTTTGAAGGAAAAGAAGGGTCCTGTATAACCTCTTAGGCACACACAGAATTTCAACACATAAACAAATTCTAAAAAATTGTAAAAACATGTAGCAACAAAAACTACTGTACCATCAATAGTATTCCAAGCAACATCATTACAAGAGAAATTGAGATTAGGGTTTTTGCCTATTCGTAAATTGCAGCTTTCCACAAATTCATCCTCTTCAATACTGTACACCTTAAAAACTAGAAGGGAAATATCAAACATAGTATTAGAAGGTCACAAATAGCACCAAATCTTATAAATACTCAACATTGCTCACCATTTCTGCCTGCTATGACAACATGAGAATAATCTTTATTTAAAGCTAGTGCATTGGCTGGGCCCTCTTGGGTCACAAAGAAAGTTCTTGATGACATACTTCAAGAAGAAGATATTTTGTGACGAGATAAGACATTAAAGAAACATTTCTTTGTTTTTTTTTTCAAACTTTTGCTGCAATCTGTGATCCTGCCAGCAAGTTAATATCCATTTTTCTAATAAATTCAATTCCTTATTCAAGTAATTACTTCTGCAGAACTTCTGTTTGACCATAATAATTTATTCTCCAATATCACTAGCAAAAGGCAATTACTAATTTAACTAACAACTGGTATAATTGGAACATTTTTTTAAAAGAAACATATGAGTTGAAAAGTGATGAATCAAAATCAAAGCCATTTAATGATTTTTATAAACTGTGCAAGCACAGCTCCCTCATCAATAGACTAATAGTCAAATTCACTTACTCAACACAAGCAAATTTGCTGCCACAAACAAAGTCACTTCAAATGAGTGACATTCTAAAATAGTATACAATCTAGTATTCAAATCTAACTCCCATTATGTACGTCAAAACCTGGCCAAACTAAGTAATAGAAATAATTAATTACAAGCTTAAGCGAAATAAAAGTCAATATAAGACGTTATCTATTCACTGCGAAAGATAGTCTTTTAAATTTAAGAAATGTCATACTAACGCACATGGAGTACAAACAAGATCAAGAAGTAATCAAAATGAGACCAACCGAACGATGATTAATACACTAATTTCTGACACGTAAACGACATTTAAACAATCCCAAGACAACACTCTGTTCTACACATAAAGGAAAATAAGCAAAACGAGAATATGAAGAGGGAAATATATTGTAGGAGCCCTAAACATGATATGCAAACTCCGATTCTCCGACCGTCCTCGGCAGGATCCCGGCACAAATGTTGATTACGTTTGTGATTGAATTGTGTAACAATAAAAAATAGTCTTAAGGTGTTCAATGGTATCAATCATGGTATCTTTTATTGATTATTGCGTGATGGTGCATTACAATAAGGATAAATAAATTGGTGCATTGGAACTTGGAAATCGTTATGGATGTTATTTGCAAATGCAAACGATTCGCAATATAGCACTGAAGACAGCCAATAAACACTTTGTATCCGAACGAAGTTTACTACTGCGCGAATTTTAAACGTAGTTTGACTGCACAAAATTTTAATAATCGACCGTAAACTTCCATTAATTTATCTTATTCCTTTAATTAAGAACAATAAATCACTACGTATTTTAAATGAAGATTTCAAAGAAATGTTCATACCGTTGTTTTTATTGTACTTTACATTCATTTCGGATTTTAACCTTTAATTCATCTTTAGGTGATTTTGTGTATACTTATAAAATTATAATTCTTAAATTATTTCATGCCTTAATTTTATTTTATGTGTTTTTATTTTGTCAAGAATGTTTCAAAAATCTGTACGATTATTGTTTACTGAGTGGTGTTCAAAAATATTCCAAATATTACTTTTACTTTCATATTAAAGTTACAGAGATCATTCGTACTGCGCCATGACTGTTTAGAAACTTCGCTTCTACGCAAGAAAAAATATAAATTAAAAGACATGGAACACGTGCACGAATTGTTCAAATGTTAATTCAATACGTAAAATAAAAAAAGAGGATTTCATATAAAATTATAGAATGATTATTGTAGTAAAAACAAGTCATTATGTGAGTGTGATTCGAAGACAGCTTTGTTTTATTTTCCCTAAATATTGTTTGGAGGAAAGGATACTCCAGGTGAACGAAGAATGGATTTGAAACTAACGACTATCCGTAGCGAATCTCTTCTATTAGATGTTTAACAATTTAAAGCTTGAAGAATTATGGAACTTCTCAAATCCGCATAAAAACAGTGTACAGTTAGCATATTGGGCACTCTCAGTATGACAGAAGAATTTTATCTATATATTTGCATCTCCGTCATTCGATGGAGCTGCAACCCCTTTTTGGCACGGCACTAGCCACTTCTAATACCAATTTGAATTTTATCTAAAACAATTGTAGACCACATTCATAGTTGACAATTTGATGTAGATCTGATCAGTTTAGCTCTCTCTCTCGACGATGGGTTGCGTGTCTCGGCGCTCATGACAACTTCAGAAGAAACCACTCAGGCAACTCAATATTCTTGAAAACATTGTAGACCAGTGTATGCTCTATTTCTTCTAAATACTGACCATCTCATTGGTTTTCCCCAGGCTTCAAACGCAGTTATTGTTGACCTACTTATTAGTGACCACTTTTCTGAGTCACTTCGATATCCCTAATTCTTAAGTTGTCCGCCCACCTTCAGCTCACATTACTGGTCAATACCTCGCATTGATTGGGATACATCGAAAAACACATCCATATACCCGATAATTGTCCCAAAGACATCGGTTTCATTGTTGCCCATTATATAAATGCCGTTCTCAACGAGATTTCCCCTAAAATCCTGAAGTCTGCGGGCTGACCACGACAACCATTGAACCTCGGTGGAATAACAACTATTCCACATCTGTACACCAAAACCTCCATAAACAGGATTGTGTTCCGGTCGATTCCAGTTTATTTCCTTTCTTATTTCATTTTAATGGATATTTATTTATTGTAAAGAGAAAATGGGAATTCATAGAGCTAATTTTGTAGCAATAACTGTCAACTGACTTCTCGCGAAGACTGTTATGGATCAGGTATCCAGTGACGTACCACCACTTCGGAGAATTTGTACTACACACTTTTAAATTTCGCGCCAATTTCTTTGGATGCGGTGCCGGCGAGCTGAAGTAAGCATGTTAGCTTGTCCACGACCTTACAATCTCTACGGAAAAATAGGCATAAACCAACAAATATGCCCTAAACATTTTCTCGCGGAAGAGAAAAACTAGAAATAATTAGAAAATTATTAAAGAAACAAAATAGCAATACCATCTGAGAGAAGAACTCATGCAGAACAGAACCCTTTCAAAATATTGAGACCGAAACAGCAAAAATCCGTATGGCATATCCTAATGCAAATATGAAAAACTCATTACCTACAAGTTCTACAATAAAAAGAAACCAGGGAAGAAGGACACATGTGTAACGACAACGGGCACACAGAGCCATTTTCGCTAAATGAGGTGGAAATGTAGTACAAAAGGAAAAGAGAGGAAGCTGAAGGTCCAGAGCAAATATACTATGAACACCTAAAAGTCTGCTGGAGCCATATGAATGTGATAATAACGGATTTGTTTAATAGATGCTTGGATCAAGGTAACATATAAGACGGAGAGAATCAACACTGAAAGTACTCTATAAGAGGAAATGAGACGTAATCATTATTAACTGAAATAAAATGAACATTTAAAAATATATAAATCCTCTAATTTTCGTTACTAAATACCTTTAGAGGGAAATGGAATACAGAGGAGAAATATATTGTGGAAAGGGAAATGATCTTGGTAGGGAATATAAGAAGTATTTAAGGCAGAACATCGTGGGCCCACGGCGGGGCTTTTCTTAAGGTGGGACCTATTCGTAATCAGAGAGTAGTATAACTCATAAAACTCTCCGTGCTTATAATATTCTGGGCCTACTGGACATCTTTGCACAGTATAAGGTACAACCCTGCCCCATTTGTGCAAGAGATATGTGTCCTTAAATAATGTTCCTTTTTGTAACAGTTTTTAACTGTTAATAATTTTTATTTTCTGCCTGGTTTCGACGATTCGCGCCCGTTTGTATTTCGCGCGCTACGTCGCGTCATCTAGCGCAACATGGTGGACGTCACGTGGTCGAAAAAACTTTTGTCGGGAGCACGGTGTTATTTCTTACACAATGTATTTCCCAACGAGTTAGAGATATCTCTAACGTATATCTCTATCGTATATCTCTAACTCGTTGGTATTTCCAATGTTTTTGAATTTAACACACATTTATTTCTAACCGTGAACACCGCGTCACGAATCGGTTCTAGTAACCGGGTCACCGTACTGGATATAGAAAATCTGTGCTCTTAGTTTCTTCTGAGGGCGCTGCTCCTCCAACATACCCAAAGATCTTTTAACTACATCATTAACGTTATAACCACCTCCATTGTCTATTGTATACTCCGATTTAATCTTAGTGGCACCCATTAACATTACGATTAACATCCATTGGAAGTATTTTAAGATCAAGGAGGGAGGATCGAGAGCTTCGTTAAGACTTAAATATTTATTATTGGAGCTCTTGATTAGACAGCAAAATCCCCTTTTCTTCCAGTTTGTGATCTTGAAGCCCATTGTATTTAAATTGAAATATATATCTAATGTCGACATCACAAAGTACTTTCATATTTGCCTATGATCCACATTTACTTATCATTTACTCTTTGACCCGGAGAAAACGGGAAGTGAAGCAAAGTGAAGACAAGTGTGTGAAAAAAATACTGTCCGGAGAACTTGCACACTTGCAGTTGGCTGCTTGCTTGGACGAGGTCCGGCTAGCAAAGGTTGGATTTCGGTTTATCGTTTATCTTCCTCAGGTTAGTGTTGATATTTCTTCTGTTGCAGTCTTAATGATTGAATTTGTTCAGTGAGATTTCTGCATTTCAACCAATGATTGTATTGTTTCCAGGTGTTCCAATATCTGGTAGTAAAATGGCGATTGCGAACAGCATTTATCAAATTCTCTTTAGGAGAACGTCAACTTTTGCCTTAACCATCATCGGTGGGGCATTTTTCTTCGAAAGAGCTTTTGACTTAGGATCGGAAAAGTTGTTTGAAGAAATTAATAAAGGGGTGAGTGAATCCAATAGTAAAAAATGGTTCATTTTATCAAAAATTTTGTAGCAATAATTGACAAATTTTGTTAATTACAGAAATTGTGGAAAGACATCAAACATAATTATGAAGAGTCTTAAATTAAAGCTCAGAATGGAATATTTAATTTTAGTTCTCATTTGTATATAAATAAAGTATATAACCTGTTCAAGTACAGATTTTGTTTACTTCTCTACAAATCCCTTTCCTTCTTTTTTATTCGCTGTAGCTTTGCTGTCCCCATGCTAGTCTAATTGAAGCACTATAAATGTGGGCAACAGGGGACAAGGATTAATAATTTTGACCATTTATATGCTTGTATGAATTGTGTGTAATTGTATCATGGCATAACTAAAAAAAGTTGTATTCTAGTGTAAGTTATAATTTGATTCTCTTGGTTGGTCATTACCCAGTTGTGGAGGAGCGACCTTAAATAAATAAACTAAAAAGAAGGGACTAACATTATAAGTGTGTTGTATTTTTTCATATAGCAGTCTTGGGTAACAAGGTTCTATCGGATAAAATTTTAGAGATCACTTCAAAAGCTTGTATGTATCTATTTAAAATGTATAAAATTATCTAATTTTGCTTAGAAGATTTTTCTAGTGTAATTTGAGAAAATATAAAAGTTAAAAGATGTTGAAATAACATTTACACCAGTGCTGCGGCTTGACAGTTTTCTGTAGTCATTTCACTAGACTTGCTCATTGTTTTAGAAGCAATACAGATTGGTCCCAACGGCCATACACCTGGACCAAATACAAAAATTTGGCTTGATTTGCAGTGAAATTTGTATGCAAATATTCTTAAATGACTTAGCCATTTAAGAATATAAAATATGTTTGAAAAACAGATTTTAAAGCAATTCAGGCACATGTTGGTATTGTGACCAGGTTTTCAGCAATTGGACTATTGATGGCTGCAAAACTGCACCCCCAAAAAAGTGATTGAACCTTGTCAGTTATGGTATTTGAAATATATTTGAAGAATCCTTTTGAAATTCTGTAATTTGTAACTTGGTGCGTGTGTGTGTGTTGTGCTCGTACACATTTTCATGTTAAAGTAATGAAAGTCAAAAAGACTAAGAAATTGTGAATGCTTGTGATAAGTTACGAAACCACTGAATATTCAATAAGGCTGTCATGCAATTGATTTCTTGAATACTATTTCCTGTTGCTGTATGGATAAATACTATAATTTTATTTCAAAATCTTGATTTCTTGCAAAATGATAAAATTAAGTAATTAAAATAAAGTCTTTAAATATAATTTAAATGTATTAATGAAGACTTCTGAACATCTTGACTTACCAGATGAAAGAGCAATATTAATAACATTTAAGTTCAAAGTTTAATTCATCTGCCTGGAACATAAGTATTATAAAAAAAACAAGACTATGAAGGTTACTGCAAAATTACATTTTAAATGTAATGTTTGTATCAGAAACGAATACTAAGTAATACATAATGGAAATAGTATGTCTTGTAAAAGACTTCTTAGTTGTTCAAAGGATTGGGTATCAATTTTGAAAGAGGGTTTTTGCTTGTTCTAAAATTAAGAGATTGATTCGGTTCTATTCCAGAAGAATGAGATTATCAGAAACGTTACTAAATTGTTTCCATGCTTCATAAATTGTAAACCCTGCATATTTTAGAATAATGCTGTTTTGGGAAGAGAAATGAAAATTTGGGCTACTTTCCTCCTTTACCTTTAAGGATAAGGCTTCAACCTGTACCGATGTCCAATTCTTTGCTCAGAGTTCATGGGATATTTTGAAGGGCTAATGGCAGCAATCTCTTATGTGGCATCTTTTCCAAATGTTTGCAACATTTCTAGTTCATAGTAAGCTCTATGTGTGTGTGTGTTTTTTTATACAGGTGTGACATGTATATGTTCTTTATATTTTGGAGAGAGTAACTTGAAGTCCACTTTTACGTATTTTCAAAATTACTTTTAATTCACTTCTGTACACAAGAACTGGAGTAGTATTACAGAACTTCATGTGGTTATTTTTACACGTGTTATATTTTTAATTCGTGTTTGTTTCCACACATGTCCCTCAACTTGTCGTGTTTTACTTTTTCGTTTCAGAGTAGAGAGAAAGCTATGTAACGCTGTGTGAAGAAGTGACGAATTTTCAGCAGAAAATCTCGTATTTCAGGCTCCTGGTAACGAGAAAGTGGATAAATCCAGTTGCTAAATTTTGGGGGGGAAAACCTCTAACACATGGTGTAGCCAGAATCGCATGTTTCATGGGTCGTTCCAACATCACTAGACATAAATTGTAAGCTACACCAAAGTTTGATTCACTTAGAGGAAGACTTCTCAGCTTGTTCTCCTTCCATGTAGTAATTGTCCGTATGACATGGTGCTGATATGGCCATAGTAAAAAAAATGTTTAATAGAGCCTTACATCATTCAAAATTTAACGTGTATAATTTTTGTAGTCTTGGATGTAAATGTTTACATTAGAGGTGTATTTTATAATTTAATGCATTTTTTGCACACAAATGCTTATATCTGCTACAAAATTTCTCAAAATCTCAACAGGTTTTTATGTGTTTATTTTTCTCCTTCTCAGGGTGATAAGAAGTGATTGGTTTACACAGTTGTCTCAAACTGAGGAAGGAGATAAGATTCTTTTCTTTAAATTTGACAGTGTTTGGGTAAAGGGAGATAAGTGAAGTTTGAAGAAAAGTGCAAATAAGCTCTACATGCTCATTATAAACAAGAAAATATTTTTTTAAAAATATTAAATTAACTAGATTTCAATTGAAGATTTGTGGTGTAGTTTACATATTTTGACATGTACCTCTGCGCCAAAACAACACCTTTACAAAAAACTACAAAATCCTTTACCTCAACACCAATGAATTTTTTGTTGGACTAAACTTTCTGGTATTTTCAAAATTGCTAATTTGAATCTTCTACAAGACTTTTACTGGAGAGTCTCATTCAATTGATGGTTTAAATAATTAGAATACAAGAAGCAGTATTACTATAATGTTACACAACTATTACCAAGTAATGAGAAATGAAGTAAAAGGAGAAATTTTAATGATGTTATATGGGCATGGGCAAGAATAATAAGCTATGCATTTCTTACATAACATTCATATTTAAAGCACAGTGAGGTAACTATACAGGTTCTTATGTTATATAGTTACTAGTACACAAATAATCTAAACAGTCTCTGCATTGGCATGTATATTAGACAGCAAGTTCTTATATAATTTATGTGATTACAATGCATCAGTTGTTCAATCATCTCACAAAACATTAAACCAAATTGTATTCTTGCATTATTATTTTTGCTTTCAATTATGATGTCAAATTAATGAGTAAAAAATTTGCAGGATGGCAAAATTACACATAAAATGCAAGGACATTCATTTGAGAGAATTATGAACAATTAATTATTCCACCTAAACATCCTTAATGCTGTACATTACTTACAAGAGATTTTGAAAGAAAATGAGCATATATACAGGTTTCTAATACTATTTAAGTTTGAGTTAAAAAGAAAAAAAAAAAAAAAAAAAAACATCTAACAAATCATTCACAGGGTGAAATGTAGAACTTATTTCTGTTCCAAGAAGAAATATAAAAATTCAAACTATTAGGAATACCAATAGATTCCAATATATATTAGTTTTATTATGTTAAGTAAGATACAGAGGACTAAGAAATGCACATGTAAAAGTGGAAAATATTGTTTTTGATCTCAATATAAAATGAAATTACATATTACACATCTTTGTACCCTTTTAAAATAATGACTATATAATTTCATTGTGGCAAGTGTCCTTGTGACACATAAGCAGAGTATAGGATATAACGCAACACCTTGAAATTACTTTTCCAATGAAAAGTAACAGTGTCAGGGCAGTAATTATCACCAGAGTAGTGACTTAGAGCGATGAGAGTAGGGCCCAGAGTGAGGAGGGAAAAAAACATATATTTTAAAATCAAAGTTGTTTTTGGCAACCTATACTTAGTTTCTTAATAAAAAGTCTAGGAGCAAATGTGAGCAAGAGCTGAAAAAAGTTGTAAAAAACAACAACAGGGCTTTGAAGTTCAGACCCACCACCCAAAATTTGGTTGATCCTTCGTTTAAGCAAGCCTTTCCTCTTGATGGGGCTTCAGCCCAACCACTCATTTTAACAGGAAAAGTGGTGGAAGTGGTGTTGGGGGGGAGTAATGTTTGTATTTTTTTTGCATAAAAATGAATTGTTTTTATACCAACAATTTGGTAGTTTCAAAGTTTATGTAAATTGCAGAGGCAGAAAAGAGGAGCCTCCCCATTGACTTGGAAAAATGTGAGTCAAATCCACTAGGCTGTGAAAGTACAGGGTCTTTAGCTTAACTTGCAACCCATGTCTGAGAGCACTTGTTCTCGTTCGGGCAATTAGGCAACCACATGTTTTTGCCACCTTTCAAGACAGCCATGTCTCCTTGAGACAGCAGAGGATGCGACCGTATGGTCATAAGCTGCAGCAACTTTCCTGTTTCTGGGCTTTTCCCATTTAAGAGCTTAGGCGGACAGGTATCCAGCTCACACAACAGAAGCATTTCGCGCTGCATAGTGCGAGTGGGATGGGGAGGGGAGAGCAGACGTAAGTAAGAAACAAAACATTTCTTTAGATTCTGTCCAGTATGCTTAAGAAACAAAACTGTAATACTGAAGATGTGGAGGGAAGTTATGACTAATTTATCTATTTATTAACACCGATTTTACAATAAATATTATTTAAAGAAAGTGGGCTCAGAGAGAAATAAAAAAGATATCTCATGAAACATTACTGCCAAACTCATTCATTATTTATAACAATGAATTATTATTATTATTATTATTATTATTGAATATGATGAAGTAAATAAGAAAGCCTTAATAAAATTATTAAAAATATCAATAAACAAATCAGTGTGTGTGTGTGTATATATATGGCAAATACAAAGCTTATATACCAAATTGCTGGTATATAAGCAATTCATTTTTATGCCAAAAAATACAAACATTACTTCCTCAACCACCACCACCTTTCTCGTTAAAAGGAGTGGTTGGGCTGAAGCCCCACCAAGAGGTAAGATTAGGAAAATAAATCATACATGGAAAAAAGTGGTCGGTTTATGAGAAATTAACGTGGTGGCAATATCATCTATTGGCCTGAGACCCCACTTATTCTCATTGTGACCCTGACATTTGCATAGGAAATCTGAAGACTAGATATAAAAAAAACAAACAATAAACGATGCACATCCACACCACATCATTAATTCGGTATTAGACTTTATGACTAAAACATTTATTAAAGGCTTCAGAAATCAGAAAAACAAACAAGTGACTGATGTCCGTTTATAAAAATATAAAACACTCATAAACAGTAAAAACAGAAAACGGCTTACTTATCTACTACAGTAATATAACTAAACAAAATTCAGACTATCAGAAAACCTATAATAGATTTAGGGCTTTTCTTCTGTAGCTTTTGCTACAACTTTTTTGTCCATGATAGAGTTGAAATTTAGAGCATAAAAATTCCAGTCTCAAAACAGGAAAGTTTTCTTTTGAGACTTGTTGAGAATTTCAGTACTTTTATTTGGTAAGTAGAACGTTTCCCCTTCATTGTTTTTCTCCAGAAAAAAAGCCTATTCTGTTTGCTCTTGAATACAGCATGATTAACACAACATTCAAAACAGGCATGTCTTCACGAATGTAGTCAACTTGATGAATCGTTGCCTAATTCCTTCTGTCGGGATGATGAATTTAATGAGGAGGAAGAGGTGCGCGGTATTTCTTGTGGGACTTCACCTGTAATATTCATATTACAAACAAATAAAAGATCTTCACAAGAATAAATGCAATTCAAGCAGTAGCAACTTGTGAAAATTGTAGCTCATTTCCACTACAATTGAATTTTGCAATTTAAATATAATTAGTTTTATGTAATGTGCATTGTTTTCTTTGTACAATCACTCTTATGAGTCATCATTGCATCATTATTATCTTCCAATAACTGCAAATTGGACCTAAGTCAGTAGTTCAAGTATGTTCTGCAGGCCTAATGGTTTACTCTGCATTGCTACTGTCATCACATTGCCAAAGCACAGGTGATAAACCATTGTCTGTGAGGAGAGGGTAGTAGGGTGTAGAGGGCATATAGCTACAAAAAATTGTCATAAACTACTTAGTAAAAAAAATTAAAATTAATTTCATAGCAATAATAGGTATAGCGAATTATCATTAATTTGTTATTGAGGTCTGTATATTTGGAAATAATTAAAAAACACGACATAAGTGAGCTAATGTTATGAGCACAAGCTGAGAATTGTGTGCCGCAAATGCATTGTATTTCATAAATATTTTAACGCCAATGAAAATGTTCAAAACTCAATAGTTAAAGGAGGGCTGTTCTCATCACTCACACACACACACACACTCACTCACTCTCTCACACACACAAGAAAAACTAACACTTTATGCCTCCATGACAGAACCCATTCTGTTAATCATGGGCAAGAACTTTCAAGCATGTGCAGCAGACAACCACCTTTTGAAGATGCAAGCAGGCACTAAAGTCAAGCAATGGTGGGTTAGAAAAAGGAATTAATAAGGAAGCTATATTAGTGATACCCACAAAAAGTAAGATAGGGATCTCATCTTTTTGTTTCCATCTCACTAAGAGTAATGATAATACTGGTAAGCAATACAATTTCTTATAGTAATATGGTTATTTTAGGAAATAATGTATTTTAAGTCAATGATAATCTATTTTTAGAAATAAGTTTGACATTACAAAAATAAGGAAATAGAAATGAAATAATGAAGAAAGCAAGTATCATCACACACCCATTTACAAGACTGAAGCTTTACTCCCTCCAATCTATTCCTACTTTTCTAACTTTGTCTTGGGCAGCAATTTGGTTAAAAAACACACCACTTTTATCCAACTCTATTGCTTGACATTTTTGGCCAACAGCATTTTTTTGATTTCCTAAATATTCAACCAGGATTTTTCCTGTTCCAATAAACCTTAAGGGAAAAATTATAATGAAAACAATTTTGAAGAAGAAAAGTAATAATAGATGAACTCCTGCGTACATAATGTACTCATGTTCAATTTTGCAACTTGAAAATTCGGGGAAAAATTCGGTAATGCATGCATTCTTTGAAAGGAGTACAGAAGTTTAAAACCGTAAATTATTTTTTAGTACTACAATCGTGGGATTCTGCACCTATCGACTCTGCCCACAAGTGTCATTTCAACACCTTAGTATTTTTAGCTAGTTGCTGTGACTATAACAAAGTTTTTTTTCTTCGTTAACTTTCATTATTTTCTTACTCTTTCTGATAATTTGTATTATTTATAAACTTTCTTACTTCAAATAAAATATTTAAGGATTAAAATATTCAAAGCAAAAGGACACACTCGACATTTTATGCAATATTTGGAAAAGAAATTAACATAAACAATAGGGTGAAAAGATCTCATTAGTACAAAATGAAATATTTTTTTCCTACCTAGTACCCATGACTAAAGTCACCTTCACTTCCACCTGTCTCAAACATTCTCCCCATTTCTAAAATACACATTTTAGAAACTCATATACCTAGTAAATAAAATATAATACATAATATCATAGCTTCGAAATGAATGAGCTAACTGATCCTTGAAAATAGACACACACTGAATGCACTATCTTGTGTCTAAATTGGATGGCACTTTCCCTGCAATTGCAAAGTTAGAAGATAATTGAAATAATAAGAACTGTAAAAGCTCGCAGGAAACGTTAAATATTAGGCAGAGATGATTAGTGGCAATAGCAAGAATATGGTATTTCCCAATCTGAACTATCTTGTTGGTGTCACCCATGGGCAGAATAGGTAAAAAGTTAAATGATAATCTAAGTTTCATTTTTTGAGATTCTTAAACCTAATGTAACACAAACAAAAGCAATTAATACTTGTAGGAGATTGCAAGCAATACAAAAACTGTAAGTATTTCTGTTTGTCGAAATGACACCCTAGTTCTAATGTTAATTTTAAAGCAACACAATCGATTATCAAATTTTGAACCTTACAAAAATAATTAATGGTTAATAAAAGTTAGATACACACAGATTCCAGAATGTTTTCCTGCCTTCTGTTTTGGTACTGCTCCTGTTGATACACTGTGACGTGCATAGCCATTGACACAACTGAAAACCAAGGAAACCATACCCTATTAACATCCTTAATTTTAATCTTTAATGCATTGCATTGATTGCATGTAGAGTTAAATATAAACATAAGAAGGAAATCAAATTAAAATTGTGTAAAAATAAAGTTATTAAAACATCAAAAATATTTCTAGACATCCCTATGATTTGAATTTCACACGCATTTAAAAAGGTAGAGAAAATAACTAATGTGCATTGGTAGAAGAATAGAAGGTGTGTGCCACACTAGTGTTGTGTTAACAAGCATTACCTAACGCTGATGAGTCCAGTTTTATTGATGCCTGCGCACATCACTTAACGAAAGTGGTGGATTAGAACTGTATTTTACTCAAAACACACGAGCACTCTTGGCAACGTGCGTTGTTGCCAACGCTTGTCGCCAAGAGCGCGTTGAAAACTCGAAAACACACTTTATCTTGCCTTATGCTGTAGCTTGGGCTGTGGGCACAACGCACGACGCCAAGAGCACTTTTGTGCCATTTCTTATAAGATAGTGTTAATCTACGATGCGCATTATGTGATGTGTGCACAAGCTTCGATGAAGCTGATGTCATCAGCGTTAGGTGACATGCATCAAGGCACTGCACATGTGACATAGGCCTAAGAGTGATAGCCTTACAATCATTTGTTTATTATACACTGACCCCTTCACAATTTCACACTTTCTCATTCCAAAATAAACATATTTCCCCATCCTTTAATAGCTCAAACATCAAAGTATGGAATTACCCATACGTTTTAACCATAAATTCGTTTCATGAACCCTGTTTGCATTATTTCATAAATAAATAAATTAAAAAATTATTAGTTGGAAATCATTACGAACTGCTGAAAAAAAAAAAAAAAAAATTATCAAGTTGGGAAAAATGTAAACTCGCATTTCGTCGTTTTATTTCTTCCAGCAGAAATACCATTTCCTTCCTTTCATCTAACAAAGTGTACCATCAGCGGATGGCGGGGACTTGTTGAAATGTCATTGTGACATTTAAAATTCACAATGCTTGGGTTAATATGACTCCGATTTCTGATGTAAATTTCGGTTAGCTTTTTGTTTTGTAATATTGTTTAATACATACCTAATACTGCATATTAAATCATATTATACTGCTTATTGATTGTATGTATCTAAATACATTACACTGTACTCATAGTTACAAAAACAAAAAAAACATTTTGCCTTATTTACACCATTTTCCTAAGGGTCCCATGAAAAGTGTAAAAGAGGTCAATTTTTAATACATAAAAAACCTGTAAGATAAAATAGCTGATTGCTCCTAAGAGTCTCTAATGGATTTCATATTGAACATTATCTTCTCATTACACAGTTCCTCTGCATAGAATTAATTTAAGGAAAAAATTGAAGCCATGCTTATGTCATGAAATACCTTGCTCACATCATAAAGGATTTATGTTTCTTAGCTTGTCCACTATATCACAACCTTGCTTTAATTCATCTACATCAATCTTTACATTTTATAATACAATCTGCATCATAAAGATTTTTACTCATTTTTGACAAATTAAAAAATTGCTTTACTAACAGCAGCACCTATAATCTTTGGTTTTCTATTTCCATCATCAAATGCATTTTTGTTTATTGGCAATTACTACAGTAGTACTATAACAAAGTTCACAAAATGTAATTCATGACTGCGTTTATAATTCTGTTCCTCATGAAAACATCTGATTTACTATTTTTAACTGCGATCTCACAAAAATTTTGTAGTCATTGCATTTATTACAATTATAAGGCAGGATTCAACAACAAAATAAATCTTAGTGATAAAACCAGTGACTATTTTGAAATTTATAAACACACTTTTTTATTACTACATTAAAATACTGCTGTAATTTTTGCAAAAATTAGAAACAGAAATAAATACATACGGTGAAGAAGGTAGATCAGCTCTTGATAAGCCACTTCCTGGAGATGTATATTCTGAACTGGAATTCTGTCTACTTCCTGGAAATTCAAAATTGAATACCTCTATTATATTCCTGTACTAAATGTGTACTTTCAACTTGTATCGAACACCTAACTCTTCTAGAAATAAATAATCCATTACCAATCTTACAATATATTCCTTTAACAAAATATTTGAAGATTAATCATCCTAATTACCTAACGGCAGAACATTTGCAGTAGGCTTTTTCAAAGCAGCACGTACTTCCATTAAATATGGATTTCTATCCTCGCCTTCGTAACTGGTAGCTGAAAGTTTGCTTCTTGTGGGAAATAAAGGCCCTGAGGGAGGATCCTTGTTGACTCTCTTTTTAATACCATGTGCAGCAGATGGAGATATTCCAAGCTTGTTCACATGCATACTCTCCTGCAGGGCAGCTGTTACTTCACAGGAGTCCTGTTAAGTAAATGAACATAATATCTGTTCAAACTCATAATAAAGAACTAGTGGGGCAACAACAGCACAATATTTCTAACACCATTGGTAGTAGTTTTTAAATTAGCACTCTAACTGGCGCCATAGTAAAAATTTAAAAAGCCAGGCTTTATACCATGTTGCTTGGAGAGCACAGATGAGATCAAAGTCTCGAAACATGTGTGCAGAAATGCTAGGTCTATATTTAGTGTAAATAGATTTTCATTATGAAAAATTACTTCTTTTTACCTATTCAAATGGGTTTCCCCACGATTTCTGCGGTAACCACTGAGTAATGTAACCTACTAATTCCTCAGCCATCTTGTGAATAACTTCACTAAATCAAACATGGGATATAAAAAAAAATGTATACCTTCAATTTTTGAAAATTCTGAGATTTTAATGAAAATGGAATTTATATCATAAATTTTTAGGATTGTGCTCCCTCAAAATTTTGTGAAAACTTTGTATACTATTTTGAAAAAAGTGTATGTAATATGATTTAAAGATAAGATTTTATAAAGAGAAAATCTATCTTCAATAAAGTAATAGAAAGAGTCCAAAAAATGTTTAACTTAAGCAATTCTCAAAAGTTCTGATTTTACTGAAAAATCACACCCCATTTTTATAAGCTTACTTTGTTTTACTCAAGCAAAAAATATAAAGAAACACTCAGCAGCATCTTCTGAGAAAATTTGTAACGTCCTAGAGGTTTCATGAAAAGTTAAAAGATGTTTCAAATTAACAGGGCCTTTAGTGGGGTCAGATTCACCTGACAGTTGTCTTAAAAAAAAAATGGAACTGCAAAACAGTAAAATTTATTTTCGATGAACACAGATATAGTTCGTTTAAGCAATTTTTAGCACAAATTAGTCCGGGCTCACCTTCATTGTGGATTTCTATCAAAGTTATCAGAGAGCAATCTAGAATACCACCATTAAAATCAGGCACCAGCTCCCTCTATACAGATGAAGAAAAAGTGGAAGCTTTTGTTCAGTTCTTACATGCCAATAGTTAACCAAAATATTTAATGAGAAAATTTTAAACAGCATGAAGCAACCTATATACTCTGTGGATGTAGGAACAAAATTAATATCCCCTGCAGAACTTAAACGGACAATAAACACAATAAGAAACAGAAAAGCAGCTGGGCCTGACCTAATAATTAGTGAAATATTAATAGAATTACCAAAATTCACAATTGCAACAATATTAAATGCAGCTTTAAGACTAGGGTATTAGCCAATTGGAAAAATCCAATAAAAAACCTTATAAATGTCTACAACTACTACACAATTTCAGGCCAATTAGCCTATTACCTTCGTTAGCTGAAGTGTTTGATAGACTGATTTTAGCTCGGTTAAATAAATTCTTATACATTACGAACGCCATACCTGAAGCCCAGTTCAGCTCTAAAGCAAATCACTAGACTGAAAAACCAATTTTTAAGTAATAAATTTGATTGCAAAGGGTTTTTATGAGAAAAAGTACATGGCAGCTCTATTTTTAGATGTCACTAAAGTGTTTGACCGTGTCTGGCACACAGGACTGAAATACAAATTCCACCAACTAGGCATTCCCGAATATCTTCCAAGATGTAATTGGAAATTTCTTGCTAAACAGATCATTTAATATTAAAATACAAGACACCATGCTGGATAAATACAGAATCTCAGCTGGAGTTCCACAAGGTTATTACCACAGACATTATTCAAAATTTACCTTGCCGATTTTCCGGCATTAATGGAAACCAAAATAACCTTCTCTCACAACATGAATAACTGATTATTGCCGTGAAATACCTACAAAATGATTTAAATTCCTTAATTAAATGGACTGTTAAATAGATCAGATAAACCCAAACCAATGAAAAGCTAACATTTTCTCGCTTAAAAAATTTATAACACCTCCAGTTTTAACAATGAGTAACAATCTGGGTCTCTGGCTAAACAATAACCAACCTGTCAAATACCTAGGAGTTAAATTAGATAGGAAATTAACATGGAAGAACTACATAGTTGATACTGCACACAAAACCTATGCAAAAATGTTCAAACTTTACCCATTAATAAATAAAAACTCAGCATTAATAATAAAAAACGGCGTAACAATTTATAAATCTATAATTTGCCCGTTGTTCACTTATGCATGCTCAATATGGGGAGGCGCTGCAAACATGCATATTAATAAATGAGAATTCATGTAAAAGAAATTTGTAAGACTGGTTACTAAAGCTCCCTGATTTATTCCTAATACACAAATATAAAGAGAATTCAACATTAGTTTCATTAAAGCATACATAAAAAACTACCGAATATTTTTTATTTAAGGCTTGAAGCTTGTCCTAGCAAAAGAACTTTTAACCTTGGCGGTACAGCTTATGCACCATCCAGGATATTGACACGCTTTCCAAAAGATTGCTTAAAGCCACCATGAAATGCTGGTAATAAGGTTATAAACATTATATCTGATTGCAACAACTGTATATGTTTTGCTCACAAAGTGGTATTTTTACTCAATGTTATATTTTTGTATTAAATGTAAATAGGAAATGTATATAGATTAAAAACACAAGCTCAAGTAAGTATACTTGTGCCCTGATGTAACTGGAATAGACTGTTATGTTATTCATGGAGAGAGAATATCCTGTGCACATGTGCACCCACTCACACATACACGCGCCTACACATAAATTACGAACTAAAAATTGATGGTTTTGAAAAGTATATGATGATGATATCTGAAAATGATCTGATTCTGAATCAAAATTTGTCCTCTTCTATTTCATTAGATAGTCATCCAACATGAAATATATATGTTTAAACCGATTTAACATGAAGTGAAATATTTTCCAAAAGCATCATGTCTTGTAGAATTTTAGTTTCCATGTTTGAATGTAGAAATGACTATAGAGCTCAACTTTGTTTTAAACATTTCCCGTTTTGAAAATGATTTTAAAACATCCTTTTTGAGCATATTCTCATTAGAACGAAATGATAAGAGATGATAGAGAAGTAAGTTCCAGCTCAGTTATCCACAGCTGCTCAAGGATTCAAAATATAAAGTATGTGAGAGAATTTTAATTATTGTTTCCAAAGTTGTAATTGGGGATTACAGGACGTCAAAGCCAATAATGATATCAAACCTTCAAAAGCAAAAGAACGATTTTATTTTTGCAATATATTAACTTATTCATAATAACATAAAATGCATGTTTGAAATATTTTTGTAACTGTGCATTATTGTTTTCCAAGTAGGCAGTAATTTTCACAATTCATGTGGAGCTTTTTATTAAAAATAAGGATTAATCACGATTGCCATCTGGTCGGTTTTCAGCTAAAATTACTAGCAATTCTGATACAAGTCTGGCTGCTGGTAAAAGTTTCTGTTGCAGCAAAAGTATTAACTCTAAATTGTTTATTTTCTGTTCACTTCAAAAATATAATTTTTTTTTATCACTGTACATGAAACCCATACTTTTTGTATAAAAATGTTGCCATTTTGTTAATTCAATTTCTTCAACTTTCTGTACAGTGTTGCTTATGAACTATATAAAAGAAGATTTAATTTTTCTACGAATTCATCATGCAATGGAATGCAAGTGCAATGCATCATGCTTAACATTTAAAAATTTAAGTTAAGAATCCTGACGTGGTTACACACAATTAAAAAAAAGACTGAAATTGAAAGAGATGAAATATTTAATTTCATCTTTATGTAGTAAAATAGTAAAACAACTAACCTCATGACTAAGTAAAAGATGAGGGGGGAAAAGGTCCCCACAAAACTCACAAGGAAGACCTTCTTCTTCTGATATTTCTGGTTCATTTCTCACTTTGTTTGCAGGAGGAACAACAAGTTGAGTCAAATGAGGACGACATCCAGTCTGTTGAAAACAAAAATATTATGTTTTATATTTTTCAAAAAAACTGCATGAACTGGCAAGGAAAGAAAAAAAATGTTGTTATTTACTAAACATGAGTGTATTTTCATTTATAAAATCTATGTTATTTCATAATCTTTCATCCAGAACTACAACTAGAGCCTTAGAGCACCTCACTGAATGAGAAGGAAAAAATTATGTAACTTTTGATATTGAACACATTATTTAAAAAAGTTTTCATTAACCTTTGCAGTTAATTTTTACTTTTCGATTTATTTTTTCATTCTTTCTTAGATTTAACAAGAATTAAAAAAGTAATAGCACATGTCAACAATATTATTGAAAACTTATCATTTTATTAGAGTATAAAGGTACTTTAATTATAAAGAAAATATCTAGAAACTAGAGGTGTTACAACAGCACATGCTTCCTTGCACTATTTCTAAATTCGCAATTTTTGAAAATTCAGAGAGGGCAACAAAAATGAGACGTGCGTCTTTTTTTTAAGCTTCCCTTGTTTCATTGTGAAAAAAACATCAAAGAAAAAATTTGAAAAGCTTTTATGGAAAATGTGCTTTTTAAAACATTGTGTTAATATCAAGCACAAATTATGCAAAAACTACTAATTTTTTGAAAAAATGGTACATGACCTTTTAAAAAATGCTTTTTAATAAGAACAAATTTTGTTGAAGGAAAAAATTTGTTTCTTCAATTTTTGAAACATTCAATATTTGCAATTTTTGAAAATATATAGTTTGCTGGAAATGAGCCTAGAACCATTTTTATTTTTAGTATCTTTTGATAGATACACGGAGAAAATTTAAAGATACCATTCAGAACTGATTTTGAGAAAAAGTTGTTTTATAAAAATTAAAAATTAGTACCTTGATTAGAAACTCTCTAGGTACAGTTCAAATAAGTATTTCAGAAAAAAGATTGGAAGAAACATAACGGACACAATACTTTCCAATTTTGGACTTATCATTAACTGACCAAACACTACAGATATTGTTTAACCCTTTGAAACCGGGTCTATACTACGACCTATTTAACCATGAATTTCACATGAATCAGCTGTTCAGGGTTTCAACCAATCTAGAGTGTGAACATCCCCATAGTGATGTCACTGTAGCAACATACAGGCTCCCGATTGGATGAAATCACACCAGCTGAATTATGTCAAGTGCACAAATATATATATCAAACTATAGGTAAGGCATGGTAACATTTGAACACTTATGAAGTGAAAAGGGCTGAGTGCATCAGCTTGGTAGCAAGAATTAGGTTAGTGTACCGCTATAGAGGCTCCCCTCTCCCTAAGGCATCCCACCGCAAGGAAAATCAGAATCTGTATGCGGGGAGGAACGAACACGCTGTTCAAAGATGACATTATGACAAAAATAATGATAAAAATTAAACACTCATAATACAATAACAATGGAAAATTAATAATAATAATAATAATAATAATACTATTTACGTTATTATTCCATTTCAATTTCTTTCATTCATTCATTCGTTCGTTCATTCATTCATTCAACAATTAATTTTTATCTAATGAAGTTGGGAGCCCATAGGGTAACAATTAAAAATTCTCAAAATGTCGATCCAAGTCAGAAGTAGAAAGATCACCTTCTTTGAAAACTACTAATGAACAAAATAATGAACTGAACTTACTTAGAACAACTTACTGATCTAACAAAAATATATGAAATTTCTACCACATCCAACAAAATCAATTTGTATGTGTTCTTTTAAAATGCTCGAATTTATAACCATAGACTTAATCTGTCATCTACTTTGAGAGAAATTCAAAAAATGTATTTAATTTAAATTTTCTACCTCATGAAGAACCAATTGGTTGGCAGGGATCATGGCCTCACAAAACTCACAAGGCAATGCAACCAACTCTCCTCCAATACCAGTGTCATGATATTCCCTTTCAGGAGGCGCAGAAGGAGCAGAAATTGTTGTCAAGTGAGAATTTTCCTGGTCTTGTAAACGTAGAGCCAAAAGAAGATCCAAATCAACAGTATCATCATCTTGTTTATTTCCTAGAATGTAAGACTTACATTCACTCTTACTACACATAAAAATAAACAAATTTTCATAAGATCGTATATGAATTAAATAATTAGGCAATGTTTAGGACACTTGATCTAGTGTCACAGTTATTACGCAAGTCAGAGTCACATCTTATCTTTCCATTTAAAAGTGAATTTCAGTAAACCTTATTCTGTGTTCCAAGAAAACAATGACACCTTATGAGACAAAACAGACATTTTACAAGTTATGTGGAGACCACTCCCAGTTTTGAGAGCCAAAGGAGGAACATTATGAGAGAAAGTTGAGAATTAATAAAATATTAGTGCCAAAACTGATTTCCAAATTCATGTTTATGTTAATGCTCTGAATTTCAAATGAAAACACCTAACAGCACACATTCCTTTAAAAGTTCATAACCGCAAACACTGTCCATGCCAGTAAATAATAAATTATTAGTTTCATACAATACAGGCAGAATCTCAAGTTTCATATAAACATTAACCAATATTAATGTTTTTCTAACCTCCTCCTTCACTAACTCTCAAAATGAGTGGTACTGAGACTTGGAGGATAAAAATTATTTTTGAAATTTTATCAATCCCAATTGATAGAATATCTGATATTCATTCCTAAAACACGAAAAATGTCTTTCAAAACATAATGATCTACTTCCATACCATTTCCTCACAAAAAAATTATCTCACTTTGGGGAAGAGTAGTCTTGTGCAGAGCTTTCGGCTTGCTTACAGTCGTTGCAGAATTCACTTGTGGCATATCATTAGTGCGTTTACTGGGAGACAGGCGGTTTAATGCTGAGGTAGGACGGGTTGTATCTTGACTTGCATTTGATATCTTACGCTGCCTGCTAAGATCATTGAGAACACTAGGAGTAGTGCGAGATGCACTCCACAATGGTGTTGGGCCTGGTTCTGAAATATTTGTTTCAAATGTAATATTCTAAGGACACTTTTTAACATAATAAACAAAATACACTTATCATGAAATTAGAACAAGTTCAGGGAAAAAATCATTCAAAAACTCACCATCTTCAAGTTTTAAAAAACCATGATTCGAATCTTGATGTAATTGTTGATACTTAAGCATGACAAATTCTCCACACTCTTCACATCTTTCTGTTCGACTACCACAGTAATTCTCATGTTCTAAGAGTTCAAATGCCTCAACCTCAATATGACAAAATGCACAGCAAATAGAACGATGTGAGCAGTCTGATATCTGGAATGGAAGATGTTAGAAGATTATAGAAATAATAAATGGGGTAGAACCAAATTCATTTTATTTTATTTTACTTTTCTTCATTTTAACATTCACATACCTGATGTTCTGCAACGTTAATCTTTTCCATTTGCTGACCACAGTCAGGGCATGAAACAATGACATGGAAATTGGAATTGTGGGCTGCAAATTCCGAATGAGGTATGGGCTCATCGCACTTTTGGCAAAATGCTAATTTTCTCTGACAGTGTATGTGATGCATCATGAAATTCCCGGACGGAACTTCATGTTTGCTGAAAAAAAGTATTTCATCAATAATGCCACGACATTCTCAAAAAAATTTTAAAATGGGCAAATAATTGTTAGTACTTGACTAAAAACAATCGTATTATCTTAAAATAGCAAAAGAAAAATACCAACCAGTTTGAGCAAAACTTAACCTCTGGTTCATTCATCTTGCATACCAGATGATCTTGCTAATAGAGGTACAAGATATAAAATTAATACCACTTTTTACACAGTAGACGTGTTCACAATGGTCTGCTTGTTTTAAATAAAGGTGCATACCACGGCCAGAAGTGGTCAGAACGCAATCCAGTGAATCCACGTCTCCCCCGCGGCTCTCAGCTGACCCAGGGGGGAACACCCGATCTCGTTTCGTCCCCACTCTACCACGCTTTCGGATGATTGCTAGAGAAAATTGGTTATTATTCTGTTGTCTCGTGTCATCCAAACAAATAGAAAGAAATTAATCTCCTCCGGTGAACGACCTGTAAGTGACCAGTAAAAATATGTCCATTATTGTTTCCAATAAAATGTTAAATATTTGCGAAATCTACTTGCGACAAGCGCCACTTTTAAATCTATTAGCGGAAATTCCATAAGCATTTAAGACGGAATATCAGCACAGAGTCACAGATAAAGGCCTGAAATTTAATTCGTAATAAATAGTTCTTTTTGCCTTTAATCGCCTTCTGAGTCTCGGACAAAACTCCAAAAGTCGGTACAATGTTTAAAGCTCGTTTTTCATGCGTGTTCTTTTAATTTAATAATGAACCGTTTGAAATCGTATTAGTTAGCCTCAAGATCAAGCAAATACCAAATATTTCAAATCGAAAACATGTTGTTTTCGAAAGAAAAGTTTATTGAATTGACACCCATTTTTCTTTTCATTCAAATGCGACTTCAACTCATTCATTTAACAGTTTGGGTTCGCAATCTATATCGTTGTACCTATAATTGAGTCTAAATTATTGTGAATATTATTCGACCCACAAGTCAAGACATTTCCTAGCCGTTCTCTTGGGTACACCTATTAATAAGCAATCAATATAAGAGAGAGTTTCTCTCTTCTATCGCTAATTCAATTACAGGTTCACAATAAAAACAAGAATGGGGGAAAAGTCGCATTGAGATTTTCTCTAGTTCAGCGTTATTTTTGCATTCTCTGCGTCAGGCGTGTAAGACGTGTACCTTGTCCCGCATGGTCCTTGGAAGGTCGAAAATAAAACTAGTTCAGGCGAATGAGGACACATGGTACTTCGGTGACAGTCTATTTATTAGTCATTGGCGTTGCTATTTAAATTAAACAACTGTCAATATATATGTAAAGTAGAATAACACGTAAATTCTGTATATGACAAGTTTTACATTAATTTATAACTTTCGTGCTATTAAAATGGAAAGTGTCATATCTTCTGTACACGTACAATACGCCATGGAAAGACTACTAGTCCAATTTTTAAGACCCATTGCCACAAACCACGTACATGTGCTACTGCTAGTTTAGAAATAATTCATCGTGCCCGCGCTTTGCCACATCAGCTTTTTTACACTATCGCTGGACTGACACAAAAACTATTCATATTTTTAAAAAAACGTACATAACATGATTTAAAATTGTAATATTGAGGGATAAAAAAACTTTTCGAAATTTTAGAGGTTGTAATGAAAATTGTGCTAGTCCTACTTGTTACGTGCACTAAAAGAAGTGGTACAAATTGGTACTTTCTCTTATACGTTGGTTTCCTGTTCTCTTGAATCGATATTATAATTGTGGTTATACCTTTTACTGTCAATTGGCGCATAAAACACCTTCCAGTCATCTCGCGGTCCTTATCTTTCATCTGAGGACATTTACAGTCAAGAGCACCTTCGGGCTCCCCGAATGCTGAGTAGATGTATCTCGGCACTGTACCTTGACGTAATAAATGTTACATAATACATACTGTAACAAATATATACATATTTTACATAATAAATATTTTTCCCGTGCACGTTTTCTTGAGCCATCATTTCGCTAGATACGAGAGGAGAACGGGTTAGTTATTTCGACGACAAGACTCTAATATCAAATCTGTAGCTCCCTTTTCGGCACAAAATAGTTTTTTTATTATACGGAATACATGTCTGCTTATCAGATATTTTAACAATGTTCGCTGCAATCACGTATACATAATTCAACTAAAAGAGTAGGTGTAGGACTCAAGAAAACGTGAAGGCTTTTTAAACTTGGCCTTAGTCATCCTTGGCTTCGGCACGGTACTGTTATTGGTGTTGGGATCAAATTACCTATGTACACAATTTCCTGTCAGGTCAATAGATTATTCTTCTATACTACATATAAGGTGTGTATGTAGTACTAGGTATATGCCTTATAGTTCTACGTAGATACTAGGAATACGTATATTCGCACGTTTTCGAGAATGTAAAATATAGAAGCCTATCGTTTCGATAAAATATTATGTATTTTTAATTGCTCCGAATTCACCGGAACATCCGCGAAAACTACACATATCTTGAAAAGCTGTTCATTTCATCGTTTATAGATTTGAATTTCAAGAATTGATTTCATTGAGAACTTTTATGGGGTTTCATGAAAAGTACTCCAAAATTAAAAGTTTAATTTAGAATTTGCTAGGCTTTGTCAACGTAAATCAATTGGAAATTAATTTTTGGTAAAATCCTTTGTACGTTTTAGATGTTATGTGAAATGTTAATGTAGTTAGGTAAGTTGCAAATAATCAGTGTAGGGATTTTAATTTCAATTTACGTATGGGGGAGGCAGGTACCGTAAAAAGTTGCTTTTTCTTGTTGTTGTTAATTTCTGTCTGGCTTTGCGTTGGGGAACAACACAAACTATACAAGAAATTTAAAGGAAACATTTGAAGCGATTTTTGAGAACATATTTAAAATGTTCCAGGGGGAAAATCTCCCTAAATTATTTAATGTATTGAAATTCGACTAGTTTAACCAACTTAAAAAATAATTTATTAGTTCAAGTATAATAGTAAAATATTACATTATTTCAACTGATATAAATAATGTGATTGTGATGTTCCGGTCAGTGATGTTTCAAGTGATGATTCAGTGATGTTTCCGGTCAACTTCTCTGGTCGACAATCCCCTTAGTGTGGGGAATTGATTATTCGGGGAGGTAGTGTGTTCCTCCCCAGGGGATGCTGAGATCCGACGCCGACCTAAATGTCAATATGCGTGGGATTTCTCTCTCCAGGTATCTCCCCTTGATGGGCCCTGCCCCAGCCGGGGCAAGCTGTTAGCTCTCGACTGATTTTTTCACATGTGTAGTAGTGTAGTGCATGTACGTGGATGTGTATATGTGGGGAGGGAATAGATCAAGGAAGAAGAAAGAAAGGTCCATGGTGTGTTAAGGTACTCCGATTTTCGCCTGATATTGATTGGAGAAAACACGAATAACCATCAATCTGAGCAGCCAGAAGCTAGAATTCTCTCAAAATAGAGGTTGACCTAGGGTCAAAAATCTGACACCGTCGGGTTTTGAACCCCAGCAGCTCCCAGTCAGACACGAGCGTTTCACGAGATGGCTGAAGAGAAGGGTACAATGTATAATATTATTACGTATGATACAAATAGTAGGAGAAAGTATTGAATGTTGCAAGTTGGACCAGTTTATTTTGTGTGGTATGAAAAAAATTGACAATGAATATATTTTTGGATGAATCCTCTAGTGTAGAGAAGTATCCCCTAAGAGACCCGTATAAAACAGAGTCCATACAATATTTGTTTTGTCTGACTTAAATTATAAATTATTTTGTATTGTCGCAATTAGTATTTCTGCATTGAAGGAAGTTGTAGAAATTCGTACAGATAGTTTTTGTGTAAGTTTTGAATTTTTAATGGTCTTCTTTTGAAACTCTTATGAAATTGTCAGTGTACATTTAAATAACATTTTTATTACAGGTAATTAATACTGAAATAATAGGTAGATATCAGTCTGCTGTTGATGAAGGTTCACTGCCACGCATTTTCAATTTTATGAGATTAAAGGCCTGACAGAGTTATCTTTAAACTCAATGCTTATATCAACTCATACAATATCAATATCAACTCATTGACAGCGCTGACGCAGTGAAATCCTACCAGTACAAAGAAGAGACCTTAGCTACACGTGTTACAATAAAGATGTTTGCTTCTATTTTTATCTAGAAAAGAAGAAGATGGGGAAACTTTTTAACATGTTCACAATAGTCGTTCGGGACGTTTTTCAGAATGAAGCAATATATTCACATTTATAAAGGTCTGTTCTCACTTTTTGAATTTTCTTGACTTTGCGAAGCTCGGAAAATAGGGCAATATAGTCATCAATATGATATGATTGAATCTTTTAGATTACGAAGAAAATATTCAAAACTGATGTAATTTAATAAAATATTGAATTTTCGAAAAAAAATATTAATACGCAATTTTCAAATATTCAATTTGTTTATTGAAAGGGATTATACAATATTATTGAGGATAATCTTATTTTTTATTATTATTACGAGCTCATTACAATCCCTTAAGGGTAGGGCTTCCAGGTGTCCCTGGGCAGGGAAGTTCTTCAAGGGCTTGTGCCTGTACAGTTTGGTTAAGTATTTTTAATGATCTACGTCATATATACATATCAACAAGTGTAATAATCCACGTCAAATATATAGAAAAATATGTAGCAGCGCATGTAGAAATTTTGAAAATTCAGAACGAATGTACCTTATCCACATATTTGGAGAGAGTCATATTTTCAGAAAAAAGGGGGTTTTAATTTCAGGGACCTTCAAATTTTCCTTTGTCCTCCTTGTACTCATATCCGTACGTATACTAGAAAAAAAGCTTTTGAATACCATTTGATGAGATGAATGAATGTATTACTACGTTTATACGAAATTTACTTGACATTCTCATATAGACATCAATTAATTTAAGTTTAGATGTCGAGTTTCGATCGACATGTTCCACGACGAAAAACGAAAATTCTGTTTCGGTCTACCTTGGAGTCGTTAAGTTGACATGGTGCACTGAACTCATTTCCAATAGATTATGCAAAGAATAATAATGGGATTCCCTTCTACTGTCGAGTGTTAAACTCGAATGTGACGACTTTCGACTACTACGATCTGCAGTCGTACCATTCCTGCTAAATAAATGAGTTGGGTTGAGTGACGAAATTGGCTTTAAATAAGGAGGAAATAATTTTAAATCTCAAACTAGTAACCCATGATTTGCGAACATCGACTTTTCAGTTGAAATTAAAGTACTGTCTGAAATGGAGTTTGTGATACGATTCGTTCACGCGCGAGAATACATTTTTAAGATGTATTCGCATAAAATGTGTCGGTATTCTCCAACATATTCATGCGAGGACCGAAGGCCAGAATCTGGTCGTCAATTTGAAACTGCGTAGCGAAACGTCACTTTCCGTGGGAAAGTGCGTAGGCCG
>BOPP01000133.1:428297-453033 GCA_017312745.1 Gryllus bimaculatus
GTGACGCAAACTGTATTTCCAATTACATGAGTTACGTAAAGCTGTAGAGGAGGGGAGGGAGTTTGAAGCACATGCTACATATGTGCTGCACTGTGCTACATAGGTGTGTGTGTGTGTGTGTGTATTTTTGTGGGGTTTTTATTTGTGTGGGGTGTTTAGTGTTACGTGGTGCTATTTATTTTTAAAATCTTTCAACATTAGCTGAAATAATTCCTTTTATTCAGTCTATTACTAAAGCATTAATATATTAACAAATTAAATTAAAAATATAATAAATTAAAGAAGTTATATTCTATGAATTGTTACAATAAATGAAAATATTTTTAATGATGTATTGATTGAATCTTTTAGATTACGACGAAAATATTCAAAACTGATGTGTAGTATATTCTAAAATTCAATTAGTTGGCGCAGTAGATTCGTAGCCTATGCGACATTTACAACGGCATATGAACGGTTTGTCAGAAATTTTCTCGCCTACGCGTCTTTCTTTCATTAAAAATTGTCTCCAAACTTATTGTTATGCGCAGTCAGCACCACCAACTACTTCTCACGTTAGTTATAATAAATGTTAATGTATAACATTAATACAATTAGTACAAATTGTTCCTGCTTTATAATTGAGTCTTACGTATTGGTATTGGTGGGGAGGCTTGCCGCAAGCGTTTCGTAATTATTAGAGGGAGTTCAAGCGCGAGTTACAGGGGGGGGGAGGGGGATTCAATATACTCTAAATTTAAGTTACGTAATTTATGGACGGCCCCTAAAGTACTTTTGTAATTTGTAACTTGATCAACAGAATTAATATTTTGTCGTTGTTATTTACCATATTCGTAGATGTGTGGTTTCCATGACCAGGACAACATTGTATAAAATAACGCTCCGATTTTTTTTGTTTTAATGTTCAATCCAAACACAATAAAGCAGGTTAATAGCGGAATACATAGAGATGAATGTGTCAATATGTATAATTATAAACCATATAAATGTGATGATACAAGTTTATAGTTTATTATAATGAGAGATATTAATTGACTTATAGTTATTTATAACGCATCCAAAGGTTATATTGAATAAATTTCATTACTATAGACTATTAGCAAAAACCATAGTTGTGAAAATGGTTTATCGATTGAGAGGGGTGAGAGCAATAGCCTCTCCCGTGGTTGCGCCACTGTCCATATTGTATCTCGGCATCTAAAGAAATAAAACAAAGTCGGGTTAGTTACACTATTTATAACTCAAGAACGGCTGGACCTATTTTCATTATCTCTGCCCTGAAAAGCATAATAACTATTAAAATATCGGAAAAACATCACGAAAAAAAGAAACGAAAACATGTCGTTTGCAACCCGCAACACTCATGGGGATTTTGACACTGTATCGTTAAATAACTCCTAAAAGAAGCGTTCTAGTGCATTAAAAACTAAATGTATATGGTCAAAGGCCTCAGAAAACGTTTTTCACACCGTAATATATAGGGTAAGATCTTCTTGAACATTCTATTACATTTTTGCTCGTACGGCGCTCCTCGATATTACCCCTCCTGCTCAGAGACGTCCAAAATATGCAACTAAATGTGTATGAGAGGGACAGGGACCGAGTGAGAGATACACACGTACAGTCAGACACACTGAGACAGGGACAGAGACAGACGAAGAGAGGGAGAGAGACGGAGAGAGACGGAAAGAGAGATGGAGAGAGAGACGGAGAGAGAGAGACGGAGATAGAAACGGCGAGAGAGACGGAGAGAGAGAGAGAGACAAAGAGAGACGAAGAGAGAGGCTGAGAGAGTGGGAGAGGCAGAGAGAAAGGGAGAGGGAAGGAGAAAGAGGGAGATGAAGGGCAGAACAGCGTCTGCCAGGTTCCGTTAGTAGATAAATAAAAATAAACCGAGAACATGGTTTTAGCAAGTCAATTCAACCCGATCCATATGTGCGGTAGCCTTGTCTCGTTAATTTATCATTTGCATTCCAAA
Source organism: Gryllus bimaculatus (assembly GCA_017312745.1). NCBI lineage: Eukaryota > Metazoa > Arthropoda > Insecta > Orthoptera > Gryllidae > Gryllus > Gryllus bimaculatus. The sequence continues at coordinate 430,276 of BOPP01000133.1, forward strand.
GGATGATCAACGACGGCCCCTGGCGTATTTTAATTTCTTGTAGACGTAGATAGTTATGTAATGCTGCGGAAAATTGAGTTTGAGATTTTAACGGAAGTAGAAGTTTTGGGGTCCTCTGGTACTGAAAAAGGGTGTTTTTAAAAGGTCTGTTTGTCCGTCTGTGAACAACATGAAGGCTTAAAGAATGTATAGGATGTTTAAAAAAAAAAATTCCCTGATCGATCCGACTCGACTTAAGTTCGACAGATACTTTCGTATATCAACGCTAGTCGGATGTTTACAAAACAATTCGTAAACGTAGCCATGAGCTTTCTGAAAACACCGGCGTTTTCTTACGGTACTGGCCTGCCCCTAATCCCATTAAAATCTTATTTTAATATATTTCGATACTCAGAACAGTTGGGGTTTTGAGGCAAGTGAATTTTGAACTACACATATTTCTTATACATGTATTTCTTACAATTAAAGATATGTAGCGATCGTCTGCGGGAAGGGCCGCAAGGAAGTAAATCTTCAATATATATGTGACATTGCGATACTTGAAAGACTGAAAATATTTTGAAACCAACTTGCAGAAAAAGGATGTAATACATTCTTTAATACTATAATAATTAAAAACATATGGCATTTGTTCTTAAAAACACAGGTGTCTCAGAATAAATATTACATTCTTCTAGAGAATGTAGAGGGGTCAAAATTCATCAGTTGCAATGACCACATAGTGGGGAATTGCTAATAAAAGAGTTAGATGCATTTAATACCCTATTTTGTATAGAGCGGAGTGAAATCTAATTATACATGAGACATTTGCCTTGAATTGTTAAGAAAACAGTATGCACGTGGCCGACAAGTACTTGAAATCTCCTTGACTACTTCAGAAGGTGAACTGTCGAATATCCTTGCATTAGAAGTTGCTTAAAAAGCAGGGAAATATCACATGAGTCACTCTGTTAAATGAAATTTCCCACTACACATTTATTAGCAAAAATTTAATATTTTTGACTCCTTGCTATAAGTTTGAAACATTCACTCTGAGGCACTTGCATTTATTCTGGGTCCGCAGTTGACTTCCCCCGTGTCTGTCTATCGATGTTCTCGCGTACGGTAATGCTAGTTGTATGCTACACTTTGTCGTGTTAGATCGAATCAACTATTTATAATTCAACTATTTATAATTAAAATGACGGGAAGGGATTCTGGAACTCAAGAAAACGTGTGAAGATAATCTTTTCCCCCCTACGTCACATACAGTTTTTACTGTTTTTTGACTGAATAAATCTAAATTACTCTCATATTAGATCCAGTTTTGACTTCAAATACACCCCTTATCGGGACATCGGAAATGAAGCGCATCTGCTGCTGTCATGAATTTTGACCTTTGGCAAAGGCAATTCTTTAATGGAATAGTGATTGAGATAAACTGCTACATTAGAGCGATATGTCATTTTGAAGAGTTCACAAGAAGTTTTTCATTTAACGTCAGAAACAGATAAAACTGTAGGCGCCATTTGAAAGGAAAGAAAGTTACAGTAAGTAGATTTAGTGTTAAAAATCAAAGCTCTTGTGATAAACTCATCATTTGCTCAATGGTCAAGGGAAACGTTGTGGTCAAGGAAACCCCGATCAAGATGGGCGAATGATCCAGAAGTTCATTAAAACAGTTGCTACTGCTAGTTTTCTTGAACTTACTGGAGAGTATATCGAATACCGGTCCCAATGAAAATACCAATAATACCGTTGTGAATACGTATGTATATACGCTGTAAAATATGTAGTATAGAGAATGTTATATAATGCAGAGTAAAATCGATTTATAAAATGTAACTGAAATACACGTTTTAGGTTCCCCTGATGCCGAAAGTGTTTTTCTCGAAAGCGACATCAATTAATGTTCGAACCACCGTTGCCAGTAAAATGAGATCAAAACTACGCATTTTCAAAAAATCTCAAATGACATTTTCTTAAAAATGGCTCCAATTGTTTCGACGAAAAGTTGCGTACAGGATCAGGTTTTATTCTTCTATTTTTAAAGTATTATTTCAGATCTATCGTTGAGGGGCCGACAAATTGAGATTTGAAAAAATGTTCTTTAGGCAGCAATAAATAGCAGCTGGGAAGAGGAGGGGCAAAACCGAATATCTAGCACAAATTAAAGAGATTAGAAAACTAACAGGTAGGTAGTAGGGTTCTTGATTCCGAAAAATTGCTTTACTGCTAAACGTCTGTCCTTCCACCAATCTGTCTGTCCGTCGTGTAATGATCAAAGCAAGCGAATAAATCGTAGGTGGGGTTTCACAAAAGTTGATTTTCACAAATCGATCTGGCTAATGTTGCGGTCCTTGAATTAGAAACGGATATGCTGATGTTTTAGAGGTACTTCAGATGAAGCCTCTAGGGCTTTCTTAAATTTCCAAAATAACACGTATTCATTTTTCTTTATTTTTTTGTGAGTATAGAGCGAAGAACACTTGGCATAGAACCGATTCTCTGTTTCCTTTGGATTTTCGAAAACTTTAATTTTTAACTCCATGTTGAAGAGAGATTTTTTCTTCAAATAAAATGTGTCCTCCATAATTAATTCTTCCATTAACATTATGCACATATTTTGAAAACATTAGTCATTTTTGAGTAATTTTTACTGCAATATGGGGTTTTGTACAGCAGAATTTTTGGCATGGCAGACAAGCAATGAAAATTATGAATCTACGCATGCTTTCATGTTTTTTTTCTTTTAGTTGGCTATAAGCGAGAGCAGAGTGAAGGGGTGCTGATTCTGAACGTATTATATAAAATCTATTGTAAATTTGACCTGGAAAAAAATTTCGATTAGCTTCACATGCCGCCGGGAACATACGCTACGCTGAAACACATTGACATCGTGTGGACTCGATAACAGTGCGCGCAAAGCCTTTAAAATCCACTTTTCGTGCCCTTCAGTGAATGCGTTCTTTATTTTGTCATAATTTATGAAATCATACTGTTTTGGACCTTCTGTTACGCTTTTCGAGGTTTAGCTTTTCTGGAAACCCCGATACGTAGGGCAGGTTAATTCAAATTATAAAAGGTTTATTCATGGTATCTCCAAAATAAATAATTATTTTTTACCAATGCACACGAGTGAAATTTCATTTTACATTTGACCTTGATTGGTAAGTCAACCCTCATACTCTGGTGTTTTGCTGGTCACGTTTTTAGGCACAGTGATTTGTGTACCTAGAGAACACAGATGAATGACAGATTGCCTATCAATCAGGGGAAACTGCCATTAATGTAACGATACAAAATATTGTTATTCGAAAATTTCCATCACATATTAATTAGCTTGAATGTGATCCTCAACGCCCCCACTTCAGGTACTAAAAGTTTTTGACAGTTATTTTCAGGACCTGTAGAAACGTACGCATTGAACTCTACATCTATTTGATATTTTGAGCATTTCAATCGCTCTAAAACTTTCGATTGATTAATTAACTTCTAATCAAATTAGAGTGTGTACTCATGCAGGTTACAGAGTAAAGCTGTCTTCACTTTTAATTCAATGATTTACTAAATGCGCAACGCTTTCACTGATCCAACTAGTTGACATAATATACTGTATGTATTCTAGTTTGGACAAAACGACTCAATTGTATACAATTTGTTTGCCTTTTTTCTTTGTCTTATCTACCAAAAACACTCCAAGTTCACTCCATCCCTCCTAACAGTTAATATTTACGACATTCATGTCCAAATTAACTTAGCCACAAAATATAATATAGTCGTTAAAGCTTTCCAAGAGGAGAAAGAAAGAGATAACATATGATAAGACGGTGTGAAATAAGAAAAACGCCTGTAGCGAGATAAGAACCATTATTAGTGGAAGCAAAAATGTGTAAACATCATATGATGTAGACTAATTTGCAAGAAAGCGCACTTAAATAATCAGCGAACGATACGAATCATTAACATTTTGCAACTCATTTCACCATACACTCTTAACTGAATTCTTTATCTCCAAAAACTCGTTCTCATTCATGTTATGAATGGCAACATTAATACATGTATTAATGTTGCCATTCATAACAAAACTCAAAAGCGAACTAATATTACGGGTTTCACGGGAGCGCCTGTGACACGGGAAACATATGCCTCCAATATATAAATGGATGCCATTAAGATTGATTTTCTCCCCCCACAAAACACAGTTTTTAGTGGTTTGTAATAAAACTAACTAAAAAGTACACATAAATTCGCAGAAGTTTTATTGTCAAATGCTAACGGAGAGGGGAAACGGAGAGATGGGAAGAGAATGCTTTTCTTCTCTGTTTCCATACAAATTAGGACAAAAATAGAAAATTATCTATCTTGGGTTCCACTAACGATGTATTCCTTAACATACTGAAGTTGTCCAGGTATTAATTTATCACAATAATGTATTAGGTCGGAGAAGGACTGATTTCTGTAGAGGGAAGTGGGACAGATTGATAGAGAAAAATTAAATCGTTTATTTAACAAATTAAATATTATTTGTTGTATTAACGGCATAATTAATCAGTATTACTTTAGCAACCCAAGGAATCATTAAAATTAGAAGATAATCAGAGTATATTTTTTTAGTAAAAAACGAGTTTTGTATCATTCTGCTCCACCTACGGGGCACTTTGATACAAAGTAGACAACGTTTGAGTATGGTAATCACTTACAAATAATTAACGAAAAATAAACTTTTTATTGTCATATACGATCTGCCATACAATCTGTGACATTCTAAGATATGTAACATTTTCAGTTTGCCCTTGATAGGCCCAAATATAACGTGCCGATGTCCATTGGTGCAATTTGTGCGACATGTGTGGTGGAAAGGGCAAGTACACAATACCACTTTCATGAGAGTAGTTGACCGCTTCGATTGAAATGTGAGACCCATGGTTGTTACATATGATAAGAATTGATTATATCCTTGGTGCATAAAGTGTTGCGCTGTGTTTGCCTTAGAACTTGAATTTGCAATTCTGCAGTCATCCAGCCGCTTCTGTTTGCCAAACCCAGACTTCCTTCCGTAGCACCATTTAAAACATGTTCTTTGAAATAGACATGAGGGAATACACACAGGAGGAATAGCAGCGCCGATGGCTGTCACCATTCCAGAAAACGATACTACTTCTCCTCGTTCACCTGATACTATGCGTCCTACTATTGTCCTACCTCTTCGTAAGCTAAAATCAAGACAATGACATCCCACAACACATTTCAATAAATAATCAGTAATCGCTTTCTCCTGTTCAATTGAGAACACTTTCGCAACAGTGTACTTGGATCCATATATATTACGAGATGACTCTTCATTTCCTTCAAAAGTATTTCGAATCTTTTCAATGCGATGTTGCGAAGTTGCAGCTTTGATTCTGAATTTGTCATCTGTTTTCCGTATTGACAATCTCTTTGATAAAACTTTGAATATAGCAGACACACGTTCTCCTCATCGATACTTCCTCTGTAAGTCGTTTTTTTATAAGTTCACGCCATTTTCTGGATAAAAGGAAAACTAATTTAGAGATTTCATACAAACTTGTATATTGAGTCATTTCGATACAATAAGTGTATCAATGTGCCCCGTGTGTATGTGTATCAAAGTGCCCCAACGAACATTTTCGTGATTCCAACAAGTACTGATAAAACCTCTTGACATAATTAAAAATCGCGTGTAAACCTGCATACTTAATGGAAAATAGGTACCTTTAGTATTTTCATATCTTGACTAATGAACATAAAACAGCGTTAGTATACTTTCATAATTAACACAATTTTTTAGTTGGCTGCGCAGAAAACACATCTATCGCCTTTAAAAGTCAACGGGTGAATAGCGGGCGGTTCGATCACAGCTGGAGAACTAACTCAAGAACAGACATATTTTAATGAAGTCACGAAAAACATGATGTCACTCGATTTTCATCCGCCACTCACGGTTAGACTTCGTGGTTAGCCTACATCCAATCCACCAATCGAATCAAATGGGTGCAATTCGACGCGCGACTCGGTCTATTGATCGGGATCGATCTTTTTTTCGGTTCCGACAAGAACATTCTTTTAAAAACAGTGTTTTTTTGAAGCAATGAAAACGCAATTTTGGAGACTTCCCGAGATGATCCCGCCTATAGATCATTTCTCATTTATTCTCTATTTTATCTGAAATCAATAGCTCATTTTATTCCTCTCGACACGACAAATGAACTGGCACAGTTCTTAGTTGGTTCCTTCTGGGGAACAGGTTATGGAAGAATGCTAGAAAAAATAAATGCTTTTAATACACCTGCGAGTACTTTGCTGAAACGATGTGAGTTCCTATACACTTTTTTCCGACGGGTACATGAAGCGTTACGACAAATGACGATTGACGCTGACGATACATAAAACTCGTTTGTAACGAAACAAAAATTTAAATGGAAATATTTAATTGTCACTTTTTTATGTAACTTTGTATACCTGGAAATGGACAAGCCGAGCAAAATGTAATGTGTTTAAAATTTGTGTTCGCTATGAACTTGCAAAGCACAAATTAAACTTCTAAACATCAACATACCAGCCAGAGGCGCTACTCAAAGCTAGTACAGAGTAAAATGGTTGTAAATTATTTTACTTTCGCCTCCGTCTCGCCTCCCTCCTTTCCATCCCGCTCTGCCCAGTCACGCCCCCTTCGGCTCCCCGTCAAGCTCCGGCCCCCTCCTCCTCGAATCCCAACCCATTACTGTATTCTTTTGTTTTTTGTTCTTGTTTTTTAAAAGAGACGAAATTTATTTTTTTGAAATATCTCTCACGCCGTTAATATGCACATTTTCAGAGATTTGTATACATTATTATAGTTGTGAGTGAAAGTGCTTCAAATAAATTTTTTCGAAAAATCAAAAGTTTTATATTAAAAAGAACTTCAAATTTCGCATTTACAATTTATAGTAACACTTAAAAAATATTTTCTTATAAACGGATCCAAGTGTTGCAACGAAAAATTCCTTAAGACGAATTCTTCTTCTTCTTCTTCTTCTTCTTCTTCTTCTTCTTCTTCTTCTTCTTCTTCTTCTTCTTCTACTTCAATATTCTTAAAGTAATATTTCGGATCTACCAGAAAAATTGAGAAAATTTCACAAAAAAAGAAGTTTGGGTGGAAGTAGATTGTTGCTGCAAGAGGATTGGCCAAAACCGAAAAGCTAGCCCAAACCAAAACATTAGAAAACCAACTAGTAGAGAAAGAAATGGCAAATACTTTCGCTAGTAAACTAGAGAAAGTCTGTGCCATACTGAAACACCACTAGTTACTTTCTCATACGTATACGTATATACGGACTAATTTATGTAGTATAGAGAAAGTTCTGAAATGTTGCGGAAAATCAATTTCGAGATTTCAACGGAAATACACGTTTTGAAGTCCCCTGATACCGAAAAGTTGTTTTTTTCCATCCATCCGTTCTTCTGTCCCTCTATCCGACCGTCTGTCAAGAGATTTTTCCTGCAAATGGAATTTGTTTTCCTTAATTACTTATTTCATGTAATTGTTTTGAAAAGTTTAATAGTTTTCGCGCGGTATTGAGTGAAATATGTAACATATTAAAAAAGTGAACATCTCTCATTTGTTTACATACACATTTCAAGCGATTTGAATGCATTATTGCATTGTTGAGTGGAAGAGTTTCAAATGACTTCCAATTAAGTTTTTCGAAAACCCACAAATTTTTTGTGTAAAAGAGCTTCAAATTTAGCATTTACATTAACGCTTAAACGACATTTTCTTAAAAACGGCTCCGAACGATCCAACCAAAATTTCTCTATGTAATAAAGTTTTACTCTGTTATAATATTCTAAAAGTAATATATCGGTTGTATCATTAGGAAAGCAACAAATTGGGAATATTTCCAAAAAAAAAAAAAAAATGAAGTTTGGGGGCCAAAGATGGTAAAAGGATGGGGCATGACCGGAAAGCCGGTTCAGACATAGAAATTAAGAAACTAGCAACTACGAGGAAGTCTGTGCCATTCTGTAGCACCACGAGTTTAAAATTGCCCATATTTCTCTCAAAATTACCCGAAAACAATTAATACTATCAAAACAATGAACCTGATATTAATTAAAGAAGTAATTGTGGAGAACAAATTTAATTTTGAGAAAAAAATCGCTGTCTTCAGTATTGTAATTGTAGAAAAAAGCCGAAAAAATTCAAACTTTTGCAATTCACGAAAATTCAGTGTAAACTGAGAAAATAGGACCATTGGCATTTTTATTTGCGTATCTTTATTCTATTTATTATCTCTCTCAAATGTTACATGAAATTTAAAGAAAAAATTGGAGTCCTTTTTTAAGTGAATATATTCTAGGGCCTTCACATAAAGTCACCCCAAAATTTAAAGAATGTCTTTTCAGGGCTTCAAGACCGGCCAGATCAACCGGGGAATATTCGTTCTGGGAAAGAATCCACGTACAGTTTAGGCGCTAGTGATGTTCAAAGACGGACAGACGGACAGACGGACAGACGGACAGACGGACAGACGGACAGACGGACAGACGGACAGACGGACAGACGGACAGACGGACAGACGGACGGACAATCAGACGGACGAACGAACCGTTTGAATAAAACCACTTTTTCGTCATCAGGAAACACCAAAAACTGTATTTTCATTCAAATCTCGAATTCTATGTGCCTCGGCGTTTCATAACCTTCTCTATATTATATTATTCCGTATTTACGTATGTAAACCTGAAAGTAAAATTGACGGTAACCTTCTGAAGCGAAATCCTTCTAGATTTTCTTCGTCCGCTCTAAGTGTTCATGCAAACTTTAGTTAAACGTTGCTCCAGGCGTACCAGCATAAAGCTGGAACAAACATTCGCTGAGTTTCATGCATTAAGATTATTTCGATTTTATTATTTCAGAACATTCTGACAAACTAGGTTTAATTTAACATTTAAAAAATATAATTCAATATTGAATTTGAAAAGAGTTCTCACATTCAAAACAACTTTTACTGATTACTTCGAGGGAACCTTGACCTGACGGTGCTGCGCTTCGTGAACACTTCATTCTTTGCAGTTCTATTCGCGAGTTCAAAAAGCGACTCTGCCCAGAACGCATCAGAGCAAAGGTAACGTTGAAATGATTTGCTGCTTTCGAATGTCATAGATATAATTTTCAACACTGCAATCGTTTGTGTCTCACCGCTCTCACTAATGAATTACATTATCGCTTTGTTTTGTGAACTCCAGCCTATTACGCTCTCTTCGGCTGACCTCAAGATGATGTTTGCAAATATTTGTTGATAATACGTCAATTTTGTTAGTTTGAGTTCATTATTAGAAATTTAGATAACCCCGCAAACTCTTTTAAATATCTACTTTTCATAATTCAGTTGTGTCTGCGGGACTCAACCGAGGCCTACGTCGTTTCAAAGCAAAATACTGGAGAAACATTTTTACATTAAAAAGGTATTATTATTATTATTATTATTATTATTATTATTATTATTATTATTATTATTATTATTNNNNTATTATTATTATTATTATTATTATTATTACTACTACTACTACTACTACTACTACTACTACTATTATCCCAATATTGATTTTTCTGTGTTGAGAACTCTGTATATTTTTGACGCTCCTAGTTATTTTTTCGCTTTTGTATACAAATTGCTGGAAATGTGCATACTAACGGCGTGAGAGATGTTTAAAAACCATTATATTCGTATATTTTGTGGGGGAAAAAAGAAAAACAAAAATACAGCAAAATTAATTTTATGTCATCTTCAACAATGGAGTTATCACTATCCATTCGAAAAGTTTGAAGAAAAAAATTGGAGCCGTTTTTGAGAAATTGGTGTTTGAAGGTTTCTGAAGATGCGGAAATTTGTGCTCGTTTTCACAGAAAAGTTTTGAGTTTTCGTGAAAACTTTATAAGACATTATTTAAAGAATATATACTAAAAATGCAATAGTGTAAGGAAATTGCCGTTAATATAAATAATTACGACGTGAGAGGCTTGTAAAAAATTAAATTTTGTAATTTTTGAAAATACAAAAGAATATAGCTAAATGGTATTTGTCATCTTATAGCATACATTTAGCACAATTCCTACCAAATGTTCAAAGAAAAAATTGGAGCCGGTTTTGAGAAAAACTTGTTTTTCTTATTTTTTAAAATTGCATATATTACACGCAATATAGCGCGAAAACTACTAAAATTTTCAAATAAATGAACATGATTTTAATAAAAGAACTAATAATAGAGAACGAATTTCATTTGAAGGAAAAGTCTCTATCTTTAATTTTGTGATTGTAGGAAGACGCCGAAAAACCTAAAACTTTTGCAATTATCGAAAGCTCAGAGTTAACAGTGAAAATATGACCTATGGCATCTTTATAAGTGTATTGTACTCTATTCATATTCTAAATCGGCCGTTTTTTCGCGCAGCATTACTTTCTCTATACTACGCATTTTCCTTAGTAGATACCTACGTATACGAGAAAGAAAACTAGTGCTACAAATGGCACAGACTTTCCCGTATTTGTTTTCTATTTTCTTTGGTTTCGGCTAGCTATTCGGACTTGCTACGTATTCTTGCCAGTTGCCATCTATCGCTACCCAAATTACATTTTTTTTTTAATATTATATTTTTTGGTTTCCTAATAGTAGGCCGGAAATATTATTTTATGAATATTCAAGAACATTAAAACCTTTTGCAATTTGATATACCTAAATAGCAATTTTCTTTGAAAAATTCGGAACCGTTTTTACGAAATTGGCGTTTAAGCGCTACTGAAAATGCAAAAATCCAAGCTCTTTTTTACAGGCAACTGTTGAGTTTTTTAAAAACTTCATTTGAAGAAATTAAGCGTTTAAGCGCTATTGTAAATGCGAAAATCGAAGCTCTTTTTTACAGGCAACTATTGAGTTTTAAAAAACTTCATTTGAAGAAAAACTCATAAATGCAATAGTGTTTAAAAATTGCTGGAAATGTGCTTATTAACGGCGTAAGAAGTATTAAAATATTTATGTTATTTTTTAAACAAAACAATACAGAAAAAATAATTTTATGTCACCTTTAACAGTGCAATTAGCACTATTCATATAAATAGTTTAAAGAAAAAATGTTGAGCCTTTCTTGAGAAAATGACATTTGATCGTTTCTGAAATGCATAATTTTGAGCTCGTTTTCTCAGAAAACTTTGCAGTTTTGAGAAACTTAATAGGGCATAAATTACAGTACATGTACTCGTAACTGCAATAAAGTGAAGAAATCCCTGCTAATGTAAATATTAACAACATGAGAGGCTAGCAGGGGCGGATCCAGACACGAATTTTTGGAGGGGATATTCGAAATGTTTTCGTTAAATATGTATATTACCGAGTTTGTAAAAGCTGATGCAGGCTGCAGTCAGCTCATGCACGATACAATTTTATTCGTTTTAATGATAATCCGAAAATATTGTTTGAAAGTTATAATTAATAGTTACTGAACAATTTTAGGGGAGGAAATTTCCCTCATCCCCCCCTCTTGGATCGGCGCCTGGGCTAGTCAAAAATTTCAATTTTTGTAATTTTTGAAAAATTAAAAGGATAAAGCAGAATGAATTTTATGTCATCTCATAGAGTACAATTATCACTATATCTTCCAAAAGAAAGAAACAATTTGGAGCCGTTTTTGAGAAAATGGTGTTTGTGTGTTTTCTGAAAATGCGGCGAAAAGCTCATTTCCACAGAAAACTTATGACTGACACACACCAACTTATGAGTAATATTCTTTCAATATTCCACTGATAAATGGCTGTCGTGTTTTTTTCAATCTTCTCAAAACAAACATATTGTTTAATAACAACATTCTTGTCGTGGTAACCAATTTTAGCCCCAAAACCCTGGAGAATTCCCTTAGCGAGCAAATACAAATAATGTACATTTGAGGTAATATGTACAATAATTCGAGAAAAGGATGTACAACAAAATATTTAGAAAACTTTTCAATTGACACGATTGTTTTTTTGTTTTTATGCAATAGATACTTTTTATTCTGTGTGTGAATAAAAAAAATACCTACATTTTTTAGCATTATTTTTTCGGGCCCCAAATATCTTAGCCTAAATCAAGCTTTCAGAATATCGGAGAAAAATAAACTCATTTCCATTGAGGTGAATTTCGACAATTTTTTGAAATTTGCATTAGTTCATATTTGCATTAGGGGCAATTTCTTCACATTATTGCACTTAAGAATTCACGTGCTTTAAATGATTTTGTTATAAAATTTTCGAAAACCGATCAATTTTCTGTGAAAATGAGCTCAAAATTCTACATTTCCAGAAATGCTCAAACGCAATTTTCTCAAAACCGGTTCTAATTTTTTCTTCAAACTTTTCGTGTGGATAGTGCTGGTTGCACTCTCTAAGATGCCGTAAAATTAACTTTGCTGTATTTTTTGTTTTTTCAAAAATCACACAAATGTCATGTTTTTGCAATGCTTCTCACGCCTTTAACATACCCATTTCTAGCAATTTGTGTACATCACTGCATTTGTGAGAAAAATGCTTTTAATTACTTTTAATAAAGTTTTTCGAAAACTCAAAACGTTCCTGTAAAAAATAGCTTCAAATTTCGCATTTACAAAAACTCTTAAACGGCATTTTCTTAAAACATCTCAAAAGTTTTCAACGGAAATTTCTATATAAGACGAGATTTTACTCTTCTTTAATATTATTAAATTAGTATTTCAGTTCGGCCATTACGAAACAGAATTGAGATTTATTTTTTAAATAATGTACTTTCGGCGGCGATAGGTGTTAGCTTGCAAGAATATGTGGCCAAAGATGTAGCTCAGGCCAAAGTCAGAAAACTATTTCAAGAAAGTCTGTGCTCTACTGTAGCACCACTTGTTACTTTTTACTTTCTCGTCCTTAAGAAGTTACTTCTTAAGAAGAGAAAGTTATGTAATGCTACGGGATAAAACGGCGAATTTCCGGAAGAAAAACTTAAATTATTTGATCTTGGTAACAAAAAAGTGGATAAATCCAGTTGCTAAAATTAGAAAAAAATTCTCTAACACAGTGTAGACACAGTCTATGTTTTGTGGGTATTTGAAAAATCGATTGATGGCACAGTGATCGTCTGTCTCTCCGTCCGCCCGTCTGTCCTCTGAACAACGCTAGCGGTTAAACAGTTCAGCCTATTTTCTTCAGAATTGATATTTCCCGATTGATCTGGCTGATGTCACGGCACCTGGAATTTGAAACCGATATTTTAATTTTGGGGTTTCCTTTACTTGACGCCCCTGGACCATTTTCAAAAGTTTCAAAAAAGTGGCTGCATCTGTTTTTGACTAAGTAAAAGAGGTTTTTCTTTAGGCGAATGGAAACTTCTCTCAGAAAAACGAGGCGTTTTCAGACTCACAACACGGTTTTAGAAAATAAAAATCTACGGAAACTGCCATTTCTTCTTTTCATTTTTTTTTCAAAAATAAATATTAAATTTAGTTCATTATGTTACGCATCAGAATTCTTTCAAATACTGTTAACCTTCATACAGCTTGTTGCGTGTATTTTGCAAATGTGCATTTCTGCCTGGGATATGGCATAATATTCTGGAGAAGCTTATCATGTAGTACTCAGACATTTAGAATGAATATATATGTATACAATACTACAGATTCGTAAATAAATAGGTAAGTATCAAGTATGTGTCAGTATCAACACTACCAGAAATTCACATCACTCGTACGTGTACGTCACTTTACAACGCTTTGACCAACACCACCTAGTATCTAGGTGGTGTTCCTTTGACAGAGGACATTAAACAATTGAAGTCGGCACACAAATTTAAGTTAAATGTAAAATCTTTCCAGCTTTCAAAAATCTTTCCAGCTAACAAAAGAGTGATATGTAATGAATTAGTTTACATTTATATTGTTTAATTTAAAAAAAGACTTCATATGCTTGTAACAAATAATGTACTTCAGCTTCCGGGTCGATGACCCCCATCTCGATCAGGTTTTTGTAGCTTCACAATGCGCACGTTTCATTGAACTCTCCTTTTGCTTGTAGTGGTAGGAGTAGAGGTAAGGGCAAGTTACTATTTTGTTAGCAATGCAGAAAAATCAAATCTGCAGTTCGCTTACCGTTGCAAATATGTTTTCTGCAACTCAGAAACGAAAGTGTCTAGTTTTTCAAAAGTTGCTAATCTCGCGTTTTTTAAATTTTATTTTTATTTATTCATCTTTAACTTTTTACCCATCTTTCAACTATTTATAGTTAAAGTGACGGGAAGGTATTCTGGAACTCAAGAAAACATACAGTTACATATTACGTTAAATGTGAATATAAATGTGGATAAATATTTATCGTTTAATTTTTAAAAAATATTTGTAATAAGATTTATAGTGTATTTATTTATTTGTTTATTTATTTATTTATTTATTTATTTATTTATTTATTTATTTATTTATTTATTTATTTATTCATTTATATGTATGTTCGTTCATTCACTGATTAATAAACAGATCTCATTATTGATGATAAAATAGTAAATCAATATCATCTTGTATTAACATAGTTCAGAATACGGAAATACAAAGAAGATGTATGTGTGAGTTAGAAAATATATCAATATCAAGTCTTTTAAGCTATTAAAACATTCACAAAATTGCAGAATTCAAAAAGTAAGAATTGGTGCAAAATTTGATATTAAGTGCATGTATTATTTAGTGTATGTATTATTAAGTATATGTATTTTAGTAATGTCACATTCAAAGCAACTTCTGTAATTAATTCAGCACAGCAAAAATGTTGTTATGAAAGCTATCAAACAAAAAGGTTACATCTTTTACTTATCAAAATTACAATAAAGTGAGGATATTAACAGTAGCACCAATAACAAAGTAAATATGTTAAGAAATATCATATAAATTAATATTTTCTGCTTGCATTCTAAAGAAATGTTCCTAAATAGTTTCATATCAATTAAGCCAGCTTTGAGTGTGAGAATATCAAACAGTAGAGGCATAATAAAGTAATATTGGTTGAACATGAGTTAAATACACCAGTCTCACAAAATACAAAAGTTAAATAAATTTAAATAGTTTAGTTTAATGCAATACCACAAGTTTTATTAATTTGTGAAAACATTTATATTTCAGTTTTAAGAGAATTTTATGTTCACATTTAAAATAATATAAAGTGTAACTGGCATGTTAACAAGTTAAATTAAAATTTTGTTTTCTTGAAAAAACTTGTTTTGCCTTCCAATGCTACTTTATTTTCCAAACGTTCAATTAGTATTTTAAATCACTACTATGTACTTTTGTTATTAATTTGTGCATTTTATTAAAACTGATAACAGTCTGTATAGAAAAGAATAATTTTCCAAAAACAAATTGATGAAAAGTGGAAGACTAACGGTTCATTAACTAAAATAGTTAACTAAAAAATACTTGATTTAAACCACAATTTAAATAAATTATTTAAAACAATGTCACCACAAAAAAAAATCTTTTTCATTCAAATTATTCGATGAAATCTTTCACATTTCACATCATTTTATTAAGGTGTCACCTGCATTTTATACGAGTCAGAATTAAATTTTTTTGCCATTAAAATGTATAATGAATAATTAATGAATACTTTCTTTAATGAAATGGATTCCCTTATATTTAGTACTTTGAAACATCTTCTACAATGCCAAAAATATATATTGTTTTTTGTTTGTTTGTTTTTTTGTAGCAGAAACTACCTTTCCAGGAATATGGACTTTTTAGGAATATTTTGGAACTTTAAACAAGAAACAATTCTTCTCTCAATAACAGTAATATTTTTATTATATATTTATGCCACACGTAACTTTAAATATTGGAGTGAGAGAGGAATTCCATACTTCAGACCTATTCCCTTTGTTGGTAATTTGAAGGAAGTAGTGACTTTTCAAAGAAACATTGGATTTCATTTAAAGCATATTTATGAGAGGTAAGAATGAAAGGAAGAGTGCTTTTTTCTCCAAGGTTTGATATGATTGTTTGATAATCATGCAAACATTTCCTTTTAATTTTTTTAAAGACATATTTTTCCTGACATATTTTTTTAAGTAAGTTTTTAACATAAGACAGTATTAAATGTTGTTCTTTCCCCAAAGTGTTAAAGGTCAGCCGTTTAAAGGATTCTTTATCTATGATCAACCAGCACTCATGATTACAGATTTAGATTTATTGAAAATGATATTTCAAAAAGATTTTCAATATTTTGTTGATAAAGGCATTTCCATAACAAAACATGATAGACTGCTGGGAGATGCTCTATTTAATTTAAAAGGTAAGTATTTTGTACATAAAGCTTCTTCACAGAATGGAAATTGGTATGGAAGAAACTGATATAATTGTGGTATATCATTCACTGTTGGATTAAATTTGTATTGTGAAATCATTCATTGCATGTTCAACAATTATATTTTAGGGCAGTTATGGAAGGAGAAAAGAACAAAACTTTCTCCTGCATTTTCAACAAGTAAATTGAAAAATATGTATGAGCTTGTGGATGAGAAAGCAAATACTCTTATTGACTATTTAAGTGATTTTGGCAGACTTGGTAAGATAATTCTATGAACATTATTATATTCATGATCTCCAGTTGTCACATGTACATGATTTTTACCCTTTCCGCAGAACAACCAATATTTGTTAAGGATCTTCTTGGAAGATATGGAACAGACATTGTTGCTTCTTTGGCATTTGGAATTGAATGTAATTCTGTTCATGACCCTCATGCTGATTTTCGAGAAAATCTCAAGTACTCCTTTCTGTTCTCCAAAATAGGAGCACTAAAGGTAGAAGTGATAAAATATTATCCCCACCAATACAAAAAGATGCCATTAAGCATGTATTTGCATATAAACTGATTTTTTTCTTCTTCTTTTCAGTTCATTGGGGCCTTTGTGGATTTACCATTATTAAAACTGTGGCCTGTAAAAACTACTTCAAAGAAAGTTGAGAAATATTTTCAAAAATCGGTTTGGAATGTTGTCAAGCAAAGGCAGAACCCAGAACAACAATTAATGAGAAATGACTATTTGGAGAGTCTTATTCGTTTAGCTGATCAATTCAGCAATTCAAAAGAACATATAGAAGAAAATTTAAAAATAGGTATATTGTCAAATCTTTTGCATTATGTAACATTGCTAGGTTTTGTTGCCAGATTTAATGATATAACATAAAAATCACATTTCAGACATTGTTTCACAAGCCTACACATTTTTGGCAGCAGGCTTTGAGACTACATCATCAACGATTTTATTCACATTATACCATTTAGCAATGAAAAATGAGGTACAAAATAAATTACGGCATGAAATTCAAGAGGCTGTAGAAGCAAATGATGGGAAGTTATCTTACGAGGTTATTCATTCTCTACGTTATTTAGACATGGTTGTTTCAGGTAAAAAGATAGCAATATAAATATATTTTTCAAACTATTTTAAAAATGTTTTTGAAATTAAGTGAATTTTTTATGTTTAATTTATTTTAGAAACTTTGCGTTTGTATCCTACAATGCCAATTCTGGATAGAACATGTACTAAACCATTCCAAATTCCTGGAACAAATTTTGTTGTGGATAAAGGAGTACATATATTTACAAGTTTACTTGGTATTCAGAGAGATCCAGATTTATATCCTGATCCTGAAAATTTTAACCCAGAACGATTTTCAGAGGAGAATAAAAGAAATAGACATAAATTTGCATACATGCCTTTTGGAGAAGGGCCAAGAATTTGTATAGGTTTGTTTCAAAGAATTATACAAGAATTATACATGGATTCCCCATTTTCAATTAATAAACCATTATTTTTCAGGGAAGAGGATGGCACTCATGGTAGCCAAGAATGCCATATCCCGAATCTTGCTGAACTATGAAGTGCTGCCTAGCAAACACACACCAAGCAAACTGGAATTTGATGTTCGCACTTTTCTGCTCACAACAAGTCATGAAATACCACTGGTTTTTAAAAATCTGAAATAAGAAGAATTAATTGGAAAAGAAAAGAGTTAGAAAATATATACTTTATTTCAAGATAGTCATGTACACAGTCATGTATATAGTTATGAAAAAATAAAGTCTGCATTATCAAAAAAATTAAAATAAATATTTTGACTTCCATAGATATACATATTCACAAGCCATCAATATAAAAAGTAACAAAAAATTACAACGAGCAGCAGAAATTTTGTAGGAGAGTGTACATGGAAATTGTGTCCACCATTGTTTCTAGATTCTGGAAATGATAATAAGACATAAGAGTTAAAATAACACAAACAGTACAATTATTAATCAAATTTTTTGTATTTTGATTAATTAACATATGTGTTTTGATTGTAACATACTTCTGTCTGCAGGATCCCTTGATCCACAAGGTCTATATGGTAAGGTTGTTTTTCTCTTTAGAGGTGGAACATAGCCATGAATATATAAACTAGGAGTTGAAAGTACTCCTATATTTATGAGACGATTGAAATCCTGCTCCAACTGACTAGCAACAGGACCTGCAACGTTGAGCATTCTTTAAAATTATATTCAGTCATTAAAAATAAAGAGCAGTCTTATGCTAATGGTAGCCTACTGATTGTGTATGTTGGTGGCTGTTGAAGGGTAGTTCCCAAGGATTATTAAGGATAATCCACAGTTTTAAAAATAAGCTTATTTATTAATAACTTAAACAATTAATAAATTACAAAATAATCCAAAACTATCGATGTTCCCTGATCAGAGGCAGCCTTATCTTCATATTTACAAATGTCTTCAACAACAACAAATAATGCCAAATTAAACAATTACAATAATAAATAACTTTTATTGTTACTTATCTTTTAAGATGTTTTACCAGTTTATTTCTGTAAATGTGGTTTCTATGTATTCCAACTTACCTCATTTGATTATTATCAAGGATTTAGACAAATTTATAACTATTTCAAAGTATCATGAAATTCCTGATCAAATTCTGGTAATATGTGTAATTATATGCATAATATTGATTTTGAGTGTGTAACTTCCAAGAATGCAGGGAGTAAATTTGACAATCCATGGCAAAGGTCCAGAAGTCATTACTTTGCTTTGTTTTATGGAAAGACAATTCCAGGAACATTTATTTGAAAACCCATATTTGAAATATTCCATTTTGACATGTAAACACAATATTCAAATGTAATGAAACATATGAGAAATATGTAGTAATAGGTAAAATAAAAATGGTTTTAATGCTTTAAGAATATGATAAAACCAAAATAAAACATCTTTGGATGACATTGTCTTTATGAAAAGTAGGTTTAAGTTTCTGAATGAAAATTTTATAGAGTTGATACTGATGTGACCCAATCAAAGAAATGTACCAACCACACAATTTTACCTTTATCACTAGAAATTATATCAATATTATAAAAAACTGTACAAGATGTCATGACTGATCCAAGAGATTTTAAATTGATTTAAGAAAGACCTGAGGAGTTTTTTTACAGACGATGTCAACTTTCTTGCCTTTCAATTTCAATAACAACTCAGATACTGGTAACTACATATTTAATGACATGTAAACACTCATTACATGAACTTCTTTGTTTATCAACTTTCTAGATCAGTAACAATGGATAAGTCAGGGCAGAAACTGGAGAGTAATTATTACTGTGTGCTTATTGCTGTACTCCTGCAGTGTTTTTGTGCTATCTTAGAGTCATTCTGACGTAACTTTTGCAATTTTTTATTTACAACCACTACCAAAATCAGAGCTTATTTTTGCACCTTAGGAACAAACAAACATTGCTAGGTATGTTAATATAGAAATCAGGAATTGACTTATCTACAAAATTATGTAGTGAAAGGAACATAAAGGGTGTCTTATTTGCCTACCTCCAAATATTTTGGGTATGTGGTTATATCAATCTGCCTATAAGAGAGCAATGATTGTTGTTTGTGTTGTTTGATTACCTTTAAAATGCATTAAGAATTGCACACAACCTCCACCATGAAGTAGTTTAGTTTTACGACTATCCACGGAAAGCATCCATTCAGGAATTCCCATTACTTCTCGAACATCATCTATGAACTGTGCCCTGCAAAATAATCTCATTAAATACATGTGTACACCCACGCGCGCGCACACGCACGCACGCATGCCCACGCGTGTCTAAAACTAAGTAGTTTCTCACAAAATAACTGATTTGATGACACTGAGTCAATAATAAAACACAATTAGGGTTTTATTATTACTAAAGAAATGCATTCCCATACTAAGCCTATTTCTTAAAATTGTCTTCAATAAAATCCATATGTCTAAGGAAATAAAATGCAGAAATCATCATACATAACAAATTTGGGAGGTTTTCTCAAATTGGCATATTTGATAATATCATAATCTGGCTCAATGTTAGCACACGCAAACCGTTCATGTCCTCGGTCTTTATTTAAGATGACTATAGATCTTCCAAGAGCAGACACAGGTCCTTCTAAATAACAAATAAAAAAATTGTTTAATTAGAACTACAAATTACAAAATATTTAGTACTGATATTCAAATATGTTTGAAATTCTGAATATTGAAATTCAAATGAATTTTACATTCTTAATACTAACCAAGAGGAAAGTTTACATCAGAAAATACTTGTCTTTCCACTCCTATGTCAATAGTACCTAATCTTCCAGAAATATCTCCAACATAACAACGAAGAGGGTTGTCAGGACCACATTCTTCACGATACAGTTCATCCTGATGGTTAAAAATTACTATTAGTAAGTATAGACAAGTTATAAAACATTGAAAATAGAAAAGATATTTTTTTAAAAAACAAGCACCAAGACATTGTTTTAATTACATTACGTGGATCTGCAAGTTGTGTATAATATGGATTCCAGATATAACCTCCAGCAACACATCGAGTATTTAAAATTTTCACTGATGCATCAACACCCACGGGATTGACATAAATTGCCCAATTGTGATTCCTGGTCTAAAATTTAAAAAAAATCAATGAATATATAAATAGATCAGACCCAAAATAAATAAATAAGTAGAAAAAAAATAATAAGAAGAAAAGGAAGTACCTTGGAGGTAAAATCCTTTATGTTCACTTTCCTCAGTTTTGAGTAAATGAAAAGTAAAGACCTCTCTTAACCACTAAAATCTAAATTTACTTTCTCTCATAATGTAATGGTGAGATAAAATATACTTAATGGAGATCCTATCATTTACCACATAAATACTTATACAGAGGAAAATATTCAATAAGTCATGATCCAAAATTTAAAAAAAAAAAAAAAAAAAAAGCTTTATGACTCTTTACCTCTCAAGTACTTTGTGTCAATGTTCTTACCTTAAACCCTCTTTGTATTAAATTACTGTTACCTTCTCAATAATTTATCTATACTAACCACGTTACGATCATTTTTCCCAGGATGCCGTAAGTTTACTTCAAGAATTGTTTCACTAGCACTTCCATCATTATAAATTAACTGGGTCTGAAAAGAATTAGTCAGCACACTTGTTCAAAGAGAACATAATTAAATAAGAGCTTATTTTTTCAAAATATGGGGAAAATATTTTATCAAATATAAATCTAAATCAAATTAAAAGTAGAAATAGAATACCATTCGAATATATCCCCAAGCAAATCCTAGGGGATGGTGAAAAGATGCAATAGCACGCAATTCACGGGCTTCTGATGGAGCATAACCTCGCTCTATTGAAGAACAAGTCCATCTTTATAGGCCAAAAAACATTATTTTAAATTTTCATTAAGTTTTATAGTAAATTATTTTTCAGTAAATGTAAATAAAATTGATATACTCACCTCACATTTTTCTCTCTCTTGTGAATAACCACTGATCTACCAAGGATACTGGAAGGTCCAAACAGAGTGATGTCAGTGTCATTATATGCAGCAATTAAACTAGTCAGATTGTTCAATAAACCAAATTTTCCACTTAAATCTCCCATTTCATATTCATCATCACTCCCTTGAGTAGGTGGTGGGGATAATCTTGGAGAAACACCTTTGGGATTCCAATGTCCATATAGGGTTGAAGCTTCACATGGAAATTCTAAGTTTGCTTGCACAGGAGCCTGCAGAGAAATTATTTGTTTAAAATCTGATTATACTCTTACATAAAAAGAGAATATTCCAGGAAAAATCAATCACTTATTCAACTGACATCAAGCAAACCTTGATTTACAGAAGCTTATTTGCAAAAATCTGTTAACCTCACATTCAAATATTTTACATCCTGAAACTCAATTATTGTGTGAAAGAGTGAAGAAACTTCGTACTCTCATATAAGAATATAGCAGCTTCCATATATCGTTCCAACCGTTGTATGGCACCTCCTTAGTCTATGATATAACATCCAAATTAACATTGAATTGAGGTGTGTTATGTTTATTGGGGTTTAAGAAATAAGAGATCAGAGAAAGAGAGAGAGAGAGAGAAAGAGAGAGGAGAAGAGAAGAGAGAAAAGGAGAGAGAGGAGAGAAAGAAGAGGAAGAGAAAGGAAGAGAAGAGAGAAAGGAGAGAGATGAGAGAAAGAGAGAAAGAGGAAAGAGAGAGAGGGAGAGAAAGAGAAGAGAGAGGAAAGAAGATGAGAACGAGGGAGAGAAAGAGAGGAGAGAAAGAAGAGCAGAAAGAGAGAGGAAGAAAGAGATGAGAAGGATAAAGAGAGAGCGAAACGAGAGAGAGAGAAAGAGAAGAAGAGGAAAGGAGAGATAGAGAAAGACGCAGAGAAAGCGAGA
>BOPP01000133.1:453058-489999 GCA_017312745.1 Gryllus bimaculatus
GAGAGAAAGAGAGAGAGAAAGAGAGAGAGAAAGAGAGAGAGAGAGAGAGAGAGACAGACAGACAGACTGACAGAAAGGGAGACAAATAAAGGCATAGAGAGAGACAGTGAGAGAGGCACAAATAACACCATTTATAAATGTTAATTATTCCTCTGTTGGTAACATGCATAGTACATGCATATGGTGAAATGCTCTCTGGTGGTATGCATATTTATTGTATGGCACTTGTTGAAGTGAATTATTGCATCTCTATTAACTTGATATATAAGGCTGACCAAAATTATGTTCCATGGCCAAAGAAACATGAATAAATTAATAATAATAATAATAATAATAATAATAATAATAATAATAATAATAATAATAATAATAATAATAATAACAACAATAATACTAATACTACTACTACTACTACTACTACTACTACTACTACTACTACTACTACTACTACTACTACTACTACTACTAATAATAATAATAATAATAATATAAAATATAGATAGTACTTACAACATGTATGTGATATCCACTTGCATCATTCAATCCTTCTACATCAATCTCAATGTCACTAATATCATATTGAGACTGCTGAAATATTTCAATTTTTCCTTTTACGGGTGTCAATTGCCCATTTCCAAACCAGTCTTTTACAACAGCTTTTCGTCGATACACAGCTGTAACACTATGTATTTATATTTAATCACAATACAGTTTTGAAATAATTTTAAATATTTTGAAATTATGATTTTTCAAATAATTCTTATTGGGTGTGTATCAGAAGCTCATGTAAAAATGCTTAGAGAATGAATAATTAGTGCCTTACGGGGAACATGCAAGTCTCTCTCCTCTTGCTTTGGGTCCATTATCATCATACAAAACAAGTGCTCGTCCTACTATACTTGCTGCTCCACTCAACGGAAGCTGACTGTCAGTGAACAATCGCCGTGTAAGGCGAGTTCCATTGACTCGTCGACCTGCAATTTTTAATGTGCCATGACGACCTGACAAATCACCTAGTCGACAACTACTTGGTGAAAACTGATTGCATGTTTCATCATTATTAGGATCATAATCTACCTGCAACAACAGGTATAGTACAACTATATATTTCAGAGGATCATATCGCTTGTAAAAGCACATCCATTTTGCGAGAAAGCTTACTGAACTTGAACTAGATAAATATTTATATCATTTACAAAATTAAAACAAAATACATAACTCTCCACTAGTTTTCACTCAAAAGAAAAATGCAAACCTTGTAAGGATTGTAAGGAGTTCCAGCACTGAGACACCTGCCGGTCCAATTGTAAAAATCCTTTCCTGGAGGAAATTCATGAATAAGCCAACGATGGTCTTCTGTGTTATTTAAATTAGTGCCATCACCATGCACAAGAGATTCTATAATGATTGTAGTATCAGTCCAGGGTTGATCTCTAGGTTGGCGAAAAATAATTCTTCCTACTGTTGGATATCGGAACACTACTGATGCCGTAAACATTGGCATTTTCCAATTTTTGTTACTTGACAAGTACTGTATTAAATCTCCACAGAACCATGGAACCATTGTACCATTTCCTAAATTTCTGAAATTATGGGAGGGAGTTAATATAAATGTATGCACAAAGTATTAAGAAGCAAAATTACGATACCAAGTTTCACTGCTTACCTATGAAAAACTAAAGAGCGATGACCAATACTATGTGGTCCCTGCAGTGGAAGAAAAACATCCCAGTATTTCTGATTCAACTCAGATAGTGTGAGTTCTTTTCTCCACATGTTGTGTTTCCCACTTAAATCTCCAATGGCATATGTGTCCTGACTGGCTCCCGCTGTAACAGTATTATTAAATATTCTCAAGTAAATAAATTATTTTACACAAGTTTTCCTTTCTTTTCTGATTAACTGCCACATAATATTTATTAGGAATGTAGATAGGATTCTTCATAATCTTTTATAGATTACTTAGAAAAAATCCATGTACCTAAAGAATCATATTTTTGACCCTTGAACCCAAAATCAAAAATGTTTATCAAACACTGTATTGAATGGTGACTAATAACAAATATTCATCATATTTTGTGTCATTTGGTTGAAAAATAAAAGTACTTTAGATTATGTTCTTCATTTACATTCAATAGGATAAATAAAAATACTAATTTTTAAATTTCTCAACAAATTATTTTAAACTGCAGTATTTAATTGATAATGATTTATTGAATAATTTCAATTTTCATCTCTTAACATTTAAATTTCTATTATGTTTCACAAAGATACACCTTTTGACTTTTATGTTTTTTTACATAGAACTCCATCTGACTCAAAAGAGCGTGTTGTAAATATAATTAAATCTCTTATCAAAGATATTGCTGTTAAGAATATCTTCCTAAATATGCATTATTTTATTGACAAATTTATTCACAACTAGTGGACCCAGCAATGCTTCGCTATTGCAGTGTATCTCTCAATGTTGTGTAAATCTCTCTGTAAAATTCTAATAGATGAAAGTCATTCTCGCAAGTATGGGTTTGTTCTGTTTGATTTGGATATGGTTGTCAAGTATCCTGTTGTTAAAACATTGTCCCTCAAATTTGGGCATGCTGATATTTCATATTCACAGGGGCAGAATTCGTGTATACAATGAAGATGCACTTAATCCTTGACTGTACAGTGGGTTGCGTAGAGTTCACAGGAGATTGAGTCGTCATAAATGAATAAATAAACAACAACGCCCTCCATTTTTTTTAAATTCAAACAACTCTTGAAACTTTTTCATTACTAATAAGATCAAAGCAGTCAGCATCATATCAATAGAGTAGTTTTCCCTTTTATTTATATTCAGATAATAGATTCTCCAAATATACAACCATTGAAACTTATCCTTGCCTGTCAAGAGTGTGACAACCTTCTTGAGGAAGTTTTGGAGTTCTTGGAAGGACACCTGAATCTCCTTCCTGAAAGTTCCTGAGTGCTTAAACATCATTAAACTGTTATTATCAAAATATATGTGGTGTGGTGAAGAAGTTAGTCTTCTTATTTGTTAGTGATATTAGCTGCTTTTACATTATCTGCATTAAGGAAACTTGACTTAAGCTGAAGCTTACCTTATATGAATTTAGAGATTATAATTTTTTTGATGTTGAAAGTGGTAATATCAAAAGAAATGAGGAGGTAAACTAATTACAGGGAATAGAAAGTATTCAAACTTCATTATAAATACAGAACACATAAAGTATGCTGTTCCTTCTGTTGACATTATTGGATTATTAATTACTATAGGGGGAGTTATATATTATTTTATTTTGATTTATATTTCTCCCTATATTGATATTACAGATATTGAAAGTTTCGTTGATGAATTAAAGGTCTTAATGAGATGTGGAGTGAAAACTGGCTCATTCTGGTTGATATTGATAGACCTGAGTTTACCTAGTGTAAGAATGATTCACTCAAGAATCAAAGGATCAAATCCCTGAAGAACATGATTGATTTCTATGCCTTATTTCAAGTTAATGATGTCAAAAATATTAATAAGAGACAGTTGAAACTAATTTTGGGCAATTTTATTGGCTGTGTTGATGAGGAATTGTATCCAATCTTTACTGTCAATAGATATCATTCCCCACTCACATTTGAGTTATGATAGTAATGCTATCTCTAATTATTTTGGAATATCTACTAGGAAAAAATTACACTCAATGTAACTATTGTAAAGCTCATTTTGCTATGATTAACAAATATCTGGAGGATATTCTCTGTACAGATATATTATCATTATATGTTAAAAATTATATTGTTTTCTTGGTTTTAAGCATATTATTAGGATTTCCTGCTGGCTTTGTATCTTAAATAAAAATAAAATAAAATAAACAAACAAATAAATACTATCTACAACTGATATTCAATTTCACTAATTTAAATCCTAAAATATAATGAATCTGCAATTATTTTTATTAATTAAAACTATCAAAAATAAAAATTAAAGCACATAAAAGCTTTATAAAGAAAATTATATAAATTACTGACCATTTTCATTAGAAATACTTGTGGGGTTGAATAGCTGACCAGTGGTCAAGCAGCGATTTTCTCCAGGAGGTACATATGACAAGGGAAGCAACTCATTTATCTTGAATGAAGAAATACGTTTATCCTCATTCCTTGGTGATGTTAGATTAAATTGTAGCCATGTGGGATCAAATGGGGATCTTTGACTGAAAGTTACTTGCCCTTTAATTCCATTTGAACTGATCAATGTTCTGTGAAAGAAAAATACAATAAAATTATGAATTTTACATTTTGGATAAACACCACTTATACAAACCCAGGAATACAAGATCTAATACAATAAATATAACTATAATAAAATACTTCACATTTGCTATGAGAATAGATTGGGTAAGAAAGTATGAAGTAAAATGGAAAAAAGGAGGAGGGGGATCTCAAATACATAGTTAAGAATAACATTGTAATTAGCCCAAGTTTTTAATGAAAATACACATTTTGGGAGTTCCTGGTACAAGCAAATCCTTCATATAAAATGTCTATTTTATTTCTGCACTCCACTTTCTAAAATGCTTATGGGTTATTCTTGAAATTAATTATCTGCTATTTGAATTTGGTGTCTCTGAATTTGTAAGGAATTTTTTTTTCCACAAAATCATTAAATAATTTAAAATTTGTGAACTCTGCAGATATATTTTATATTCAATAAAAATGTTTTAAAAAAATTTTTCAAAACAGTGTTCATTTTTATTTTTGAAATTTTTGTGAGAGCAAAGTTCAATAAATAGGTTAAAAATAATTTTATTTTTGAAAACTTTTTATTATTTTATCTTTTTTTTATTTTAGAATCTATTTCCTTTTTTGGATGACTACAACCCCCTTTATCCTGCTTTTAAAAATTGCTACATATGAGGAAAAAATTTAAAGAAAAATTTGAAGTTGTTTTTGAGAAAATATGTGTTTAAAATTTGTCTACATTTTAAGCAAAATTTTAAGCAAAACGCCTTTGAAGAACAAATTTCATTAAGGAAAACAATCCTTATTACTAAGTATTATAGTTGTAAAAATATGAACAAATTTTGAACTTTTAAATTTTTTTAAAATTTGGAGAGGTCAATGAAAATGAGATCTGTGCCATTTCTTTCAGTATATTTTGCTGCAACCAAGAAATAAGGTAATAAAAAAATTATTTAAACATTTTCAAGAACAATTTAAAAATGTTTAGGCTTCATGTTAAGTGCCTCCAAAAATCAAAATATCAGTTTCAAACTCATAGAGGCATGAGCTTGGCCAGATTATTTGGGAAAATTATCTAAATGGTTTAGATACTACAACTAGTAGAATGTATGTGGTAGGAAAAGAAAGTAAAATTATTGAATCTAAAAATGCTATATTATAAAAACTCATTTTCTAAAGCACCATGTGATTGTAGTACCAAAGGAACTGTAAAAACTATATAAATTAATGGAAAATCTTAAAATTATGAAACGTCAAATTACAATGCAAGGAGCATCGTTTTGAGTCATATAATGTCCACTGGTGGACAAAAATGAGTTTGATATATTTTGTTATGTTTTGTTTGTGTTTTATCATTTTAAATACTCAAATTTCTTCAAGTCACATTCCAGCCTTTCTTAAATGTAGCATGAAAATGTGTGGTCTTTATTGGCCAGGCTTGCAATTGAGGGAGTTGAGGAATGGTATGAGAGTGTGCTCTAGAATTGAATTAATAATAATATTAAATTATAATATTTTTTCTAACAATATAAACATTTGGGATTGATCAAATTCACAAATTAATTGCATATTGGTGTTGATCATTATTTTAACTAGACTGGGAATAATAAAGTGGTGAACTGGCAGTTTAGATATAATGCATAATGATATGAACTGACAATTCTGCCACAATCACATCATAGAAACACAGCCTTATGAAGGATTAGAATTCAATGCCCTTACATATACTATTTTAACTGATAAATTCTTTTTAGAGCAGCTACCTTTTTATTACAAAAATATTATAAATGTTCAATTTTTTGTGTTATCTCTTGTACATCTTAATTCTTAAAAAATAATCCATTATTTTTAATTCTTTAGTATCAAACCCATTAAAAACTGAATGTGATGTACAGAATAGGAAAATATACCAAGAGAGTATGGAGAGGAGGGAAAATGGGTTTAGATTTTTTTGAACTCTGGAGTCCATATCTCCTCCCTTTCTTTGTATATAGAAATAAGAATTAAGTTAGCAATTAACTAACGCAAGTTAAGGATGTTGTTCTTGAAAACAATTCTGAAATATAAGAGTTATTTATGATACATAATTTATTTTTATCTAAATAGTTTCTGCCTACAGCCTGTAGTAAAAATCTAATGATTTGTCACAAAAATTCTTCTGCAATATTATAATTTTCATTACTTTTTGAGATGTTGTTAGAATGTATGAACTAAGTTGTACCACTGATATATCATATTAATGTTTACTGTTATTTACTACAAAATAGCATTAATGTAGGACTTTTGCAGGCAATGAACTCACTTGAATGTAATAGGAGAAAGCTCACGAATCTTAGCACACCCCAAGAAACTGTCATGATGACGGGAATCAAATATAACTAGATAAAGACTTCTTCTATTGTCTAGTAATGCTACAGGTAAAGATGCCAAAACTGGATCATGAAATACTGAAGTAACTGAAGATTCAAAATCTTTAGCCACTTGCAGTGTGCCCAATCGATTATCTATATCTCCTATAGCTTGTCCTTTAGGAGCTGATTCAGGATCAAATACAAGTTGTAAAAAATTGCAATTTTCTCTTGCCTTATCTGTAAAAATAATAAAATTCAAATATGATTATCAAAACAAAAAAATATAAAATAGTAAATAAGGGAATCATTTTTGTCATATATAACAGACATTTACAGTTTTATTTTTCATTTTATTTGAATAAATTATATTCATACCAGCTTCAGAATCCAAAATATCAGTAGCAAATATTTTCCAGTTATGTTTGGTATTTTCTGTCAAGGTCCATGAAGGTTTTGACACTCGATATAGATTGACATGTACTAAGGTATCTATTGTATTTAATTGTTGACTGCCAGCCCAACGAAAAAATACAGAACCAGTAAGTGGAGAAAAAAACCTTGCTTCTGCTACTTTCTCATCAGCAGCACCTGAAATCTGAACCCCATCATTTTACTCTTCCTGATGATTTAACTTATTTATTAAAAGTTAAAAAGCAGTAAAAAATTGTATATGATGTACAGGGAAAGTACAATCTATGCTGGTTTTAAAAAATTACAAATCTCTACCCCGCTTTTGACTATGTGTAGCTGAATTATGAATACAGGTGTGAATTCATGGTTGGGATCATGAAATTTTGCTTCTGTGTCATATTGCTTTGACAGAATAGTCTCTAATGGTGTAGAAATTGAAAAGATTTTACTTGCGATTTGAATAAGCGAACTGATTTTAATAGTTTAATGTCATCTAGCAATGTGTTGAAAAATGATAATAATAAATATGGATTTGGATTTTTTGTAATGAGCTGTACATAATGACACTTGAAGAATACAATTTCTATGTCGTGTTATGATTACAAATATCTGCATCACATGGAAATACATTTGTGGTGAGCATTATGTCAATGTTGCCCCAAACCAGTGGTTCACTACTACTAAGGCAAGACCATAGAAATATTCCTAGCTCAAAACAGAGAGGCTTACTGGAAGCTTGTGGATGAGATGGTAGAAATAGAAAAAAGGGTTGCGGGAATCCTGAACATGATGCATATCAGGTTCTTGAATTTTACTAACACTGTTTTCACTATCAAACTTATCACTAAATTGCTGTTATTTCCTGGGCTTTTATACAATGTTACATAATGTTCTTACTTACCAGTAAAGTTTCTACATATTTTACCGATTCAGTATGTGCATCCTGCTACAGACATTCATTTAGACATCTTTTAAAGAGAAAACTAAACTAAAAAGAATGTGTTCTGTTTAATAAACTCACAGTAATTGAACCACAAGCTCTTCGTCCATCATCAGAGTGTAATACCAGTGACCGTCCCCATATGCCTCTTGGACCTTCCAAGGACAGTAAATCTTTTGACAAAATCACTGTACTAGAGCTGTTATCAGGAAATGTCAATGGTCCAACAATCTCATTTAAATCTACCAGTCTTAAAAAGAACAAATACAATTTCATACATAATACACTTTGATATAGTATATAAACAATTTAATTAAAAGAATTTTTAAAAAAATGTTACTTTGATCCTAAGTTGTTTCCAGTGCAACGATTTTCCAAATTTGTGTAATACAGAGGAAATTCTCGTATTTGCCATGACCAAACAGATTGATCTTCAGCCACTTGTAATGAAACCTGTATGTACACATTTTTACTATCCTTTGGTTGTTCTTGAAAATCTACAGTGCCATGTAAACCATTTTCTGACAGATAAGCTGTTAGTTTAATTCCTAAACAGACATTGTGATCTGAAAAAATCATAGGAAAATATAATCAATTGATCATGGATCAATCATTGGATCATAGTCGTTGTTTAAATATCTACATCACAATAAAATTCAATACACATAATCATTTCTTAAAGAAAATCATTGATCAGATTCGTAAAATATGTTAGAGAAAATGTACTGATCTGCCAATTTTTGGAGCGAACATTATCAACATGTTCTGAACAAAACAAATCTGAGAGCCCAAACTTCGGAAGAAAATTGTACAGTCATCATTCTTCCGATAAGAAACTTCAATGCGGGATAGAACACTAAACTCGACAATTATACAATATCAAACGAACAGATCCAATTCTCTTTAGCAGAAATACAAACTTACGTATCAACAATAAAATCAAAAAATTATTCCATATGTTCCTCCCTTCCATAGCAGGTCTGACAGTGAACTTGTTCTGTCATTGCACCATGACGTTTCGAAAACCTACTAGCCGGAAACCACGAGGGAAAGAGGTTAGAAGCTGAAACAGCATTGGTTGGACAACGGCTACCAGAGTGGCGGGGCTTTAAATTGCTCGACATCTCTTAAATCCATCAATGTTTTAACAACAATCCCATACTTAACCTCGGCATCTCTGGCTAATATTTTCGTCGAAAAGAAAATCTCATTTTGTTCGCCATTGATTAATTAGGTATTTTCTTGTTCCGGCCTCTTTTAAGTTTTCTTTCATCTCTTCTACACTATTTTCAGTTTTTCCACTTCAGTTCTTCTACATCTTGGTTTACTGGCAATTCAACTTTCTAATGTAATTTCATGCATTCTACCTAAACGATATAGTCAGTTATTTCTGAATTATTCCTCTTCTTCGCAAAGAAAAATAGCTCGTTCTGTTCTGAAAGACTATGTATTCACATACATTTTTTGATCAGGGCACTTCAGTCTATCATGGATTTGTATTTTCTTCCCTCCCTGCCACCTTCCAAGTCTCTCTAATAAGCTCTCCACATTAAGCGAGTTCCCAGGACAACGGCCCGTCCTTTTAATTTTACTTCCTTTCTACTCGTACTTAAGAGTCGTTTGGGACTCACTCCTGCTTTGGCTTTTGGGTGGAATCCGCAGGCTCATCTATATTTTTGATTTTGAGTTTGAGAGGATCTGCTGAGGTTCGCTGAGGCGTCACTGCCACTTCAGCTAAGCTAACCTTTATCTCGTGGTTGGTGTATAATGGCACCTTTATTTCGTAGTTGGCACCATGCCACAATATACAGGTACCTGTAATACGAAAGTACTACTGAGACCCGCGACCTCGCGTATGTTATTGCACTATACCTTAGCTATCACGACCATTCGGGTTGACCTAATAAAAATCCCCATCTGCATTTCAGGTGAAACAGCCTATGAAATTATCTTTCTTTTCTTTTATTGAAAGCATCAGAAATATAGAAAGTAGAGGAAATTATTTCCGGCTGAGTCAATCCAAGTAGAAAAACATACAAATAAAATAGTGAAACGAAAAAACTACAACATACAATTAGGATATTATTATTATTATTATTATTATTATTATTATTATTATTATTATTATTATTATTATTATTATTATTATTATTATTATTAATAATAATAATATTATTATTTTGTTAGTTTGAAGGCTTGGCATCTAAGGCCTTTAGCCTTTTTACTGATTGACGTTATAATTAATCATATATTAAATCTAAATTTTGAAGAAAAGATTGGCTTCTTTCAAGAACTGTATTGTTTTGTCAGTTGCTGTCTTGTCGGTGCCGAGATCTATCTTCATGTTGCCTCTCATACCGCATCTGTGTCTAAGTCTTGAGAGATCTACGCAGTCTGTCAGAATATGTTTCATTGTCAGAAGTCCTCCGCAGCTGCAGATGGGTTGTTCTTCATTTCTTAACATGTATGAAGAAGTCATTCTTGTATGGCCTATTCTTAGTCGGGTTATGCACACTTGTTCTCGTCGAGGGTAGCTGACATTTGGTGACCATTTACTGATATTCTGTTTAATGGGGTGTAGTTTCGTGTGAAGACTGTTCCACGTGGTCTGCCATTCTGTGCGGATGCACTTCGAGACAGCATTTCTTGCATCCTGAGGTCGTATTTCAATATCCATTTCTGATTGGATGTTCCCGGCATTTCGTGCTGCAGAATCGGCTTCTTCATTGCCTAGGATACCCACGTGTCCAGGGCACCAGATAAACGTAACTGATGCTCCTCGCTGCTCTAATTTATGGCATGCTATGAGAATCATTTGTAGCAGTGGACCTACAGTTTGGCGCCTGTCTATTGCAGTGAGAAGATTTAGAGAGTCTATACAGATGAGGAACCTTCCTGAATCGAGAGTTTCACAGTGACGCAAAGACTGCAATACTGCATACAATTCGGCAGTGAACACACTTGCTTCAGGTGGAAGCGCCCAAGCCCTCGACAAGTTCTCAGTTACAAATGCGCTTCCGACCCGATGTTTTGTTTTTGAACCATCTGTATAGATTATGATGTGATTTGCCATATATTCTTCGAGAACTGTTCGAAATCCGACTTTTAAATCTTTAGGAAGGCATTCTGTTTTCTTTATTATTATTATTATTATTATTATTATTATTATTATTATTATTATTATTATTATTACTGCCTAATAATAGACTGATACATCACGTTATGGGAAAAGGCTTCCTGCGTCGGTAGGTGAGTAAATTGACATGTAATGCTGCCTTGATATGTAAGTTGTTATTTGTCAGAGTCATCGAATCTGCGTTCGAATTAAAATAGATTAAAGACTAGAATATGAATATAATGTAATTATATGAAAAGGTATCGCTTATTTAATTTTCTTGACCCTTCAAACGCAAAGTGTATTTTATGTAGCGGGAAAATTATTAGGAAAAATTGATCTCTATTGAAATGAGCCTTCTAGATTTTCTTCTTGCTTCTTACCTCTTGGAGGAGTAGAGTCTAAGTTTTGCGCCACAGCACAACAGAAGTATATATAAGCCGTTAAATGTCCAAAAATTGTAGCATTTTTAGCATGTAACGTACGTTTCAGGATTATTATTTCCTGTATATTCTTTAGAATTTCTTGCAAGACGCAATGAAAATTATAGGCTGTATGTTGGTAATTACTATATGTTGTAAAAAACATGATTAACGAGGGACACGGTCAAACATTTTTACTAGAATTATTGTACAAACGACTAACACATTCCTTGAGATATTTTTCAATCCAGTGGATGTTGTTTAAATAAGAAAATATTGTATAAAATTTTGAATGTCACGTTATACGACTAGTTGTCATCTCAATTTTGAATATGTCACGTTATACAACTATGCAGTTGTCAACTCCTTGTGTTGTTTGTCATATTTTACACGAAAGTAAATTATACAAATTCACCGCTGGAAGCCTTCGTAAAGCACACCTGCACCATTTCCACCATATGCGTGTTCATGTGTTTTTTTGGTGTAATATCCAGCAGGCTTTGATCCAATCTCGCTTTCGGAGGCTGCGGCGGCGGCGCCCGGGAGGCATTTCGTCCGGGCGGCGGCGTTGGCCTCTGCTCGCGCGGGTATTTTGGGTTGCGAACGCGCTGCCGCCACCGCCGGAGCCCGAAATAATCGCCCAACTGTGTCACCGGGCCGCGGAGCCGTGAACGGTGGCGGTAACGACGACAGCGGCGGCGGCGGCGGCGGCGGTATGCCACGCATGACATCGCGGTGTTGACCTACTCCGTCGCCTGTCGCGCCTGACGCTGTGGGCTGACGACTTCGTTTGGCGTGTACAGCCGTGATAATCGACACCGAGTTGTAACCTCGTGAATTTAGTGCCTCCCTTTGGTCAGGGCACATTGGGATGTGATACGAGGATGTACATACAAAGCCCAGCATTCAGAATTGCAGTAAATAGTAGAAGTTGCAATGTATAACAAACGAATCAGATTGTTTGACTGAGAGGGAAAACAATTAATATTAACATTTTATGCGTGCTACATATTTGAATGGTCGGGGAAAATTGAGATATTATACATTAATTCTTCTGCGGGTGTTCGTATAAGGAGATACATTGTATCTCCCAAGTAATATGTAAATTATTTATAAAGAATAAAAAACTATATATATGATTTATGTTAAAGAATATTAAAATAATAGGTGGATTAAAAATAAATCACTACCTTCAATCACGAAAAAGGACAGATTTAGAAAAAAATCGAACTTTCTGAATAATTTAAAATTAAAAGATTTTAATGAAAACTGGACATATACATAGTTATAAGTAGGGGGCGGATTTATTTACCTAAAAAATCGCCAAAAATGACAAATAAAATATTCTTAAAATGTTTTTAAAATGCTCTAGAAGCAATGAAAAATGACAAAAAATTTGATCAAAACTACTTCAGATGAACAACTCAAACTATTGGATATATCACTGATGTAATTGAGGCTTCTTTCTTTCGATCAAGTGAACTCAGTTTGCAAATTTTTGGTCTGGACTGGTCTTTACTAGGAACTCTGGCTTTAGTTATCGTGAAATCAGCCAAACTGATAGTGGCGCTGAAAGACGTCACAAAAACAGTAGATTACAAACATAACGCCTGACATTACAATTTTTGAGCGAAACAATTAAAATTGAATAGGCAACTAAGAAACTTTGTGGGGAACATTTGATGCATTTCATAAATATTATTTGAAGCAAGTACCTTTAAAATTATAATAAAATTGATAGATTCAGCGAAAAATGATTTAAAAATGACGGTGAAAGGTACAAAAGGACTTATTAGTCGATATCGAAAAAAAAAAAGAAAAGGAATTCCGTTAAAATCCGCGCCCTAGTTATAAACGTCTTTTGCTATACTCAAGGGAAAAATGACAATTGCTTTAAAGAACATTGTTTAACTTTTTTACTTAATCGCTACCGCTTACGCAGTAGAGAGGAAGTTATGTAATGCTGCGCGAAAAAAGGCGATTTTTCGGCAGAGAACCTCTTATTACAGGGCCCTAATAACGAAAAAGTTGATAAATCCAATTGCTAAATTTAGAAGAAAAAATCTCTAACATGTGCTTTAGCCAGAATCCATGTTTTAAGGGTTCTTGATGCCGAAAAATCGATTGACGACCAAACACCTGTGAACAGCGCTAGCGATTAAACAGTTTAGTCGATTTTCTCCAAAAATTGATATTCCCCTACTGATCTGGCCGATGTCGCGGCCCCTTTAATTTGAAACCGAAATTTTAATTTTTAGGAGTACTTTACATAAAGCCCATAGGACATTTTCGAAATGTTCAAAAACATAGCTGCAACATTTTGGTTGAACTTTGTTATTGGTTAGAGTGAAGGACGCTTAAGAGAATGGTGCAGATATCATGCTCGTTAACAACCTTAATTTTTCGAAAATTGCAAAAGTTCAAATTCTTTTCGTCGTCTTCCTACAACTAAAATATTAAAGAGTTTTTTCTCTTAATTAAATCTGTTCCTTAAAGATAGATTTTGAAGTAAGGTTATGTACGATTTTTCGAAAATGTGAGTACTTTTCGTCTAATTTTGCATGAAATAAAGGCAAGTTTTAATTTTGTTTAAACAATTTTGTCTCAAAAACGGCACTGATAATTTTGATTAAATTTTGACCTTGGATAGCGTACAGGAGCTTAAGAGAATGGTGCAGGTATCACGATCGATGAAAATTCTGATTTTTGAAAATTTCAAAAATTGCAAATTTTTCCAGCGTCACTAGAAGATAAACATTTTTTCTTAAGGGAATTTGTCGCCCGTTCCAACGTTTCTACGCTTCGTGGGCGTAATATGAGAGCGATTCCAGGCAGTTGGGTGCTACATGAGTTAAATTTTGTTTACTATTTCATATTAAAAAACAAACGTACGCTTTACTTTATTTCTAAACATCATAACCCAGTATCACCCAGTTTCCATGTCTACTTCCGACAAAATAATTTTAAGGAAACTAATAATAGTTCAGGCAAAAATTATGAAAAAAGAAAATCAGGATATTTAAATGCTAGTAACACAACTAAAGCAATGTGGAATATCGTTAAAAAAACGACCACATCATTTCGTTACTTAGTTTAAAGGATGTTGTTTTAAAGGATAATGAAAGAGAAGCAAGTAATCCGAAAAAAGTGGCCAATCTCTTCAACCAACATTTTCTAGAATTGCGGCTGCACGACTAAAACCGCAAAATTCAACATCATTCGCTTCCCAAAAAATTTTCGACGCGATGCTTATTTCCGAAAAGGGATCTAATCTTACGGATATTACGAATAGTCAATAAAAAAAAATTCATCTGGTTTTGACGAATTTCCGGATTGTTTATTGAAAACCTGTGTACCTGCCTTTATACACCTGTTAACTCACATTTAGAATGCTTCTTTATGCACAAGAATATTTCCAGTTATTTTCAAAACAGCAAAAATTAAACCTCTTTAAAAAAAAAGGGAGCAAAAATGAAATTCAAAACTACCGACCAATCTCTCTTTTGCCAAGGTTCTTTAAAATATTAGAGAGGCTTTTCTATACGCGAATGGAAACTTTTCTCAGGAAAAAACAAAGCGTTTTCAGTCTCATAACACGGTTTAGAAAATCAAAATCTACGGAAACTGCCATTTTTCTTTTCTTAAAGATGTTGCTTCATCATTGAACCAAAATGAAACACCCATTGGAATTGACCATAACATCTTGCTATCAAAATTACCTTTTTATGGAATTCGTGTTATCGCCGTGGATTCAATAACCTCATACCTTAAAAATCGACCTCAAAGAGTAGAAATACCGTACTGGCACGAAAGGACATTATTAACTTATATTTCCAATTCTTCACCAATTGAATATGGGGTCCCGCGAGGTTTGATGTTAGGTAATATTCTCATATATGAAATGCCCTCGTCTATTAAAAAGGGAAGAATGGTTCTGTTTGACGATGACGCGAATGTTCTTTGCAAAAAAGAAACAATAAATAGTACGATTTCAGAACTTTTAAAAGTTTTGTAATAACAAATTAATAGTTAATGAAGGGAAAACAGTTTCAATGCATTTTTGCATTTCAAAACAGAATTCGCATGGTTTTTTGAAAATGAACAATATGTAAGAAGCTGTCAAATCTCAAATGGAATGGAATTAAACACTAAATTAAGTTCATTATATTATCCATTCATAATTCTTTCAAATTCTCCCAGTATTCATGCAAGTCGTTGCGTGTATTTTGCAAATGTGCATTCCCGACTTTTATTTATTTATCTTTAGCTTTTACTCAACTTTCAACTATTTATAGTTAAAATGATGGGAAGGGATTCTGGAACTCAAGAAAACGTGCACTCTTCCCTATACGTCACATTGTTTTTACTGTTTTTTTGACTAAATAAATAAATATTTATTTGTTCGTTTCTTACATTAGAGATTTTGTTGGACGACTAAAATTTTTTTTTAGAAATTATTTAAAATATATGAAATAAAAATGGCTAGACTTCAATGAATATCAGATTGGAATGCAACAATGACATGCCGCGCCTCCAAACAGCAGCTGAATTTCTGTGAATCACGTCTCATTGTTGGGACATGATTTAGCTGTGTAAAACAGTTATATTGTGAAATTTGTATCTTTTGCTTGAAAATATTGAGTTTTTACACCAAATATTCTACAATTTGTAATGATTATTACAAAAAATGATGACTGAGACAGGCGCGAACCTACAGGTGGGATGAGGGAAATTTCCTCACCCAATTTTTCAGTAACTATTAATTTTAACTTCTCACGAAACTATGGTGCTAAAACAGCACAACTTTCCCGCCCGTACTTTCACACAAAATTACGCAAAAATTACTCAATATTTCGAAAAAGTATTCTTGACTTTATTTCAATATCTCTTTAAGAAACAGATTTCATTAAGGAAAAAAATCTTTATCTTTAATGTTTTAGTTGTAGGAAGACTCCGAAAAATTTTGAACTTTTGCCATTTTCCAAAAATTAGGGTTTTTAACGAACATGAAAATTAAAATATCGGTTTCAAATTTCAGGGGCCGTGACATCAGCCAGATCGATTGGAGAATATTCATTTTGGAGAAAATTGGTTGAACGGTTTAGCCGCTAGCGTTGTTTACAGACGGACAGTTATTATGCCGTCATTCGATTTTTCGGTATCAAGGACCTAAAAAACATGGATTCTATTTACACCACGTGTTTATAAGATTATTTTCTTCTAAATTTAGCAACTTAATTTATCCTTTTATTTGTTACCAGGGCCCTGTAATAATTTGTCTGCTGAAAATTCGCCGTTTTTTCGTGCAGCAGTACATAACCTTCTCTCTACTCCATAAAAATATTTTCGGATAATCATGAAAACAAATAAAATCGTATCGCAGCTTGAGATGCGTTTATCCTGCGTCATTCTACATAATCTATAATGTGACACATTCGAGCAAAACATTTTGAGTAAAAAACTATCTTAATTTACCTATCACACTCGACTCACAGTAAGGCATTTAAATAGTATACTACATGGGGAAATATAATAACAAAGGGGTGAATTTTGATGACCTAAAATATGGCCAAAAATGATTAATAAAATGCACTTAAAATGTTTCAAAATGCCCTAAAGCAAAGAAAAGTGACGTCAAAGTGTTTTAAAAAATAAAATCAGATGTGTAACTCAATCTGTAGGATATGTTACTTATATAATCGCAGTAGCGAGTCGAGGACAGGAGACATGCCCCCTTCAAAAGGCCTGGAGAAAAAATGAAAATGGTAAAAGTGTAGGAAAAATAAAAATGAGAAACACAAGAACAAATTGTAGAAACGTCTAAAATGGATCGAAAAAATAATCGCGCGTTCTGCCCTTGGCCTTTTATTTAGGAATGGGAATTCTGAGCCCAGTGGTGCGTTGTCCTGGTGCCTGTTGTCCTGGTGCGTGTGACAGCTCATTCTCTTTCTTTGTCCGCTGGACCATGGGCTTAGCAAGCGCTGCTACATTCCACCTATTAAAGAGTGGGCGACGCACCCGAAAACAGTGTCAACGGAGGAAGGTCTCTGCCTCTCTCTCCCTCCCCCCCTCTCTCTCTAGGTGCAAAGCGAGTGATCGTGGGCTGCTGTGACATTTCGTGCAATTACAGCGTGCCCGAAACAAATGAATAGGACATGGATAGCTTACATGCACCTGGAGACAGCGCGGTTAAAATGTAGTTAAGAAGAGAAAGAAAATACCTAAAAAAGAATAATAAGAAAAAAGAAAGAAATCTAATAAAAATAAAAAGTAGAAGAAGCTTGAAACATACTTTGTCAAATCCTGTCGACTTTCATCAGTCCTGAACAGTAATGTTTGTATGTAAGCGAATGTTTAATTTGTAAGTCGATATCGTCATGCGTTTTTATTTAAATTCTTGAGAATTTGTGGTTTCGGTTTTGCATAACCGCTACTAAGGACGAAAAATATGTGTTTAAGTACCACTAGTTTTTAGTGTCATGTTTTCCCTCAAAATTTCGCTAAATTCATTTTTTAAATACATTAGTAATATATTTACTTTTGAAGAATGGGTTTTTTATAGAAAAAATATGTCTAATAAGTTAGACATTTAAATTTTGCATTTAAAAAAAATTTAAGATTTTAGTGAAAATCGGACCTCTGTCACTTTTTTTAAGCTTGTAATTCTATATTCGAAGAAAATGTTTTAAGAAAAACTTTGAGAAAATTTTAAAAACGTTTTGAGACTTCATGTAAAGTATCAAAAAATTAAAGTATCCTTTT
The DNA here is from genome assembly GCA_017312745.1 of Gryllus bimaculatus. Classification (NCBI taxonomy): domain Eukaryota; kingdom Metazoa; phylum Arthropoda; class Insecta; order Orthoptera; family Gryllidae; genus Gryllus; species Gryllus bimaculatus. The sequence continues at coordinate 471,296 of BOPP01000133.1, forward strand.
TACAATCACAGGACCTCGAGTTCGGGCAGATCGATATTGAAATGTGCATTTTGGAGAAAATCCTGCAAACGATTTGGGTGCAAATGTTGTTCACAGATTGACAGAGAGATATTTTGAGAGAAAATTTTTTTTTCCGTTGTCTAGGACGCATGAATCGTAAATTTTGACTACATCACGTATAGACGAAAATAATTCACTAAATATAGACAAGAAACAGGTTTATAGTAACAAGAAAAAATCACTTTGTTGGTATCAGGGACTCACAAAAGGTGTTTTTCTGCCTCAAAATCGGCATTTCAGGCAGTTCAATAAGTTTTCCCTGCATCATTACAGTACTTTCTCTAAACTACGTACATGACAAAGTAAAAACACTCCATACAACACAGAGTTGATGAGTTATCAGGAGTTGGATTGTAATCCAAATTTAATCTAGATTTTACAGTGATAAAGTATATAACTGAAGCTAATTTCCGGGTGACATTTAGTTTGGTAGTGTATGGGGCATGCCAAAAGAGAGGAAAATAGGATGTGAGGAGATAAGAAAAAAATAATTTTGATCAATAATATCTCTACTTTCCTCTCCCCTCTTTCTTGTCCCCCTCAACTGATGTCACTGTAGCGCCTCTGACCGGGAGTTCCCAGGTGGCAGGGTTTTCGACTCTAGCTAGAGGGTCAGGTCGAATTCAGTCGCTGTTTGAAGGAGAATCCTAGCGGCCGGCTGCTCCGATTGGTAGTTTCCTGTGGTTTCTCCGATCAATACTAGGCGAATTCTGGAGCATGACCCTAACAAACGCTCCGCGCGCGATCTTTCCTTCCTCTTCCTTGACCAATCCTCACCCCTTACATACACACCCTTACCACACTTGGCAGAAGACCGGTCGGGAGCTTAGAAATTATCCCGGCTGGGGAGGTGACACGCTGGTGGAAGATACATGATTTAGGGGAATCCCCGCTAGCCGATGGTGTGTCGGAGCCGGATCTCATCATCTAGCGGTCACAGCCCCCACCCCCGAGGAAGACGTGTACTACATTTACGGGACTAATAGCCTGAGCAGTTGACGCGGCCGGAATCACTAATCAGTTAATCAATCTTGCCCCCCTTCGGAATGCTTCAAATATGAGAAAGTCGTTTCTCTCATCGTAGCAGCTAGCTAGATCGTGCATTCAGTCTTAGCGTTGATGTAATCTTCATTAAAACAAAGAAGAGTAACACACGCATATACATGTATTAGAAATATGAAGTACAGCTAGTTCTTAAATACTTATGTATTAATATCATACATGCGGCAGTAGAAGAACCTCCTGTCACGAAAATATTCAAGGTAGTTGGCCGCAACCAAAATAATTCTATTTTTAATTGGTGGGATTTTTTAAAATTATCAATAGCAATTTTTTTTATATTTTCTGTAGTAAATGTGATAATAATTTTTCACTTTATAAAATGAAGCTTAATAAAATATGTGAAATAAAATGTAAGATCGTTTCTGATCGTTTTAGTCCGAAGCTTGACTGTAATACTGTTTGCAAAAACGAGAAATTTAATTAAAACCATGAATTGAATATCTTTTCCTGTGACGACTCCGGACTGCGGTCAAAGAATATTAATTTTGGGGAAAATATTATTAATTGTATGCTTTGGTGCAAGTAAAGTTCACTGACAGACAGGCAAAAAAAACATAACTAGAACAACACATTTTCAGTAAAAAACTACAAATGTGTATTTTGTATTAAATGTGTATTTTCGTTAAGATCTGGACATACTTTTTTTCCAGCTTTATCCCTCTTCACAATGGATATTCTCCTTATATATCACGTATACCAGGGATAAGAAGAGGAAATAAATGCTATGTGGAAACTGGATGAAACCAGAGTCATACCGTTGTGAATCTCAGCATTGGGGGTTGTATCGACGTGTTTGCTAGACAACATAGATAAACTGGGACTTGACAGAAGGATGTACGTTGTAATGTAGGAAGCAGTATGCTGTCGTCTTCAGGAATATCTTAAATAGAACGGTTTATTTTTCGATAAAAATCATTTGTGTCTTAGAAGAAATTTAAAGTGATATTTTTCGTTTAAAGAAAAATTCAATTTAGAAACATTGAATTTGAAATTTCACGGGAAGAAAAAACCTCGATTTCAATTTTAAATTAAAATTACAGTCACATCGAAGGATGATAAAGGAGAATAGTTGTACCTAATTTGTGGTAAAGTTGCACCTTGTTCAGAAACCTGGAAAAGATGTTTCCGCAATTTACAAAAATTGTAAATTTGTACTGTAAAAATATTTGATTACATTGTCAAGATGATCTGTATGAACCACGAACCAATAAATTGTCTACTTGGGTAGTTTCAGCACATAACTAGTTTGTTTTTGTCGTTGTAATTTCTCAACCAGAGCTACTGAAATTAAAAGAAAATAATTGTTTTTATAAGTTAATGCGTTCTTATCGTCTATTAAGTTCGACAGAAATGTCAAGAAACTCAATTCGAGAACCGGCGAACAGACACTCAACGAACCCACAAATTGTTGTCTCACTCGGATGTCTGGGCGCACATCTAGGTTGTTTGCATGTTTGCGAGCCAAAGCTCTTCCCAGGATGTTACCCTCCCTTGGCGCACATTGCGGCCGTTCCTCCCCTCCCCCTCCCCTCCCCCACGCGGGGCCCGCGCGGCGCGTGCACTTGCTGCAGAGTCGCTGGCCCCTCGTCTTCCGCGTCCTGTCAGCCAGTCTGCGTGGGAGTTGGGAAGATGGAGAGTCTGGCAGCCCAGATAGGCAGCGGCGGCTTAACTAGTACTCAGTCGACACTCTCTTGGATTAAAGCACGAAAACCAAGCAATGATGCCAACGGGTTAAGGACCATTTGAATTTTAAAAAAAGTGCTTCAAGTGTCTCATTTAGAAAAACACCCAGGCTCCAAATGTAACATTCATAAAACTGATTGGACTTCGTAATCCCTGAAAGAAATTAAGTCTTTTATTAAGAACTACAAAATAAAATACAAACCGTTGGATAATGATCTAAAAAGGTGATGTACGCGTAAACGTTTATTTCTTAACGTTGATTACTATTACTAACGTAATACTATTTTTATTCAATTGCGCAGAGTATTTCATACTCTCGGTGAAAATGTTGGAAGGGAATCAACATTTTACATTAATGTATAATTTAAAGTTTGGAGAGGAACAAGTGAAAAAATAGTGAAGTTCATAACTCATCCTAAGTATTTAATTGAAGTCAGTGGCGACTACCATGTCGTTGCCATGAAACGTGCTACAGATATCGTGTAGTGGGGAGTACTTACAAGAACTTTAATTAATTAGATTGCTTCTTTATTGATTAATAATAGTTCAATAACAACTTACTACGCCAATAAGCAATTGACAAGGCATCTGATATTCGGGAAGGGGTAAAGTTACATTTACTTTCCAAATGCAAAAAATAGAAACATCTTGAATTTGCTCTCAGGGTCGCTGGGATTGTGAGATGAAAGTCACTATCCCCTTAAGAGTTCGGCCCCAAAAGACAATCATTGCTCATATCAATTGCATTATTTACAATTACGTGGTCAAATAACGTTTTAAAGAAGGAACAACATCGTGTTAAAAATGATAAACGTTTAAAAAATAACCGATTCTGAATATACAAATTAAGCATAATAAATTCATCTGAAAATAGTGTTTTACGTTAGAAGCAATAAAATAAAATCAAAGTAAAGAATTTAAATATTCTACATGCACGCAGATCACGTTAAAAAATTATCTATTTGTGGCAGCAACTCTGCTATATCGATGATGCGGCAGAAAAATATTTCATTAAAAATTGTCTGCCTTCCGGTTCTAGTACCTTAAAATACGTTAATGAAATTAGCAAGCTTTTTGCTGATAATCGATTTGACGACTGGAAATAATACAACTCCTATACTGTACGAGTACAATCAAAGTTGTCAATTGGATCGCTATAATTGGACGGCTAAGGACCTAAGCTTTTTTATACAAAAATGATTGATAAGTAAATATATCTATATATAAGAGAATGGCATATTTGAGCGTCATTCATTATTTTTTCAATGTATCAGAGAATTTATTATTTCTAGGCTCCGGCAAAGACAATTTACAGTTTTATGGGTCTCTTGAATATCTATCGAAGAACTATTACTTTATTATTCTGAAATTAATTACATTCATATACTACGTATGCAATGCAGCTAGTTTGTAAGTAGCACAGTGTTATGTATCTGGCAAAGTTGAGAACGTAATTTCAAATATATGTAAATATTGCCATGAACACATTTTTGAAGAAACAAGATTCATCGAACACGTTTAACAATAGGTTTAATTTTTGTTTAAATCCAGATAACAATTAAAAAGTTATAAATTAATTAAGTTATAAGTGGTAGCTATCACACCATTTCACCGCCCAGATACACTACACTAAACAGGCTGCACTGTTTTATTATACCACACTGCACACGTCAGATTGGTCGGTAGGACACATCTTAAACGAAATCTCTTGAAATTGGAAGATTGGAATCTTGGAAGATTGGAAACACAAAGTCTTTCCAATCTAATTTGATAATTTTCGATAAATGCAAATTTCCCCACATACATTTTTAAACATTTTGTTTACGTTTTGTGAATGTGGGTTTTTCTTACGCAAAATGTGGTTTGTTGTCACAGATAATACTATATATCTGTACCTTTAGTACTCGACGCTGAATTTCTTTTCAAGTCGGTTAACCTCTATACAGTTTTAAACATCGCGCGAGCGCTCGCCTTCGGCTTTCAGCCCTGTTGAAGAAGTTTCCATTACTTTCTTATTGTATTCATCAGAAGTAAAGTTGGCATATTTTTTGAATTTAATATATATTTTATCTGATCTCTGATATTTTTACATAATTCTTCCACTCAAGTGTCTGCCGTTTCGTACTGTTGTCAGAATGTCACCATTGAAATTGTAGTAAGGTTCACCGTAAATTTCACCCTCTGTGCAACTATATTGTTTTAGTTCGTTGCCCGTTTTCTTTTCATTCAGATGAAGACAGCATGATTTACAAAATCTACTGCAACAAATACTAATATTCTTTTTGATTAGTCGTTATTTGTAGGGAGTAAATTAACGAAGACAAAGGCCTTTATAAAGGTGTTCATAAACGTAAAGTAACAATTCCACCAATTTTATTTTACCCACCTGAAAAACTCAAGTATCTGTGGCCACAACTCCAAGGATAAATTTATCAAGAACGAAGTTATCCTGAGTTTTTCAAGACTGATTTCGTGGTTTAATGTAATCTGAAAGTCTGTACGAGTCAATTCGGACCAGAAACAGTTTTATTATCTCTATGAAGATGAAACTCTGTATTAAACTTAGAAACTTAGAAAGGAACAAGACACGAGAAACCCGAACATGAAACATAAAACTGAGCGCCTTTGGGAAATGCAAATATTGGCAAAACTTGCCAAATTCGCAAACAATGGATAAGAAAACACGAACACATGATTTCGCAAAGGCCTTCTATTATAGTAGTTCCCTTTATGTTCGCGAAGAGTGAATTTGCAAACAGAGAAAAATCATAAAAGTTGTCACGAAAGAACCCTCCATCTCACGTTTTATGAACTTTCGTTAGCGCAAATTCGCGAGCGCAACTTGCTCTCTCCCTCGCTCCCGGCGCAAGGGCTGAGTCCGTTGCGTAAGCGGCGTCCGCGCCCGCGCCCGCGGCCCCACCCGCGCGTGCGCCGCCCAGGCCTCGACGGCCCCCGCGCGGCGGCGGCAGCGCGCTGACAGCGGGCGCGGGCGCGGGCGAGGCCAGGGCGGCGCTTGCGATCGGGGAGGCTGACGCACGAGGCTCCGTGTCCGCACCCTGCCCCACCCGCCCCGCCCGCCCCCCGCGTTCGCGCCGCGCCCCTCCGCCTCCGACGATTCACGGCTCCGCCCCGCCCCGCGTCGCGCTCCATCTCCCACGGCCCCACCCAGCGGCCCGGCGCCCTCCCCGCCCGGGCGCGGCCCCACGCGCGCCCGCCCCCGCCCCGCCCCGCCTCGCGACGCGTTCCGTCTCCCACCGCCCCGCCCCGCCCGGGCGCGCCGCCTCGCTCCGTCCCCCCCGCGAGGGAACGCCCACACCCCACCTCCGCCTCCGCCCCGCCCGCCCCGCCCCCTTCCCGCCCCGTCGCTGTCTTCGTCGGCCGGGGGCGCAGCGGGCGGCGGGCGCGTCGGAGACAAACAAAAAAGTCCTTCAGATTGGGCGCCGGGGCCGCCGCCCGCACCGCCGCCCGCGCCGACACCACGACCAATTATTCCGCGGCCTTTGCTCGCTCCTATTTTGATCGCCAGCGCTAAATAAGGCAAGGCACGCCCTCTGTTTCGCGCGGGGCATGCCGGGTAAGTGGGGGGGAGGCACGCTTATCGGGCCCGCTTAAACGACCCGACCCGCCCAGTGGGCTCAGCCTTCTCCAACAGACAACACCGCTAGTAGGAGGTCTTTCTTCTTCGAACCACACAATGGTAAGTCCGCGGCAGCATTGTTCCTGTGCTGCGTTGTGAAGTGTGCGGAGTCGTCGGCGAAGGGACCCGGGCCGGCGAACTGGACGCTGTTCGGCCCGCCCTCGCCGCCGGCCCCGACGCGCCGCGCCCTTCCATTGTGGCCGAGCCCTTTATCTGCTGACTGTGAACGCCGCTCACCAGGTGACGCCCTCCGTCGGACGCACCTGCCTCGGGAGTGTTGCAAAGTGCATCGTGTCGCCGTCACCAATCATCATCGTGGATAGAATTCTGGATCTGTTCCGGCTGTCCGTTTTGCCGCCAGTCTTCCGACAGGACGGGCGAAATTCCAAGACATTTGCTAGAAGCGATTGCCCTGCCTGTCAGCTCTGAAATACGCCCTACAGACGCTTCCAATTTCTGACGCTTACTGGAATCATTTTTAAAACATTCCATTAAATTTCGGTTGCTTGCAAATTGTGGCGCGAGTGGCATAAAGTGTGGAGTGTTCGCAGGAGAAGTGGGAGAATCCGCTGGGAGTGAACAGTTGGAAAGAGAGAATACCATAACGTTTTACGAAAAGGTTTAGTACTCATCTGGAAACGTTTTGGATAAAACGACGCTCTTGTTAACAAGCGTTCATTTTCGGATTTAAATGAACAAGGTCACAAACTAAAAACATTTTGCTCGAAATAATTCTTTGTCACATATAAGATAGACTGTTTAAGTGGAAGCTTTCGAAAATATTTGGAAGTCAATTATTAGCTTTGGCTAGAAAACGGAATTTTACCAAAAAATAGGAAATAATTACTTCATTATTTCACTAATTTATATTGTCCAAACTAATAGCCGACAATCAAACCCAGGACTCTTGGAATATGCCGTTGCCCTGAATATTGAGCTTCAAAGAGCAAGCTTTGTACAGTTTCATGAATCGGATGTATTGACCAGTGTATAAACCGTTTAGTTACAATAGATAATTCATTTTTATTTAGTTTTTGGACTTTCAGACATTGGTTATTTTAAATTTTCACATTGTATTGTCAACCTTTTAATCAAATTCTAAATTGAAGTGTAAATTTACAGTTGGGAATGAAATGGAGTTTTAGTTGAGAACATTCTTTTATAAATAATCAAACAATATCTAAAGAAATTCAAAATACGGCAATATACGTTTATACTGTACTTCATGTCTGCAATATAATTTACCACTTCTTTGCAGCTCAATTAAAATAAACGACAAAATTCACAAGATATAATAATATATCGTTCGTTTCCAATAACTTAATAAAAATCACTGTTACAGTAACCTAATCAACTCTTCAATCAAAAATCATGTTGTTAAAACGTCCAAAAATTGAGAAGTGTCTCAAAAATAAGAAGTACAAACGTTTATGTACTTCATTCTCAATGGAAAACATACTTATTATGTTTATTTGTGGGAAAATTAAATACGGGATGTGTGAAATTCATTAAGATAACGAGCAGCATGTGCAATCCGCATTACAGAAGTGAATTTAGAGCAGACATTATATCAGGGGAAAAATCTGGAAACACGTTACACTGTGAAAATCTCAGGCGACATAACGAAAACTAAACACTGGAAAGTTAAAGTGTGTTTTAAAAGACAGTGAATGGTTAAATAGAAAAACGACTTGTAGCATCTTTTCAGTGGACGAAAAGAATATTCTAAGGGAATGAAAATGCATTAATTAAACCATTGCAGTCATTAACACAATTATTGGAAACGTATTCGTCTCGCATTATGTACTGTTTGAAGTCGTTGTCTGTCTTGTACTGCGGTTCTGTTGTACTAGCTGTCAGAACGCAGCCCAACTAATATTCGGCAACGCCCGGTCACATAATGTTGCTCGCGCCTTCCTAGGCAGCCAAAATTTGCATTTACTTACATAATTTGAGAACGCGCCTCCCGATTCTCCGGCGGGAGTCGTAAGAAATAGGCCGGTGGGGGTGGGGGGAGAGAAACGCCGGCCTCCGGTGTGGCTATAAGCGGTCACCGCCACCGCAGCTGCAACAGACGCTATTTCGGTCGCATCCTATTTTCGCAGTCGCCTCTTCCACTCGAGTTTCCAGCCCCCCCCCCTTTCCGGGCAGCGCGCCATCGGGGTCGCGTTTTGAGTTGCGTCTGCCCCGCTTCGCCCCTCCACACCGCTCCGCGCCGCACCACCCGCAAAGCCAGCGAATCTCTTGCGCCTTCGCAAACGTTTCTTTTTGGGGAGCTGGCGAAGGTTATGTGGCACACGTGGCGATCGTCTATTTGCGGAATCGCGGAGGACATGAGGGTTAAGGGAGGGATGAGCCAGGAGGGGGGATGACCAATCGGTGGTCCTTCTTAGTGGAAAGTGAACTTAAGATCTCGAAATGAATTTTTGGAAGTGTGAAACTTCATACAGCTGTTTCTAAAACTCTTCTGGGATGGGATGAGTTTCCAAGTGCATATATTAATTCACGGGACAATATTTATGTTTATGTATGATCGCATATCGCACTCGCTAATTTCGCTGTATGAATATTATGAGGAATTGGAAAGAAATATCCGAGGAAGCTCCCAATACATGCTTAATTGTTGTGGCTTAATTGTATCCTAATTATAACGAAAATCTACGCTCTACATTTGCCGAGTATTTCGATATCTACGTGCGAATATGTAGTATTCATTTGTTCACCGAATACTTTGAAATACCTCCATGAAACGCTTCGAACAAACTCATTCAACACACTTCAATGATGATGAGGGATGATGCGACCACTGAGCGACCGTCTTTTTACCGAGCAAAAACTAAAACAAACTTTCGCTTCGTAATCTGGTAGCACAAATTCAGTTTCTTTTATTCACATGATGATGATGGTGATGACGTGATGACACCAATGAATTACAGATCCAAGTAATGAATTTAAATAACATTATTCATCGAATTCAAATGGTTTATTTCATATATGGTAAATAAACTCAATTACTTTCTTTATATTTTATACATTATTTAACTAGAATAGAGTAGAATTTTCATGAATAGAGGTTTATTATTTTTTCAATAACACGAAGCATGTAACATATTCTTGTAATTGAAGGCAAAAATGCGATTGCATTTACTTCACTGAAAAAATTAAAATACCAGCAGAAAATGGAATTCGGTCCTAATTTTCTCCTTCAGCATTAAATTTCCCAAATGACTCAACTCCGGCCTAGATATGTTACGCACTTTTCCTTCTCTTCACATCACATCCCGACCGCTTGCACTAGAAATCTCCTCCCACTGATCACATTGCGCTGCGTCGTTGCAGGCGGACAAGGAAAAGAAGAAGAAGAAGAAGTCCACCAAGGAGGAGGCGCCGGCTGAGGCGCCCGCACCCGCCCCTGCCGCCGAGGCCAAGCGCGAGAGCTCCCGCGGCTCCCGCAAGGCCAAGCGCACCGGCAGCAATGTCTTCTCCATGTTCTCCCAGAAGCAGGTCGCCGAGTTCAAGGAGGTGGGTGCCTCACACCACCACACTCTGCATTTATTTTGGCGATTGATCGCAGGGGTTACTTTGCGCGGACACGGCCATTGAGTGTAGTGTATAGGACCACTAGGACCCACTTTCAAACACTTAGATTCAAATGATCAGAAATAATAGACTAGTAATTTTATTTTCGTATAAAAAATTCAGCAGTGAATAAAGCAAAGTTCTCGATTAAGCTGTAGTCTTACGTATATTTCTTCTAGTATACCACTTGACACTGTATGGTGATACACCTATACTACTTCACGAAGATTTTGAATTTACCAAAATAGCACGTGCCATGAAGTCTACTAATTTAAAAAGCAGAAGATGAAGCTGTATGCCATTTAGGTTAACTAAAATAAACTCAAACGATACACTCCTTATATCAAAAACAAATAAAAATGGAATTTTAAATATAGTTTAATTCGTAGTAGCAATCTTAGGGGAAAGAAGATCATTGTATCTGTAAGGGATACACAAAATCTATCTGTAAAGAGGTACACGTTTAATTTATTTCACGTTGTTTGAAAGTTACCTCAGAATCCTTATATCTTCAATGTCCACCAACAAGAATTATTTAATAGCAAAATACGAAAATAATATATATTTAGTAAAAAAAACGTGACGTCGGCGATTAACACGAACATTTTGTTCGATAGGCCTTCCAGCTCATGGACCATGACAAGGATGGCATCATCAACAAGAACGATCTTCGTGCCACCTTTGACAGCTTGGGCCGTCTGGCCTCCGACAAGGAGCTGGACGAGATGGTGAATGAGGCCCCCGGCCCCATTAACTTCACCCAGCTGCTTACCCTCTTCGCCGCCAGGATGTCTGGAGGTGGGTGTTCGCCATTTCTACATCAAATGCTCATTTTTATTGATCTTTCCCTACCTCTTACTGGAACATGGGTAGAAACACGAAGGTGGCATTAAAAAATAGTTATTTCAGTATTTTAAGTGAGTAATATTTTGTGGAATTCATTCATACATTAGAAATCGTTTTCTGAGACAAGTAAATTTGATAAGCTTAACTGATTTTCCTTCAAATTACGGAATCATATTTTTTACTATAAGAACGAAAGTTCTCACACGGGATACAATATTTATTCGAAACAGGAGCAAAATATATGAATTGTTCGAAAGAGGAGCAAATTACATAACAAAATCTGGTAGTAATATTCACACACACTGTAATATCATTATAGATTTGAAGCGTTGGTGGAGGTTTACATTTTCCCGCAAATACGATATTTTGTTAGAGGTATTTAATACTTAAAGAAGTTCGCTTCCACGTTCGCATCAGGGATTTACTTACCACTTTACAATTCCATGCGTGTTTCAGCAAAAGTATTCTTATACTGATCGAAATTTTTCTTCTTGTTTTAGGTTCTGATGACGACGATGTTGTTATCAACGCCTTCAAGACATTCGACAACGATGGCAAGATCGACAGCGAAAGGTAAGCATATTCAATGAGGAATAAAAAGTAATTCTCAGAATCTAAAGAAACCATGTAGGAGATGAAGGAGACGAGACAGAAAGAAGCCTCAGAATGATGAGATTAAACTGTTTTGAATGTGTTTGTGATTACTGTAGAACCATAACCTGATTTGAGGCGGTATTTCTATAAAAATAATGAAATACTTTCAATCGCGTTTCCTTCAATTTTCTAAAAGTTTTGATGATAGAAACAAACACTTAACAATGTGAATTAATAATTTTAAAATATTTAAAAGACAAGTTTCATCATTAAATATATTTTTCTCCTAACGCTACAATGAAAGAAATAAAATGACTAATTTAGCTAATTTTACTTCCTATTACAACATACGTCCTCATTCAGATAAGTTGGTGCGAACAGATTTAACAGTTCTCATTCCAAGCGATAAAACAACAATAGTATTTGCCGTGTCCGACAGTTTGATGGTTTCTGAATTGAATTGAATTGAATTTACATAAGGAAATTCACGAACGTGCCAGTATTTCCGTATGCCGGTATTTCAATATTGATGATGGAACGAACTTTCTAAACATACAGAACTGTGGAATTAAGGACTTGTTTCTTTCGAATTTTAAATTATTTAAGTACAGTAATGTCGTCAAAAGTAGAAAACAGAACACTGGAAATGTTAATAAAAATGTAGTTTTTAAGAGGTATAATTGCAATGAAGAAGAACTAACGGGAGCAAACCCTCACAATGATGAGACGACAGTGGTTTTGATATCAAGTGATGAGTACTATTAATGCTAGAACCATTTGCGGTTTCTGAGCTGGGGAAATAGCTCCTAATGAAACACGCGTACCGTAAGGCTAGCTGCATTCATGTAGATTTTTGAAACGCAAAACATGAGTGTATCGTTGTTTTAATTTGAAATCATCACAAAAGACAAATATACGGTATTCGTTACATGTTATGTCTCAAAATGAGGGAGCAAACCTCAGAATGATGAATGTTCAGTTGCGTTGATATCATTATGTGATGATCGAATGTGTCCTCTGATCTGGGGCAAAGAGCTTCCATTAATCTTCTAAAAGTACTGATTATTTTTCATTATTGAAATTTTTTATAATATACAGGTTTTTGTAATAGAGTAAAGAAATATTGATACATTTTCGTTTGTAATTCTTTGTACATAGGAATATTCTCCTTTTGAAACGAATATTTAACGCGAAATGTGAAAAGATAAGTGAAAAGCTAGTTTGTTGTAAATTCGTTACATGTTGTTCCCGACGATATTTTGGTCTGAGAAATCCGAGAAAACTACATATAGGCTCACCGTTTCCAATTCAGACGTGTGGCAGCCCTGCAGCGCCTGTGCTGCCGGGCTCCGAGTGGTTGCCAAACGCGGTTCGCCCCGGCGGGGCGCGAGCGGCCCAAAATAACTCGTCGGACATAGAGACCTCACCCCTCCTCCCTGATCGTTCCGTCGCAACTTTTCTTTTGCTCTCGTCTCGTGGCGTCGGTCTGGCTGGTGAAGATGCCCATCTAAATTCAGCTCTTCACAAATACAAGCTGCTTTAAGAACGAGATTATAACATAAACTAATCAAATAAATCACTACAATTAACTGATAGGCAATCTCCCTCTCTCGCTCCTTCTCTCTGGGAAGAAAAAGACGCCTAACCTTTTCAAATGAGCATCTAAGAACGCCCTTGATGACGGCTGTTGAACATTTTTAAAAATTTTCTTCATATTCCTCTCCTGTGTAATGTACTTCTTCCCACACTTCACATGTAGAGGAAGAGCTTATTGTCGTAACATATTATTATTATTATTATTATTATTATTATTATTATTATTATTATTGCTTCCTTTTAAACCTCACGAAAAATAGAGGTGACATTTCGTGTGCAACACCTTCCGAGACTGGCTCTCCCTAATAATATGATCATGTTAGTCCGTAGTTATGTGTGTCTCTTGCCCTCATCTGACAACGGTTTTCTTTTCGCTTGCACAGGCTGCGACACGCCCTCATGACCTGGGGCGACAAGTTCTCCGGCGACGAGGTCGACGACGCCTACGAACAGATGGTGATCGACGACAAGGGCTTCATCGACACCCAGAAGCTCATCACCATGCTGACGGCGAGCGCGGAGGAGGGTGAGGGCGAGGAGGGTGAGGCGGCCTAAGCGGCCCTGCCTTGCTCCCCCCTTGCGGCTCTGGCGCGGGCGCGCCCTTAGCCCCGCAAGGCCCCGCCACCCCAGCACACGTCGGCGCGGCGCGCGATGGCGCACAACAACTCATTCACTCATTCTCTCGCTCTCATTCAAACTTCCGTTTCGGTTCCTCCGACGCTCGGGTGGCGGCCAAGTTCTGTGGAGCTCACGTCCCCGTAAACCGGACAACCAACACCGCTCCGAGTGTACAGAATCAGCTCGATTTGATTTCAATGAGCCTTGTCCACCCAACATCTTTGTATAAATGTTGAAATCATAAAGAGATTGAATAAAGAACTACTGTTTTGTTATTTTTTCGTTTTGAAACATTACCTATCACTACCTTCTTCCTTGTGTCAGTTATTGTTTTTATCCAATCATCAATGAATCTTTAAAGCCTGATTATTGAATGCCAAATGAAGTAAAATGAACAAAGAATGCAAGAATAAAGAAAACTCAAGCGTTTTCTTTATTACGATCTTAAAATACGACATAACTGTTAATTTAAGGAATTGTAATACCGGTCCAAGAAGGGCGCTGACACATGATCTGGCAGCATTGTTGTCGCACCAGAAAAAGGCCAATGCCTTCCTTAGGAAATAGCCCGAAGCGACGTTTGGCGCAGCCTGTTCCTTTGTTTGGCGCTCGTGGTTCATGTCTTCGTCAACACGCGCTCAGTCACGGACGGAGAGAGCAAACGCCGGTACGTGTCGGATCGCTTTCACAGACTCCGTCGAGCGATGCCGCCGTGGACCTGTCATGGCGCCCTTCGTAACTCTATACGTCGTCGCTGTGCCAATGCTGTACGTCGCCATGTTCTGTGTGTTTCCGTTCGTGTGGCAGGCCCTGCTTGGCCTTGCACAGTTGATACTTGTTGCCAGTTTTGTGGAGTGAGTGCAGTGTTGCCAACCTACAAAATTCAAGAGTATTTCCAAAATATAAACAATTTTCAAAAATATACTTTTTTCAAGAGTTGGTCAATGAAAAAAGCACATTTTCTAACGAGGAAGATATTATTGCAGGTTTACTTTAATTAATTATTTGTTTATCAGGTTATCTTCGATGCATGTAGTTACGCGTTTAATGAACATAATTCCATACTTGATAACTAATTGGTCACTATTTTGTTGATCTATTCTTATATATTAATGAACATGAAAACCTTTAATTGATGTAAATGTGTAATACCTGTAATAAATTTTCCGTCGAATATGAACGAATGTGTCAAAATGTGGGAGATTTACAAATATAATGTTTAAAAAAATTAAAGAACATTCTTTCTGGTAAAGTAATTTTGCATGTTCCCTTGGTGCACTAAATAATTACATTGCTTCCGAATATTTGTTTTAAGTCAATGTTTGTTTACTTTCAAATACAAGTACTATACTTACTTTTCTATTTTTAATCTAATTGTTGACTTCTAGACAATTGTTTATTAACACAGTCTTTTATCACTCTTCGCGGAGAAATTAAGGGGAATGAAAATACAACTTGCAGAGCAGTTATGTATTGCAAGTTGCATAACCGAGCATCGTGGGGGCAGGGCGCTGCGAAATGAAACGAGTATGCCGCGAAAATTAGAAATAAGGAAAATATCACTGCATAAAATACTAATTACTGAAATATTTCAGTATTTTTTTCGAAAAGTCAAGAATATGAGACTAAATAATTTTATTAGAAAGTAATTAAAAATCTGTCATTCATTATAATATTTTTGTAATTTAATGGGAAATGTGTGCTAGAGAGAACATGCATGATCAGATAGAAGATCTTGAACCAAAAGGTTAGGTCTATGTGAAACAAGGTTTCGATAAAAGAAATGAATATCCTACATTCAAAATAAATTAGTTTATGCAATATCTCTCCATATAATTCCTGTGCGTAGGAGAGTTTTTTTCCGGCAATATGAAATGAGATATGGTAATGAAACAGCGCCCAACATCCTTTTCTCATCTCGAAAACCCAATGCCGAAACCGGAGGACAATGGTGTAGTGTCCAGACCATTCGTGTTTCACCGACGAGATCGGGTTTCAACTCCGAGTCGTTCCACGTGGAATTTGTGGTAGATAAAGTAGATTCGCGGCAGGATTTTCTCGGGTTACTCTCACTTCCTACGCATATCATTCCGCCATTGCTCCACTTCATGAAGGCATCCCAATGTGGTCGCCATCAAAAATTTAGAGACAAAGAATCAAGTACCGGAACCAACGTGTCGCTTCAGTCTTTTATTGATTGATTGTTTTAGTAATTCTTGGCACGTCAACTATATAGCGATATCCGGCGCCGACCTATCGTCGGCTAGCGGGGTTTTCCCTACCAGATATCTCCCACCAGCGGGACACCACCCCAGCCAGGATAAGCTCTAAGTTCCCGACCGGTCCCCCGGTATGTGTCGTAGTGTGGTGCATGTTAGTGTAAGTGTGCGTGTATCGGGTGAGAATAGGACAAGGAAGAGGAAGGTGAGATCGCGCGCGGTCCGTGGCCCGTTTGTTAGGGTACTGCTCTGGTATTCGCCTGTAGTTGATCGTAGAAACCACGGAAAACTACCGATCAGAATAGCCGGCCGGTAGAATGGTGCTCCAGACGGCGACTTGAGCCTCAGCCCAGCGGAGTCGCGCGGAATGAGCGAGCGTCCAGACGCGCGGTCGTGTGTCTTTCGCTCGCCGCTGCTCGGGGAGGGGAGGCGGTCGCCGTGACGCCCAACGCGGCCCAGGCGCTATTTTAACGCCGTCCGGGAGCGGGGGATGCGACTGTTCGAGGTCGCGTCTGCCGCTGCTCACCTGAATAGGCGCCTGCGGCCTCGCCTCTGCCCGGGCAGTGACGTAGGTGCACGGAGCCTCGGGCGCGATATGCGGCAGCCGGCGGGGACTCATGCAACGTCCATCCCGATCAGGTTTTGCGTCCGGTTTCCCTTGAGCGAAGGGTGAGAAGGTCCCTTGTGGTGCTTCTGACCTTTTTCTTCTTTTCTGTTTCACTGTCTGCGCACGTTTCTTCTTGGTTTTTCTTTTCTTTTTTTTCTCTCAGGGTGGTTTTAATATGAATATAGTTATTATGTGTTGCTACATTACCATCTTTCTTCATATTCTCCGGGAAATGAGACGCTTTCTTCAAAGGAGAACGATAGAGAAAAATAGAGAAATTTCGGCCTAATTGCCCATGAATATAGTTTTTATTAAACATTTTCTTGTTATTAAGTTTGTCCAAAAACTCTCGTTATTTTTATTGTTCTACTTCGTATTATTTATTCATTATTCTACTTATTGCGGGTATAGTATAAGAATGAAAGTAAGGATGCGGTAGCTCAAGAACACGTGCACAAATTATTCTTCTCTCCCGTACGTCGCACGTATTTGAAACTGATTTTACGTTAAATAAGTGTGTAAAGAACTACGAAAGTGTGAAAGATATGGCAGTTTACATAATACGTATATCTAGGGTACGAATTCGAAAAGTGGGCATTGAAAACTCCACGACGAAGTGAATGGAAGAACTTGTGGGGACATTCTCGCTTACTTAGTAGAGTCTGTATGAATCCCCAGAACGCTCGTAAGAATTGTCCAATTTTATTCATTTAAATTCCTTGATTCGAACATTTCAAATGACGGAAATCATAATTGAAGCACCGACGTATGAATCATGTCTCGTTAGGGCCAGTCTAATACTTTTCCAGTCGGAGAATCGATCTGTCTAGATGGGGACGATCCCGGGATCCCACGCGTCAATTCACTCCCAGCCAGTATCCTTGCGTCGGCCTGGGCGACCGCTGAAGTGCGGGATACAGACGCAACCACATAAGTAAGTAACTACAGACGTAATCGCGGATTTTCTCTCTCCCGTGCGACATGCCGGCGGAGGTAATTCCTTGAACTGAATGAAAGAGTGCATTGGTAGGAGATTGACTTACACCACTCTGTTCATACAGATGCGGATGTGAACTCTACTCACGTGATTTTCAATTTGTGCATATAATCGCTATAACCATATATCGCATATAAAACGATGTTTTTTATATTTATGTGAGATTCAGCGTGAAAACATTTCATCAGAACAAGAAATGAGATCGTTGAAGGTCAGGAATTTTATCACGAGAATTGAAACACTCACTAACTTGATTGGTTTTTGAAATGTTTGATTCAAGTTTCTCTTTCTATGGATATTCAATAAAGAACATTTTACTATTTCACGAGAGGGTCTTTTTGCATTGCAAATGTGAAAATAAAAACTTTATTGCTTTTCAATTTGTGTATAGTTCTAATTTTCAAAATCTCGCATACAAAAACATTGTAGAAAGAGTTTGTGGGCATTATAATGTATGTTCCTCGGGGGTCAAACTATAAAATTTAGTGAGACGATTTATCAAACACCTCCCGTTCTGAAGTATATTAAATATAAAACGTCTTCAGGCAGTCACTTTATAATGGCTTTATTCATAAATATATAGTATATCTACTATAATGTTTACAAATATATTTGTATCTATTGATTTAATTAAACTGAGAAATTTTTATAGTAATTTAAGGCGTGTTTTAAGAGGAAAATAAACATGTTATATTGATAAAATGTGTAATTAGTCCCTAGTTTAATGGCAATTTATTGTTACAGATTTTACCTTAAAATCCACAGTGAGCATCGTATCCAGTGCATACAGATATTTCCTCAGACGAGGCGTATCTCAGTCTGAGGTAGCGGTTCCTTCAGAAGACGCTAGGATTGGCGTCATCTGGACACAAGTTCCCGCGAGCTGAATCATAGTGCTAGAATAGTGCCAACCGCCGAAACACGATGTTTTGCTTTAGCGATGCGAATTCTCATAACTGTCCAACGTGTTCAAGATTTATAATTGCATATAAATAAATTGTGTATTAAATCTGTGTAATTACATTTATTTCCAGACTTTTGAAAAATAATTGACTCGCCTTTCACGTAGGTTTATCTTCTGTAAACCAATCAGCTGTAACAATCACTAATCATGAAATAACATATTTTACTACAATACTCGTACCAAGAGGAAAAAGCTGTTTAAAATTAAACTTTATCAAAATATTTAAAAAAATAAAGAATTAT
>BOPP01000133.1:490011-726095 GCA_017312745.1 Gryllus bimaculatus
ATATATATATATATATATATATATATATATATATCTTTAATTACATTAATGGAAATCCGAAGCACTGTTCTTATTTAACGTAATAATGTTGCTTATTGTACTCGAAGCAACAGGTCTCAGCAGATATTTACAACGAACCATTCAAGCAACTTTTGAAATTTTCTGAATGCCAGATGTTAATTCAGCCGAGATTTCCAAATAAGTGGACGCTTCTGGAGAGGACGTATCAGAAACGGTTCGAATACTATTATCGTAGAATTGATATTTATGATCAAAAATGCGAACAGAGATGCTACCAGGTAACTCCAACAATAAGTCGTCACGACAATGGACTCGCGCCTCGAACGGCGAGATTAATTCGTGCGCTAACGTGTTAAACTATAGTTCGCAATGGGATTGGAGGCAGATTCAGTGGTTCTCCGTCCTCCGCCGGCGGCTGCGAGTGCGACGCGCCGCGAGCTCGCAGCTCCGCCCCCGCGCCGCTCGACCACTGGCTGAGGTGGCCCAGGGCGGCAACTGACGCCACTGCAGTGCCTCTAAGCGGGAGGCCCAACGACTCGAGTCCCGACACCGGCAGGATTTTCGACGTGTACTGTGTCGAATCCAGCCGCTGTCTGGAGGAGAATTATAGCGGTCGGCTGCCCCGATCGGTAGTTTTCTGTGGTTTCTGCGAACAACACCAGGCGAAGGCCGGAGCAGTACCCTACCAAACGGGCAACGGACCGCGCGAGACCTTTCCTTCTTCTTTCTTTTCCTATCTTCACCCCTTACTTATACGCTTACCCTTAGATGCACTGCACTACCACACACGTCTGGAGTACAGTTAGAGGCTTAGAGCTTGTCCTGGCTGGGGCGGTGCCCCGCTGATGAGAGATACTTTGTTGGCGAAGCAAACTGCAAGATGGCCCTTCACCTCCAGTGATGAAAGAAACACACTACACTTACGGAGCCAATGACCATAGCAGTTGGCGAGCCCGGAGGCACGAAATAATCATACAATGAATCTGACGAGCTCGGCGTCCTGACGCTGTGGAGTGGGAGGAACGGGACAGGAGTGGGTCACGCAGATCTGATCGACCGCGTGCGGGAACTTCAGAAAGTGCATTACTCCTGTAAATAAGCCTTGTCTTAAATAATCCTGCAAACTTCAACAATACGCATTATTTTCTAGAATAATGAGAGTTCACCCGCAATATCTGAGCGCTCC
Organism: Gryllus bimaculatus; assembly: GCA_017312745.1. NCBI lineage: Eukaryota > Metazoa > Arthropoda > Insecta > Orthoptera > Gryllidae > Gryllus > Gryllus bimaculatus. Next base: position 491,219 of record BOPP01000133.1, read on the forward strand.
ACAACCGCCAAAATGCGATCCAGCTCTTCGCGTGCAACGACATCTCACGCTATTTCATTCACGATATTTATAAGGTAAAAGCTGATTCACACTAAAACCAAATTTGAAACACCAGCCCCTGAACAGTGTTTTAAAGTAACATTACGCATGACACCACGGACTTTGTACACGGATTGTGCGTGGGTGTACATTTTAATGCAGCTAAGCGTTTGTGAACAAACATATTTTGCGAACAGAAGCCTGCGTAATTAAATATTAAATATTATCAAATAATCCATTTAACTTTTACATTTTTCTTTTGACATTTAGCATTTTTATGACATCCAAGGTATCAAAGTCCTTCGAATCGTGTATTTTAATCAAAATTTTACTTTTGTTATTGGTATCATTTCAAAACATTCGCTGCAATACATATACGAGAAAAAAATAGCATTTTCCCGTCGTTTTTTGTCCAGATTAAATGAAAACCAATTTAAAGATTACTGAATTCGTACTAACATGTTGTTTGTAAAAAATATTAATATTTACACAGCATATATAGTAAGTATAGTATAGAAAGCATATCTTGCCCTATAAGATCAATATTTATTTGGAAATCATTTATACAAACTATTTTTCAATATTGTAGTGCTTTTTGTCCACTTATTTTGAATGTTTAGTTCCCAACTTCTGGAATTTAGTAATAAGGAATCAGGCAAAAATAATTAATACATTACGTGTTCGTTTATCACAACAATATCTAGAGTAACCTTGAAAATCGATCAAAAAAGGTGACTCGCTGAATCTTTTCAATCTACGAGCTCACGCTCTTCCAAGTTCGTTTCGAAAGAAACAAATGAATGCCGAGATGATTATTATGAGCAACGTCTATTAAATCTTATCCATCCTTGAGGCTTCAACTTTCTTGTTCTGAAAATAATTTGTCTTATTGTTAGAATTAGTTTTTCAACCTTCCCATTTTTTAGTCTATTGTTACGTTTTTACTTAAAAGATAAAATACACAATAAAATCATATCGCACATTTTATAAGTGATCTTGTAAAAGATCACTCATTAAATTTAATAAGTAAAAAGGTAAAATAAGCAATAAACTCACATTACAAGTTTAATGTGTTATCTTGTATTTTCGTACAAGTCAATGTGATTTTATTAAACATACAAGGAAAAAACTATCTAGGATAAAATGGAATCACAGAAAAATAATTATTACGAAAAGATCAACATACATTTAATTTAAAATTAATATAATTTGCCTCGGTTGGTATTAGTGAAAGTGTGAGGTAAATATAAGCTCTCGGTCACTGTTATGTGAGAAGGGCTGCCCGAATCGCTAGTCGCTACTTCATTGGTATCTCATTTGTCGTTTGAGTCCAGGATTTCGAATCCCAGTCACGTATAGGGCCATTTGTGATATAAAAGTGGTTTGCAGTAAGTTTTACAGGAATTCTTCCATTTCCTTTGCTCCTCGTTTTAAAATTGCCCTACAATAATTCGTATTATCATGAATTCATTGACTGAATAATCATCTCTGACATGACTTAGCCTTAAATACGAAGAAACATAATAAACGCATTCCCCTTCCCTTTTTCCTATCTATCAACATTTAAACCCTATCCTCATCGTGTGACGTAAGGACTGTTTCGTAGCTAAAGCAAAAGAATGAATATCGAGATGTGTCACGCTTCAAATGTTGGCAATCATTCATAACTACTTTGACTGATTGCCTGGTCCCCCAAAACTTGTTAATTAAAATGTTTAGTGTGTTCTTACCAGTCTCTTGTTCCGTCAGTTCTGAGTTAGCTTATTAAGTCAGCCTTTAAACTAAAATATTGCTTACTCTCTCTCTCTCTCTCTCTCTCTCTCTCTCTCTCTCTCTCTCTCTGTCTCTGTCTGTCTGTCTGTCTCTCTCTCTCTCTCTCTCTCTCTCTCTCTCTCTTTCTCTGACCCCGTTACGAAACTCTTATATGATATCCTGGGGCACGCATCTTCGACGCTTACCAGCTTTTTTATCGTTAGGGAATTACTACTGAATGAGGCTAGGGGCGCCCTTAGAAAACAAGGGTTCGGGTTACTAGGTCCATGGCGACACCTTATTTCAAATAAAAGTAAAGAAAGAAAGAAAATTCTTTACTCCATGCAACAGAACTAAGGTAAATCGTTTAATTTGAACAAAAATTAAATACATTATTAACTTTTTCCAATTAAGTAAGGTGTTGGGTAAGTTGCTCACCTTCTGAGTGTGCCTTAATGAAACTGCGGTATCAGATCATCGTACGGCACTAGGAATGGGCCAGGAGACAAAGTGATCGATTGCGCACTGAATATGACCCGATGTGCTCCCTAATTCCCTTGGAAAATGTAAGAGAAACTGTTGATACAGATCGTTGCGTGGAGGGATGAATTCGTACAAATGTTTTCCCGCCTGGTTCGCGCATGTTCATTGGTAGCGTTCATCTGCTGCTCGGTACGGTACAGTCATCTACAATAGTCTTCACTACACGGTGTACCGACGAGATGACTTATGGCATCAACTGATGACATTGCAGGGACTCTGACCCGAAGATCTAAAGTTCGAGTCCCGGCGGTGCAGTGGTAGGATTTTTCGTCTCTAGCTACTTAGCTAGGTCGAATTCAGTCGGTCTGGTGGAGAATTCTAGAGGCCGGCTGCTCTGATCGGTAGTTTTCCGTGGTTTCTCCGATTATTACCAAGAGAATGGAGGAACAGTACCTTAACAATAGGGGTTACTGACCGCGCGGAATTTTCTCTTTCTCGTTCTATCTTCACCTCTTACTTATACACTCTTACACTCACTACAGCACTACACTATCACACATGTCGGGGGACGAGTCTGAAGCTTAGAGCTTGTCCCGGCTGGGGCGGTGCCCCGCCGTGGGAGGTAAGTGGATGGGGAAGCCCGCCAGTCGCCGGTTCGGTGCCGGATCTCAGCATCTAGCGGGAGATCACTGCCACCTCCACTGATAAAAGAATGCAACACATCCACGGGACTAATGACCGTATCATTTGACGCTCTTGAAAACACGAAGTAATCAATTAATCAATGCAATGGGCCCTTAATCTTTAACTTATAACGGCAGCATGTTTTGTACTTATGCAAGAACATTATTTTTGTTATTTAAAATGAATGTGCCGATTGAGTTAGTATTAACTATACGATAAAGAACATTTATATTCATAAATTTACACGAGGTGATTTTGAAGAAGCATGGTGCCACTGGAAACTCCTTTTGAAGAGACATGGAAGCACCGCCGGCAGGATGGCCTTACGGGCTTGTTGCAATTCTTAGTTGACTGCACACTTCACACGTAAGTGAATCGTGGTGAAAGGAGATCTTCTCTCCCGCACTATCTTCCTTCCACAAACACAAGACGCCAAACAACAAACTGCCCACCGGTCAGAACAGTCAACCTACGTTCACGTGTTCAATACTTCTCTGGCACCCGTTCGGAACGGAACTCGAAATATTGCTATCCCCCAGCGGTTCCGTAAGAGAATAGTAAAATTCAATTTTGAATGAACTTCTAATATATATAAATGAGCATATTGCATGGAAAATATATTTCAGATAGCGTTAACATTGCGTAATTACTAGGTGCATTCATTTTTTCCAGTTCTTTAAGAGAGAATTTCTTCCACATGAGAAATTGTGATTCAGTTAGGAACAAAAACAATAACTTTCTGCGAAACATGTCTCAAACAGGCAGGTAAAACAAGCCTTCAACATTATATCGGGAATATACTTAAACAGTAAGCGGGTAAACAATATACCCAGTATAATCAATGAGATCAAAACGATCATACGCAAATCGGCTGAAAATGTACGGATGGTGACATCGACCAAAACTTTCTCATTGGACGAGGCGGAGCCAAGACACTGCGTGTTTTATCTCGAGAGGAGACGGTTTTTTAAACAAAATAAAACAAACGAGTTGAAACAAACTTTGTTCCAAGTATTGATCGTTATAGGTTATTTATTTAATTTATGACATATTTCTTCCTTGTTTCATTCTTCTTAGTACGTCTTTTGGTCACTGACACAAGTAATTCTATTCTTCGCTTACATGCAAAGTTTGTCTTTGTAAATTTTATTTATTTGCAAACTTTATCTTTGTATATTTTATTTATTTTCACACTTTATCTTTTACCCATTGAGATAATTTTCAATACCATTTTCTTTACTGTTCCTTGACCATCCTATGAAGGGCAGAGTTTCTTGTAAAAATGTAAAGTAATTTACACATTATTTCCCAGAATATGCGCTCCTGAATTTTTTGGTGGTTAATCCGTTACAATTTCAAATTTTAATGTCACATATCAGTAAATCATTAAAGATACGACTCATGTGCCAAATATATTCATCGTTATAGTAGGATGTTGGGAATATTGCGGATCACTAATTCATAAAAAAATGTACTGATAGAAGCAACAAGTAAATGGCGATTAATGTACAGGGTACATTTGTTTTCTAGTCGACACATAATAATATCTACTAATAGTAATAATAAAACAAACAATAAACACCATGAAAAGACATGACACATTACATGACCTATTTACTATAACAATTTACCAAATTCGTTTTTGTATTAACCACGACGACAATTTAACCACCTGCACGGCATTTCAAGCACGGCATTTCGCAGCCCGACGATGATTTAAAGCATGCGGATATTTTGACAGCAATTATGAAATTGAATTAATCATCAGAGTATTGCATCAGGTGTTTCCGCATTCGAAATACGACTCCTTCGCAAGGCACAGGTAGTGCTGGCAACGCCTCAACCACGATACAGTTTAAATTGAAACTAGCGTATCTCAGTGCGGATGAATCAGCATCTTCCGGCCTTCGAAAGAATACAGTCGAGAAGCCACTTTAACTTTCGATATCTAAAGACCTGCTCGTGCGTCATTGAACAATAGCCTCGCTTCATTACATGACACGAGCGAAATGTGAGACCACTTGAAAAATCTTTCGAGAAAAATATTACAATTCGCCTCTGCTGCATGAGAGGAGTATCCCCGTCGGTGACTTTAACGAGGTCTGGGGATATTTTAGCTCTTCCACCCACATACCGGTCACTTCCGGTTTTGCAAGGGTCGCCCAAAGCCCACCGTCGCCGCGCCCAGAGACCTATATTAACAAGTGGCTATTCGTGGCGCGAGGCGTGCGGCCGTGGCGGGGCGCCAAGCCGAGTTTTTCGTCGCCGCCAGCACGGACGGTCGCTTCACGCATCACGCTTCGGCTACCCTCTCTGACGTCCACTTCACTTTCGAAGGCCAAGTGCCCAGGCGGTCATCGTTATCATGTAGATGTAATTCATCGTCATCTTTTAGGCAAAGTCACTAGCAGAATTTGCAGCCGTGGCGTAGCGACTGAGGTGGCACAGGGCATCAGATGATGTCACTGTAGTGGGTCTAACCGAGAGCCCTCGCTTCCTCACCCCTACACACACACACACACACACACACACACACACACACACACACACACACTTACATGCACTACACTACCACACATATTGAGAAAGCAGTCGGGAACGTTGAGCTTGTCCCGAAGGAGGTGGTTCACAGTTGGTGAGAGATGCCTCAATAGGTAAATCCCTGTGAGTCCAGTGTGTTGGCGCCAGATCTCACTATTCAATGAGGGAAGAACGCTGCCATCTGTGACTGTAGCATCACACTTACGAGACTAGTAACCTTAGCGGTTGACGCGCCCGGAAACACGAAATAATTAATCGATTAATTGTCGCCGCCGCTTAGGACTTTTCGCGTCATTTCAGTTACTCTCTCTGGTCAGAACTTCAGTTTCAATAAGCTCTGATGCCATTGAACGCCGTTATCATTGAGATATAATAATAATAATAATAATAATAATAATAATAATAATAATAATAATAATAATTCATCATATTTTAGGCAATGTGGCTGGTAGTTATATGTAACAAATTCCCCGACACGTTTAAGGTATCCTAACGGTGCTTCTTTTAAATGGGTTATAGCGTGAGAAATTAAAGAGCAATCGGGTTTTCTCCATTTGTGGACAATGTATAAAAATAGGGTCAGTTAAAAATATGGATTTGGACTGATGGATTTTGGAGCGATAGGTACTGTAATGTTTGGCAGGAATATGTTAATCGATGATGGAACAAGAAAATCAGATAGAAGTTATTTGGCCACTTAACGGGAAAATGAAAATCTGTAATGGGAATGGGAAAATCTGAATGGGAAAATTGAGTTCTCAAGAGACCATGCTCAACTCAAAATTCTAGCTTATGATAACAAATTTACAGTGACTAATTCACATATTATTGTTTACACTATTTTACAAGTTTATTTTGTAATTTACGCTGTGTTACTTATTTTCAATCTAGGTATTTTTTTCGAAGCCTGAATTAATGAATTATTCAATATTTCTATGAAATTACGTTCATGAAAATTTCAGAATTTATACATTCTCACGGTGGTTTGAGTTGAAAACTGACGTTTTGAATGGAAAATGTTGGAAATAAATTAAAACTATATTAGGGCCATACAATTTACTGCTTAAAAAACGTATTAAGTTTATAGCTTTCCATTAAGTACTAGCCACACTGCTCAAGAACAATAAATAAAATACTCTGGTATAAGACTGCGATAAATGACAATGACTTTTAACAAAGTCTTCACAAATATTGCAATAATGTAGTTTAGTTTATACAGTACAATTCTTGAATTGCCAAGAATATCAACAAAGATGGCTGTTCCTTAATGCAATACATGAATAGCAATGGTAATTGAATAGCAATATTTAATGGGGAGGGCATCTTGCTCGGAGCTTTGCTTTTTCAAGCAGTTGTGTCGTAAGCAGCTACGACGTAAACAGTGATGCACTAAGTATGGAGATTCAGTTGGTACGAGGAGTACGACAATAGGCGGAATAACACAATCAAATAATTGCATCTTTCATTGAAAATCGAAACTGTTTGTTTTTGAATTTTCCTCGAGTTCCTGGATGTTTAATGAAACCACAGGCCCCTCTCACATGGCTGGAGACTACATAGGTTTCTTTCAATTACTGCGCGCATTGGAAATTAGTAATAAAGATAATTAATGAAGAATTTTCCTTAAGAAATAATGTTTCTAAACTAATTAGATTTCCAAATCTGTACCTTATATGCATTTACGATATTCTATATTATCAAGATATGTTTATTTGAGGTGAGATATGTTCATAAATGTTAAAGATAAAATGTTACAAGTCATTCTTTAATGTTAACACAAATTGACATCTGTGGTAAAAGAAAGCCATTCTGGTCTTAAGTAAGATTTTACAGAGATTAGCGAAATATTACACGTTATGTCATTTCATGCACTACTAGTTACGGGTACTTGAAAAGTGAATTGACCGGATCATTCCAAAATTTCACGAGGCGTGCCAAAGCAAGAATGTTGTGAAGGCGGTCGCAGATGAGGGAGCCAAAAAGTTATAAAACGTGCACTGATGGAGAGTATGTATAGCTGAGATTCAGTTACAGAAGTCTGTAATTTAACTGTCTACAAATTTGAAATGTAATTCGGTTCCACAAGAGCTCATCTTTACATTGTTCTTAAAGATAAATCAGAAAATTACGAATCTTTTGTGTTACGATCTTATTTGGACCACTGGAGTTCGCAGATATTTGGTTCGTATTATGTCTGAAAATGAATAATACGAACTTGTCGCTGGGTAGAAGTAATACTCATAATTAATTTTTGTTTAAAATGAAGCAGAATAGCAACACTTTTAGCTTTTTTCCATCATTTCCATCGTTTCCAGAATTATTCTAAAATATCACAGTTATTAAGGTAATGCAAACTTGATGTTTTCTTATAAAGACATTTTCATTTATGCTGAATTTAAAATGAAATGTTATTTGTTGGTTTATGTTTATTTACAACGAATTGAATTGAGATGTTGAATGGCTTTCGTTAGGCATTATAGAACATGATTTAAAAAGACCCCTTCCCCCTTCTTGGGTATTCCACTGGCTACATTCACATTCCAAGTGTTCTGTGAAATATCATTAAATGCAGTTCCTCATAGGCAAGAGTAGACTAAAACAAGAGAGCCGGAATCATTTCTGAACTTTTTAAATTTACATATAACGTTTTTCTTGTAAACAAATAAATCATACAAGGAGAATGAAATTGCACACTTAATAAGTGCGATTGATTTTATATAGTAGGTGATTCTTGACCTTCTGAAATTAATGTGAATGATCTTGGTTGTCCGGTTGACGCCGCGTCGAAGGCTGTATTTCCTACGAAATTTTTTTAATTTTTCGATTTCCAAATAGTCGAAAGAAAACATTGTTTTAAGAATATAAAATAACAGTAAAACTTCGTTCTTAATGGCAATTTTCTTTGAAGTATTTTTAAGAAAATGGCGTTTAAGCGCTACTGTAAATTCGAAATCTGACACTTTCTTCACAAAAAATTACTGAGTTTTCGAAAAACTTCATTTGAAAACATTTGAAGCACTTTAAAACGTATATACAACAGTGTTTACAAATGGCTGGAAATGTTCTTATCAACGGAATCAGAGATGAATATTACGTCTTATTAAAGAGTGCAATTTGCACTAATCGTTCGAAAAGTTTGAAGAAACAATTTGGAACCGTTTTTGAGAAAATGGCGTTTGTGCGTTTCTCAAAATCGAAATTTGGAGCCAGTTTTCACAGAAAACTGTTGGGTTTTCGGGAAACTTAATCTGGCATTATGTAAAGCACGTGTACTCGTAAATATATTCATGTAAACAAATTGAATTAGCGGCAACTGACGTGAGAGACAAGTCAAAAAATTGCTTTTACGTATTTTTGGAAGAAAAGAAAAGAATAGAGCAATATAGCGTTTATGTCATCTTATAGAGTGCATTTAGTTCTGTATTTACCAAATATCAAAGAAAAAATGAGAGCAATTTTTAGAAAAAGTTGTTTTTGTCATTTTTTAAAACTGCAAATATTGCACGCAATGTTGCTCGAAATGTACTAAAATTATTAAAAAAACGTGCATGACCTTAATGAAAGAACTAATAACGGCCAATAAATTTTATACGAAGGAAAAACCTCTATCTTCAATTTTGTAGATGAAGGAAGACACGGAAAAACTCAAACCTTTGCAGTTATCGAAAATTCTGAGTTAACTGTGAAAATAGGACCTATGCCACCTTTATAAGCGTAATTTACTATATTTTACGAGAAATTGGAAAAAATTTGGAGCCGTTTTTGAGAAAATTTTGAAAATGCACCAGGGGCTTCATATGAAGTACCCCCAAATTTTAAAGAATGTTTTTCAAAATCTCAAAGCATCGACTCGAGCCAGATGGACAGAGGTTTCTTCAATTTGGAAAAATCCTACGTATAATTTAGGTCCTAGTAGTGTTTATAGACGGACAGATAGACGTTTTGGAAAAAAAAAATCAAATACTTTTGCGGTATCAGGGGACCCCAAACGTGTATTTGCGTGAAAATCTCGAAATCGTGTTTCCGCAGCATTACAAAACTTTCCCTATATTACGAATATGACCCCGTGTATACATATGTATACGGGAAAGTAAAAATAGTGGTAGTAATAGATTATAGCCCAGTCAACTTAGGGTTCGTCTGCATCAAAAATCCCCTTGAGCTGAATTTTCGCTTAGACTTTCGTCTTGATGTTTCGTAAAAGAAGTGAAAAGTTCGAAGTGATATCCCATGTGCGTTCCAAGATGTTGGGAGGTCAAATGTCACGAAAAATAATTTTTCGCAAATATGCGAGTTAATTTTAAATGATACTTCCTTCAAGTTGACGAGAATCCCATTGGACGAAAATCCCATTCCCATACAATACAAAGAAATTGTTTGGCGAACAACTATTTTTACTTTGTCGTATATGTACGTATATAAGTAGTTGTTCAAAACGTCTGTCCGTGTGAGCGCCTACACTTTTCATAGAATTGTATCCAAAATGGATATTCGCCGGTAAATCTGGCTCGACTCGAAGCTCTGCGATTAAAAAAAACATTCTTTAACTTTTTGGGGTACTTAACATAACGCTGCTGGGACATTTTTGAAGTTTTCTCAAAAATGACTCCAAATTTTCTCTTTAAATTTCTTATAAGAATAGAGTGAAATACACAAATAAAGATGGCAGAGTTTCAGTTAACTCTGTAATTTCGAAAGTTTGAATTTTTTTCGGTGTTTTTCTACAAATACAATATTGAACATAGAGGTTTTTCCTTCAAATGAAATTTGTTATCCACAATTAGTTCTTTCATTAATATCATTACACATTTTTTAAGGATGAATGAATATATTGAAAATCAGAATTTGCTATGATAAGATATTTCACTGAACCTCTGAAATTACTAAATCAATCATCAAGGATTAGTTTAATTTCGCACTTCCGGATGTAGTGAACCAACACGTCTAGTCCTCAGAAATTCTCCATAACCAGAGTCGACTGTACATTTAATCGTGTAATAAGGCTAGTGAGGTGTTTTTTTCTTTAAATAAGAAAAATAGTTTGTCTGCCTACGTGTGTATTTGTATGTGACGCGGAGACCTGAAACCTTTTCTTGGGAACTATAGTTCCCATTGCCACTGAAAGGAACATACCGCCACCCAAAATAATGTACCTACTGGATTTTCTTCTGCTAGACCGCATACGTTTTCTTGATCCCTTTAGCAGCTTTGAAATGAAATACTTTCGGAATAGGTTTTTGGAGATGGAAAGATTTCTTTAGGCAAAAACTTACGATACGTATTTATGATTATTGAGACGAATTTAACACGTAGATTGCTTTGTGAACAAAGGACCGGGAAACATCTGACTTTCAGTATTACAAAATGTTTTATTGCACTATCGTACGATGTATCTTTCATTTTCACAACGAAAATATTCCATTGTTTTTTCAGAACCTCGTCGCATAAGTTGGGGCATCGTCAAAACTTTTCTGTTCGTGATTCAAAGAACTCATGTTAACTTTAAATTGATGAAAAAATAATTTACGTTTCTTAAATATTTAATTTTGATTTACGTATCGTCAAAAGCAGTAAAGACTGTGATTTACGGAGAAGGATAAACTAAGCGCGCAATTTATCAACTCCTTTTAAATTGGGTATTACAATAATTCATTCGTGTTATGATCATTAGTTATCTCTCCCTTTCTGTGAATACAGTAAAGACGCTATCTTGTCTCTCAACGCAATTGGAGTTAGCAATGAATATTACACAAACAATCAGTATTAAAAAAGTGTTATGTTATATCAGGCAGTTCGTACTGGTCTGTAGCCTTTGGAATGACAATTTGAAATATGGAGAATTGTGGTTGTGAATCAAAAATAAGTCAAGCTAACTACTAATAATGAAATTTTTTTTTTTTTTTTGTATTAAAAGGTTCACTCATATGTCTACGCCTTTATTACACGAGCATGTTTTGTTGAGTTCCGGAATTCCTTCCCCCTCTTTCACACCAACATTATCAATCACCGAATCAAAGATAGCAACGAGTTGTTTGGATTATGAAAGCAAGGCATTTTCTCTCCTGTGTAATAGAAACTACTTGCATCGCAAAACGAGACCAGATTTTCTAAAATCGCCAACTTTTCACTTCTCTCGCATCTAATGAAATGAGAGCACAATAAAATGCGTCGGAGTGAAGCTACATTTATGTCCAGAAGAAATGAGAATTCAAGATGATATTTTATAACAAACAATAAAATTGCAAAACATGTTGCTTACAAGTTGGCCATTTATGGCTCATTTTCGCATTTTATGAGCAATTTACATTCTAAAAAGCACTGCAATAAACAGTTCTATCCGAGAGAATCAAATCTGCTGTCTGGAGCCCAATAAGAGCCTAATTTACCAATGAATCCTCCCAACGATCCGTCCTCGAGGACGGGATCTTCTCGCGCATGCGCGATGGGCGAAGCGCGCGTTTGAAGAGCGATGCGTGACCGCACGGACGTCACGCAGCCTGCGTTTGGCGCAATACCAAAGGCACATGTCTTCCTCACTCGCTCTGCCCCCAAAATTCTTGAGATATGCAATAATTTACTTAGCGTGCGTTCATAACGAGATGGGTAGTTGGGTGGAAACGTAGTGCCCTCCCAGAATTTACGATTTCGAATTAACTCCTCTAATCAATTAATGCTCGATAGGCGGTATGACTTTGTAGCATTTGTGGAGAACATTTCCAGAAGTTTGGCACCCACACAAGAAAGATAGCATGTTTTAGGGGAAAATCTTCTATTTCCAGAAAAGTTTCGGCGAAAATAGTGTGGAAGCTAAAAGCGGAAAGGGTCGAGTGATGCATCCCCAGTCCATCACCAGTCACGTAATTTATGGTCCTTCTAAGAGGACGATAAAAATAATTCTGTACTGCCCCTTCATGCATAAATTTATTGCCTGTATTGATCTCGATGAAATTTTCTTTTGAGGACATTCCTTTTCCGACAAGGTTTCGAAATTTCACTCAAGTGTGTGTTTTCAATACACTTTCATTTCACTTATTTACATGAATATTTGGGTATAATAATGAGCCACTGAATGTATTTTTTTTTAAAGAAAATAGAGAAAATACGATTTTTTATGAGATACCATACAACTGAATTAGAGGAGACAGTAGTCCCTCTTGGAATTATACTTTTTGTTCACCACAAAAATACCTGTCCTTTTTCAGCATTCTATTCTAAATCATCATTCAAGTTTAAGACTAAAGAAGAGAGGGATTAATTTTAAATGAACAATCCATTCTGAAATTGAGTATTATGTTGGTGATTTGGCAAAGAGGTATAAATCAGAAAATGTTTCAACATTCTGTTCACCACTTTAAGAATAAATGAAAGAAATGAGTACTTTAGGATATCATAATCATTGTATACACAGTTGAAATAATTAAAAATTGTGTATGTTAATCAATTAAACTATGTACATTCAAATATAGATAAAAATATCAACACTGCTATGTCAAGCAAAATCATAAAAATATTTAGGACTTTCAGATAAAGTCAGATTTGCAAATGGGAATCATTAATATTGCGAACAGGTGCATGAAGGCCAACAGACAACCATGAGAAGTCAGAGATGCACAGGAGCAGAAGAGTTAAGGGGAGGGGAGCCTAGGAGGGAGGTAGTCAGAAGGGGAGAGGATGTCTCATCTACATGAAGGTGTGGGCGTGTGTGTGAGGTAGTGTGCGTGACTGATTCCATAACATCGTGGAGGGGGAAGTATGAAAACTGGGATGTTTTGCTCAAAAACCAGGACTCTGAAATTAACCTGTGCAACAGCCACACCGCCTGGAGGAAGGGACACCAACAGCATCATCTGTAGAGGTATATTCAATTCTGCTTTTCCCTTTAGGACTGCATTACAAGTGTTAAGTGATCGTTATAACAATGGCTGATTCAGAAGTAGTGTCACCAGACAAGACTAAAGAAAAAGTAAGTATTGGCTCCATTTGAGAAATTTTATAGATTTGTGATAAACCATTACTAAGTTCATGTATCACCTGAAGTAAAGATATAATACACAACATGTCATAAACATTTATTCTGACTAATGAGAGATAATGCTAATATTTATCCATCAACAATGGTTCCATCTTCATGATAAACTTGGCCTGCAAATTCCCAAAAAAGTTTGTAATTCACATGTAGAACATCTTACAAAAATATAATTATGGGAATTGCAAATATTTTTACAATTCAAGACAAGTTTACATTTGTGCCTAATTTATACTTAATTACTTAAAACTTATTTTCTTATTACAGTAATGTAATTTTAAATGAATAATCACTTTTTAAATTTCACCAACATAATTATACATGTTTTAAAAATAAATCATGTGGGTTTAACAGAAAAAGAAGAAAGTAGGGTCCACCAAGGAAAAAGAGCCCAGAAAGAAATCAGGAGCAGAATCAGAGCTGCAATCAGATGCAAAACCCTTGACAGACACGGAACCACCAAAAGCGACAGAAGGAGGTAGTGCAAATGCTGTACCAGGGGCTCCAGAAGAATCTGCAGCAGCCTCAGACAGCAACAGGAAGAGCAAAAAAACCAAAAGTGCTTCTAAATCTGATGAAGCACCTGCACCTACCAATGCATCTGGTGAAGGCAGGAAAGCATCTGTAATAGAAGGTACAGCTCGAAAGGCTTCCACTGCAGAAGAGTCTTCCACACCTGGTGCAGGGACTAGTCGAAAAGCATCTGCTGTGGCACCACCTGCAGAAGAGAGTACAACCTCTGAATCAGCTGACAAGGAAAGTGAGGACCATTTGAGAAAACTAGATCCAAATGAATTACCACCACCCATTGAAGGCACGTATGTTGTTCCTCCAGCTGCTACGAAAAAAGATATCGACCTCTTACAGGATTTGGATGAAAATAAGTTGATGGAACTAAAAGAGGTGAGTTATAAAATATACTATTTCTGAAATGCACTAATAAGAAATATTTGGATAGAATAATTCCATAAAAAGGTAGATCTTAAGCTTATGTTACACCTACATGAGAGCGTATCCAGAACTCTCAATATTAAAATGACTATAACAATTATTATGTGTTTTGAAGCTGGTTATTCATGTAACTAAAAATACTGTTTCCTGCAGGCATTTGAATTATTCGACTATAATCAAGACGGTTTCATTGATTATAAAGATCTGAAGTTAACATACCAAACACTTGGTTATCCTGATGTCCCAGATGATGATATTGCAAATATGCTGGCAGAGGTAAATAGTAAACATTGGATTTTGAGCATAGTTCAGTTTTTCACCATCAAATAGTTTTTGTAAATATTTTCACACCAATAGATTAATATAATCAAACAAAAAATGTAACAACTTAAATCTCATCTTGTTAAAATATTGATTATTAAAAGACCTCCATACTTTACCATAAATAATCAAGTAGCAAATATTACAAGTAGATACAAACCTAAAAATACATGAGAAGAAAAAAAATATTGCTTCAATTAATAAAAGCTCTCTAAAATGCAAAAAAATTGGAACATAACTCAATAATTCTTCATATGATATGGCAAAAATTTTAAGTTCTTGCAATTCAATGCAAGGTCTAAAGATCTATATCGCAATACAATTCGTTACTCAATAGGTGCATTTCCCTTCGCTTGTTTCTACTTACAACTATTATTCCTCTTCACATTGTTGTAGATAATTCTGAACCAAACATTTTATGACATGAATATTTAACATAGTAATTCTGCTTCTCTTCATTGTTGATATTCTTGTATTGTTTCTGTAATCTAAATTCAATTTTTAGTTAATAATATGCATCACGTTTATTATACTCATATCAATTTTTTTTTTATTTCTATTTTATTTCTTACAACTGACACATTTTTTTTAAAAAGTTAAATTCTTTGTTGGTCTTATTTCAGGCAATTAGTCCTCTTGACTTTGATGCATTTGTGATTCTCTTGGGATACAAAACTATTGAAATGGATCCAGAAGCTGTATTAACAGAGGCCCTGGCTTGTTGGGATTATGACAATTCTGGTCTTATATCAGAAGACAGGTAAGTTTTATTTGAAGCAGTTGTCATGATTTTCTGTTTTTACAGAATACATTTATACAAAATTAAACTCTAAATTGCCATCTAACAATGAAGCTGCCATACTCAATTGCAAGTGTTTGTGTTTGTATAACTTCCATAAGTCTTAGCAATAATACTCAAGTGTGTTTCTGTAACTGGTAGTTCATTCACCCTAACAAAAAGTACTTGCTTAATAGTACCATAGGTTTGGATGTCACATTGTTTGTTTACAATTTTGTTTCTCCTAAACCATTTCTCTTACAAAAAGTTTCTTAATTCAATGGTGTTTGCAAAAAGGAAGTCCAGCCATAGCTTGTGAAAGTGGAATTACATTCTTTTAGAGAGTTATACATGGCAAAATCTACACTCCACTTGAGTACATTTAAATAAAGTTTATTTTTTAAACTTCCTCTGCCTTACAATGATCACATTAAATTACATTTCCTTGCACTCAACAAACTCCTATTCCTGAAAACCATCTAATTATTCCACTAAATTTAATATAGTTTTTGATCATAACTGTAGTTTTGAAATTATTTTGAAAAATATATATTATTAAACAGTTTTCAAATATTGAAAAAAATTCAAGTAAATGAGCATTGTATTTTAGGTACTGTCTTATTAGCATAAAATAAAATTTTTCATGTTACGACAATTTATTTGTTTACTTCTTTCTCTTACAACATCTATCATTTGGTGAACATCTTCAGCAACTCCATTATCTGTTGCTATTAACATGTTCTGTGAATTTTATTTTTGATAAAATCAGTGCAGAAAAGCTACTTTCACAAACTTCTTGTATAAATGAGAGTTGGTATATATTTGGAAGCTAATTTTATGTTCCTTCTTTATGTACTTTCTTTTGCCATATTTCTTTACCTTCTGAAAAGCTCTTGATAGCAAATTACAGCAAGTTAAAATTCTTTAACAACAAATAAAGACATATTTACAGGCACAATAACATACATTACATGAATCTAAAGTTGTACATTTTAATTTCTCCCATCCAGGAACAAAATTTTGAAACTCTTTCCTTAAGGTAACTGCAGAAAGGTCTGGATTAAAAACTTGTACATCTTTTGGTTTAGTTCTCTAAAAAGAGGTGGATGTATCTTGCATTATTATGATTTCATTAAAATCTTCGGAGCCGAAGAAGATCATCACAGGATTTTTTATTGGCCACAAAGTCATGCTGTACATACGCGAGGGCAGCTTACATAAAGGGGGACTTCATTTCTGGGCCTCTTTGGGTCCCTTTTTCTATTATACTTTTTTATTTACATATGCCATTTTTATAGGAAATAATAATATATATTACAGAGTGAATGAAATTACAACTTAAAAGATACAATTAATAAATATAATTGATTTTATTATTGAAATAACATGTTATCTTCCATACAGCTACTTACTACTGGCCCTTTAGAAATTTAACAGGTCAATTATTTGGATGTGTCATTCAGATTCTGAATTCTAATGGGCACTACACATTTTGACCAAAGCTGCATTTTTTACTTCTAGCCAGTATCTCCAGTAGTGCTTAGCTTTCTCTGATATACTTTTTGACTTGGTTGATAACAGTTACAGTAGTTTTTGATACTGCTATTATAATTCCTCTATCATAAGCATTCAAATCATGCAACATTTTATTACCTTTAATAAAGTTGTTGCAAACAAGCATTCTATTTATTTACAATACATTCAAATTGGTAACTTAATCCATGCTTATCTATTAATTTTATTTAATCTATGATTCTTCTCAGAATGTTGCAAGATTTCGAAATTTGATCACTCACACTGGACCTCGGAATTGTAAATTTTCTAAATCATTTTCATGTTTCCTTGAAAAATAAGTGTGAGACAAATTTTTATGAAGCATTTTGAATGTTCCTCAATACTCTGGTGAAATATACCTTTAATGAATGAAAAATCTTCATTAATCGACAATTAAAATAATTAGCATATTTAACTGATTCTCATTCAGAATTGTGATGCAATTACATCATTTTTGTAATTCTGATTAACAACTGATTCTTGTCTAAGACCTTGTTTCCTTTCAATATTGGCGGAAATGGAAACTGAATCTTCTGCGTTATGTCGCCAAGCCAACAACATTACTCTGCAAAAATGGGGTTTTGAAATAAAACTTAATATGTTACGAATCGAATCCAGATTCTTGAGTTTTAATACAATGCATTCCTTCAACTATTATTTTCATTTAAATACTGGCTTAGCACATTCCCTTTGGCAGGTATTTTTGTATTAAAACATTTTAATTGTTATTTAGCAAGTTCATAATTAAAATAAATTTTAAATTATATGACAGTTGTCTGCCTTGCCCATTGTCAAGCATAGAAGTTACATAAAAAAGTATTGATAAAAAACTTATTTAAATTTTTGATTCATTTTAAAATAGATTGAATTATCTTTAGTCTGATGAATCACATTGTAACGATTCATGTAAATGCCAGAAAGAATGTTGGTTTCTATGCACCTAAGAGTATGCTCCTAAAAAACCCACGTATTTCTGTAGAAATAATGAAAAGTTGTCTTAAGAAATCCTTTTTTCACAAATTCAAATTTCTCCCTTTTGGTTAATAGAAATTTTACGGTGGCTAGGGCAAAGGATCTGAACCCAGTTCGTCCTCCTTGCACTAAATTTTCATTAAAATGATAATGAAGGAAAGCATGTAATTTACAAATACACAGAAGAAAGCAAACACCTCTAATGCTATGAATTAGAAGCTATATATTTTTTTAATTTTTATAATTTTGTTTAATCTTTGCAAAAATTATTTGATTTTACTAAATATCACGGAATAAGAACATACATTGTGAGTAAGCCATACATTTTAACAGCAAACATTTATAAATTAATTTGATTTTGTAACTAATATTTAGTACTTTTTTTCTAGAATTAAACATGATTTGGTGACATGGGGTGATAAGTTCACACCAGAAGAGGTAAGCTCATCTTTTGAATGTTTTCTCATTTACTCATTATTAACAATATTTGTATGTATTTAGAAATTAATAAAGCAATTACATTGAATTATCAATTGAAAAAGGGACATGAACCTCCAGAATATTAGGGAGTGTATCCCACCAACAAGTGAAAGTTGAGGCATACATAATTTGGAATCGACAAAAAACATTAAAAAAGAAAATAAATATTTCTTCATGATAAAAAATCGCAATTCAAAATAAATTATGTAAACAAACCACAAAGTAAACAAATAATAATTTTTTATTGCTTATAGACTTACAATACATACATTTCAAGCAAAGTCAAGGTCATAATAATTTTTTACAACAGTATTTTGGAAGATATAATTTAAGTTTTGAAAATATACAGAGGAAATTATATAGTAACAATAGATATTAGAGTAACACACAATACAAATCACATATCAGAACTGGAAAAATATCATTATATAAAACCCATATTATTCACAATATATAATTCAACCACACATATATGAAACACATTTTGATTAATTTTTAGTAAAATATCACACAGTAAAATTCACTTAAACTTTATGAGCACATTTCAATTAGATAGGTTTGTAAATTTGTTTTCATTTTCTTTTTTAATATACTTTTGGAGTTTATTATACAATATTATTGCTTTTCTGTATCGGTCTTTATTTGTTGAGGATTTAGAAGAATGTGCCCTGCGGAAAGTGTTCTGTCCTTTTGTATAGTAGAGATACATTTCTTCATTTTGTGTAAAGTGTATAGTGGTGTTTCTTTTCATTAGCAATATTATTCTGTAAATGTACAGAGCTATTACAGTCATTATATTATTTTTTTTGTATTATATCGCCTGGGTTGCAAGTTGAAAGGGTGTCTAATAACCCTTTTCTGTTGTGTCATTATTCTGTACACTTTTTCTTTATATGTACCTCCCCAATTTCAATACCATATTCTGGGTGTGGATGAATAATAGCATAGTCCATTTGTATAAGCATTTTAGGTGTTGTAGACTTTGAAAAAATGTCAATAAGATGTTGGAACTTACTTCGCCACATCTTTTTTCCAAGTTACATATTCTTATTACAATTACTTCTTTAAAAAGTTTGGCAAAGTTAGATGCGAGTGTTTTGAGCCTATAGTTGTGCGCTTCATATTTACTGTCTTTCTTAATAATAATATATTTGTCCTATAAATACAGCAAAAGCCATGTATGACATGTCAGGATAAGTACATAATCATACATTGTACAATACAGGTATTTCTAATAATTAAATACAATGCAAAAATAAAAATTCAATTCAATTTTCATACTAAAAACAATCTAATACAATCCTATTATTGTCTTCATAGGAGATTCATGCCTGGGCTGGGCCCATAATTTATATCTAACAATCAGTTTGGGGATTTCAAAACATGCAACACAATATGCAAAAATTATTAGGACTAGTTTATATTGATGTATATTTTCTTTTGTACTGTAAAATGAATGGTTTAACAGGAAAGCTTTCAGTTTATTTTTGAATGTGTGTATTGAATTTAAGCTTCAAATTCACTAGGGAGTTTGTTATATAGTGTAATGCCTTCTATAAGGGAACTTTTTTGAGAGTGAAGTTTCTCTGTATGGGACATGTATATTTCTTTTTCACAGTCATGAACTTCTGTGTTTGGAGGAACAGAATCCTTGTTTACCGTAAGTGTTTTCAACAAAAAGATTAATATTTCAAATATGTACAGGCATCGGAGTGGTGGGATTTGTAATTTTTTGAACAGTGGTTTCTATGTCTCATGTTTGTAACTGTCATGGTTTTCAATATTCATTTTTGGATGATGAAAGTGTGAATACTTTTTGGGGAACTTCGACAGAATATGATTCCGTATTTTGGGTGCATTCTGTTTGTAGCATATCTAAGTTAGAATTTGACTTAAGGATGTAGATGGCATAACATTACTAGGTAAGCTTGTTGTTTAGATCTGTGATATGGTAGTTCCATTTTAGATCATCTTCAATAGTCAATCCAAAGAAAGTTATTTTCAGCTATTTTTACAGTTTTTAATCTATTGTGCTGGAGGCTTTTCTTTAGAGAGTGGATTCCGATAGTTTAGAGAGACAGTTTTACCAGTGTTTTTGATTTTATTTTCCTGGAACCATTTTACTACGACTGTGCTTCTTTTTGAGGTTTGTTGTGTATTTGCATTAATACTAATGTTTGTGATATCTGAAAATAAGACCAGTTTGTTCTTTTGTATGGTCAAGGGCAAGTCAGTAATGTATAAGAGAAATAGTATAGGGCCTAGGATTGCTCCTAATTGGGAAAAATGGGTAGAAATCATTTTATCTTTAATATGGTTGATTGTGACGACTTGATAACAATTTGAAAGGTAAGAATTAACCCATTAATGTGCAATGCCTCTAATTTCCAAAGTTTCAAGTTTGGATAAATATGTGATTGTCAATAATGTTGCATGCTTTTGATAAATCCAGAAACAAACCGATGAGGATTTCATTAGGTAAAGACAACTACCTTTCCTGAATCAATGTTGGGCCTATCAATATGTTCATTGAACTGAGAAAATGTTTGAGTCTATCATTGAAAAGTTTTTCTAGAATTTTAAATCCAGATAGTAAGAATATTGGTCTGTAGAGATAATGAGTGTTGACTTTTTTGAATAATGGCTAAACTTTTGCTTTGAGAATTTCTGGGAAGATACACGTTTACAAATGTGAGTGAGCGGTTCTATTACATTCATATACAGAAGTCTCACAATACTAATTTTCAAAATATCTGGGGTGACACATTCATTTATTGAACTATTTATAAGGTGTTCTGGTATTTTTAGGATGGAGATTATACAGTTCTACTATCGTTGATAATACTTCACCCAACTTGATGATTTACCATTATTTATAATGCCTATATTATTTTTAATCTCCTTCATAGTTATATGTGTTTGTGGGATAGAGTAACTTTGCTATGTTTGAATGGTATGTTCATGGTTCCATTAGTGTATATGGTGTATAGTGTATAGTGGAGATCTGCGAAATCTCATATTCTCATGATCAATTAATTTTACTTACTTTTTTAGTGTTCTGTTTATTTAATTATTAGCAAAAATAGTGTTTGTGTTTTGACAGAATTCATAGTATAGCCCTCTCTGAAATGCTTGGTTTAATGTAACTTATATTAATGAAATAAAACACAGGAAGAGTGTTGTCTGATGTTTACTGTTGACAAACTGATTTCAATAATAAAAATAGTTTTAAGCAGTTGTAGGGAATCAAAAAATTGCCAGAACAATATATCTGAATAATCTTAAAATGATAAACAATAACTTTAAGCTTAACAAATTGTACACAGCTCTTAAAATAAAGAAAATTACTTATATGTTCTATTAAAAAAAAGGTTTTGTATGATGCTTAAAAAGTGTTGTACATAGTACCATGTCACATATTTTCAGGCTGAGCAGGCTCTGGAAGATGCACCAATTTATGTTAGCAAGAAAGGAGTGACAATGATTGATTACATGAAGTTTAGTAACACTTTATGTGGACTTCGGAAGAAAGCAAAGATGGCACCAGATGGCTTAAATGACGGTCACTGACATTCAATTTATACATTTTGTATTTTCTGTAAGTTACCTCCATGTCATATCTCCACTTGTTTTACTAGTGGGTCTGTTTCACACTTTTTGCATTTGAACTCAGCAAATAAAACTTCAGAAATAACAATTTGTTGTTTTCTTTTGCCTGCCTTAATTTTAAAAAAAATATTTAACTTGTTTTCCAGGAAAATAATATATGTAATAATAAAACTAAATTAAAATAAATGAATCAATAGATATGTGAAGAGAGTTTTGAACATAAGGAATGAATGTTGTTGGGAGATCTAATAATGTAGTGAAGGATGCCAATTTATTCTGTCCATTTTGTAGAGCACATGCAGATAGGTACTCCAAATATATTGTTTATACCTTTTGTTTTTCCTACATAACCAGTATATCTAGAATAGCTTGCCTCCTGAATGCTTGGTGAAACAGTCGATAATGAGAGTAGTTGTTGTCTTAAGATCCAGTTCACTTCAATGCTGTCTGAAATATTCATGAGCTTCAAAAACAAGTCTGAATATGAGAAAGTACTCAACAAAACTTTTCAGTACTCTTACTAAAATATACAGATTTGAAAACAAACTGAGATTAAGATGAACGTAGCTATTCTTGAAAACTTACCATGAAATAAAATGTTAGTTGAGTTTACACATAATGTACATGGATCACAATTTCATGCAATTTACCGACACGATGGATTCCAAAGAGATTAATTAGCAGATTTGATTTTGATGATGCAGAATTTCAGAATCACTTTCCTTAATTTCTGTTTTTGAATAAACTTTCACTGAATTTAAAACAATGAGAAAATGAAAGCAGATAGGATTATAAATTGAAGTTGCAACAATTAATAAACTTTATATTTCAATTTTACTTGTATACATAAATTCTTTTATTGCTTTACAAGGTACATCAATACTTAACATAAATATTTTCTACAGAAATGAAACATCTTCAATATGAATGCCATCATGGTTTAATGGCTTCCAACCCCTGAAACAATAAAACATATTAGAAAGGTAACTAGAATTTGACGAAATTCTAACACCAATACTTCTCGAATGCTACACAATCTCATTGCTACCCAAAAGTTTAACAACTAAACTTAACTAATAAAACAATCCATTTTCAAGTATAGTTATTCTGTCCTGATTGTCCAAGAGACCTTTCAGGTTTAGGTTAGAAGCTAGCACTTTTAGTGTATGTAAGTGTAATTAAAACATTAAAATGATCTGCTGCTTTGCACCAACCTGCAAATCTGTCTACAAGACATGTTAAGACATTAATCCCCCAAAAGAAAAAGAAATGTTTTGTGGGCCAAAGCAATAATTCCAGAGGTGAATGAAAAAGGGCCATTTGCTATTTACATTTCTATAACAATGATATTATTAAAAATGATTTATTTATGATTGACAACAAGATTGGAAGTTGAGACTAATGAATGCCCCAAGGTTCTTCCAATTTTTTCTGAGCGTCTTTGAACAAACACAAGGTACAGAAAATCTCTTACAGAAAAGAAATTCAGAAAGTCTTGCGACATGAAAATAAACATTCCACATTTTCTCATACTAACAAACCAATAGAACCACAATATCATCTAGAATCACCTGTTATAAACAGAACAAAAACAAACTTACAAAATAATAAAAAAATTGCTCCAAAAATTTTAGTACTTTTAAAATAAACACAGAAATTAAATTCTAATTCTTAGGAGAGGAAGAAATAAAAGTAAACTTTCATTTCCATGAGGAAAAATAAAATAAGAGAATGAAATTCACTGCTTCAAGCAGTATAAGAGCAACATACAATTTTACATTCAAAAAATTCACTCTCGTATAGTTGATAATCTTGAGATCTGTCAAGAATACTTTTATAAATCAAAATTACAGTGGGTAGTACACCATTTTCATTAAAAATCACTGTTGGTGTAATTTCAATTTCATTACACTTATCAACATAAAACACATCAACAAGCCATTCCTGCCTGAGATGTGGCATAATATTCTAGGGAAGATCATTATGTAGTACCCAGACCTTTAGATTGCAAAAGAAAATTATTCGAATAATGAAAAAATGCCATCCAAGTGATCCCTACAAGCCTTGATTGAGCTTGGAATCCTACCATTGCCTTGCCTATTTATTTGCGAATCTCTAATATTTGAAGTAATGAACATGAACATTTGAAGGATTTACTGCCTAAAATAAAACATGATGAAGATAGTGATACTGGTCAAAGGAGATTAAGATATAAAAATGGTGTTCCTTATACACCCATGGCTAATTGCAAGGGAGAACCCTCAAATTCCACTCAGGACTGGCAAAACTAAATGGGCCATCCTCCAGACTGCACATACTTCATCAGAATGTGAGATGTCTGTATACAAAATTATCTGACTTTAATAGGATTTCATCTGTGTTCCAACATTAGGACATCATCATCATCTTAACGGAAACATGGCTTCATGAGAATATTCTCAATGCTGAATTCAATTTTCAATCTGTATTATATATAGACTAGATAGAAACTTAACATGAGTAATTCGGAATGAGGTGTTGGCGTTTTGATTGCAATAAACTGTAAGAATACAATCCCTTTAATATCTGTTAATTCGTCAATCAAAAGCCTATTTCTCTTAACTAGTGGAGCTACCGAATAGCAGACTTTCCCATATATGTTTTCTATATCCTTGGATCTTGACTAGCTATTCGGACTTGCCACATATTGCCAGCTGCCATCTATTGCCTTCCAAAGTTAATTTTTTTGAAATTTTCTTAATTTTTCAGATTTCTAATAGTAAAATAGAATTATTATTTTAAGTATATTAAAGAACAGTAAAATCTTGTACTGACAATTTGCTTCGAAAAATTTAGAGCACTTTTTTTTAAGGATACTAAAACATAAATTCAAAATTTGAAACACTCTTTCAGAGAAAATTTTTAAATTTTCGAAGAACGACATTAGAAGTCATTTAAAGCACTAACACACAAATACAATAGTGTTTATAAATGGCTAGAAAAGTGCATATTAACAATGTGAGAAATATTTCAAAAAAATTACATTTGTGTAATTTTTGAAAACAAAAAATACTCCAAAAGAACTTTATGTCATATTAAAAAGAGCAATCAGCACTATCTGTTTCAAAAATTTGAAGCAAATTTGGAGTAATAATTATAATAATAATAATAATAATAATAATAATAATAATAATAATAATAATAATAATAAAAATTTAAAAAGCGTTGGAGAATTTCTGAAAATGTATGAATTTTGAACTTGTTTTCACAAAATACTGTTATGTTTTGAGGAAACTTCATCTGATATTATGTAAAGCACATGTAAAATAATGTATTAAAATTGCTACTAATATAAATATTATTGTGAGAGACGAGTAAAAAAAGTTACATTTATGGCTTTTTTGAGAGGAAAAAAAAGAAGAAAAAAGCAATATAGCGTTTATGTCATCTTATAAGAGTGGATTTAGTACTATCCTTACCAAAAGTTTAAAGAAAAAATTGAAAGAAGAGTTTGAGAAAATTTTGTTTCTATTATCTTTTAAAATTTCCACACATTGTACCAAATGTTGCGTGAACACTTCTAAACTTTTCAAAAATATGTACATAACCTTAAGGAGACTCGCAATGGAGAGCAAATTCTATTTGAAAGGAAAATCTCTATCTTCGATTTAGCAGTTGTAGGAAGACGCCTGAAAAAGTTTTAAATTTTTGAAAATTCGAAGTTAATCCTGAAAATGGAAAATTTGTCACCTTTATGAGTGTATTTTACTCTATTCTTATGTATGATAATGTGATTAAAATTTCCCTACTATTTACCACAGAGAACAATTGTATTTATCTTGAAAACGACCCAGTTACCAGTTTTGGGAATTGCAATGACCTAAAACTGACTTTGAATCCAGATAAATGTAAGGTCATATCTGTCTATTGAACTAAAAAGATAACCTTTACGTATTCACTCAGCGATGGTGCTTAGCTATCAGTCAATATGGTAAAGGAACTGGGTATTAATTTTTAATGACAACCATCTTTCAAACCTTGTATTGAGACTCAAACCGATTGTTAATAAAATCCTTGTTTTTTTTTAACAACACTGGGAAGGAAAATCTAGTCAATCAGCTACCTTAAATCATTTATCTTTTCGGTTGTAAGATCTAAATTGGAGTATGTTTTGGCAATTTGATCAAAGGTCTCCAAATTATTCGCAGGCAGTAACCTACTCAGAAATCCATGTTTTCTTCAGTTGCTTAACATCTGTGACATTAAGGAGTGTAAGGACTGTAACATTAAGCTATTCAGGTAACGACACCAGCAGATGTTGGAACAAACCTTCTAAAATCCAAATTCTAGAGATAAATTTATACCTACCTCTTCTCTACACTATATGACTCGGAATGTCAATAATAGCGAGAACAAAATGGAAGTATTTTCAGACTGTATCAACGCTCATTAGTGCTGCTGCAAAATTCATAAATTTTAACTCTAAGAATTCAGATGTCAACACACAACCACACTGATTTTCAAATTAAATAAATTTTCAAAACATTGAGGGGCTTCGAGTTCGGCTAGATTTTTGCAAAAATCCTATGACTAGTTTAGGCGATTGTTCATAGGCCAGATGAACAATGATGGATGGCCAGATGATTTGATAAACAACAACAATACTTTTTTTGGCATGGAACCCCCAAACTTTTATTTCTTTCGAAATCTTGAAATTGAATTCCTTCAACATCCTCTATACTATGTATGTTATTCTGTATATTACTCTATATACATGTACAAAAATGAGAAATTGAAAAGCAATTCCAGTGCTTGGAGAAAAATCTCATCTGAGTAATCTTTTAAATACTTTCCTGGAGAGACTTTATTATACGTATTGAGACAGAGAAATTTCGAACACACAAACTTTTTAAAACAGGAGAACCCAATGGTTTGTTTCCTCTTTTTTTCCACCACAGTAAATAATTTCTTTTCATTACACAAGCAATGAACAGGAAAAGTAGATCGGCAACACTGGTGGATCGGCGTATGTGTATGTGTGAGGGGGGCATGGGGTCATGCCTTGAGTTCTCGTTTACCCTCTTTTATTTGGCAAAAGTGATTTAAATATTTATGTTACATAATTATCTAAACAAAAATATTGTACAGTATCATATCTACAGTACATAAATGATATACAACAAAACAACCAATATGTTTATAATGTAACAAATCTACGACAGCCTTCTCAAAACGATCGGCCAAATCAGCCCCTGATCAGCAAATTCTTTATTTAAATTCTTCTTTTAAGAGACCACTGGACCAATTAATGTAATACTCATTTTAAACTGTAATACTCATTTTAAACACTTGTGCGGTGCATAGTTTTGGAAATGTTAATAAAATGTTATGATTCTTCAATGGATGAATAGATCTTTAGTACCAGAAATACAATGATATTGTGAGAGAACAATTAACACAAAAAAAATACTGACCTGGACTTTGTAAGCATTTCCTGTGAGCCGTTGGTCTCGCATGTAAGACAACCGTTCAAATTCATAGCGTAGATTTCTCCTGAATGGCTACAGAAGCAATACAAGAAGTTATAAATATATGAAGAAAGAAGAAAGAAAGAAAGAAGAAGAAAACAAACAAACAAATTATGAAATACATTTTAAAAAAAAATCAAAATACACATTGATGTAAACATTCTGAAACTTAAACTTCTGAGGAATTACTTATGTATAAAAGAGTTTATATCAAGTTTTGAATAATGAGGTGGTGCATACTTTTCCAAAAGCTAGTTTATTAATTCCATAGGTAATTACAGTTGGTGCCATAAATGCTGCAACAATAATTCCATAACTTGGCAGAATTTCAAACCACATTACTGATGGGGTAAACCTGAAAAATAAAATTAAATAGACAGTTTAGTAACAAAAACCTAATACAAAGAAAATGACTGAGCCCACTATGATGAGAGCAGTCTCATTGTCTCGATTGGCATTGATGTGAGTTCAAGTCATAATCTTCGTACACATGTATGTTTTTGATTCTTTACTATGCATATCTATATCATAGTCCATTATTCACTTCTATGGCTTTATAGTAAATACTAATAAATATTGAAGATTGCTCTAGAAACTATCTTCAACATTCTTGACGCGCACACGATGGGAAAAATATTTAGGACTCTCTGCCATGGAGGTCACCACGTCATGGATTGAAGTTAAACAAACACACAAAAAGAAAAGAAAATAGCAATATAATCACTTAAGCTTATTTCTGACAGAGGCTTTTGCAGAATTATTAATGGCCAATATTGAAGTCACCTTACTTTAACTTGAATTCAGTGAAACCCCTACTCAGTGTAATCCTAGAAGCCCAGATATTTTAACCTTAAATTAGGTTTTACATAAAATTATGGTAAGTTTATTTCAATAGAAAAAACCACAAATGTAAAATGATGCACAATTGATGATTGTCACTTTTGATTTACTTTCATCTCTTGGTCTAAATAAAATATCAGTGACTAGTAAAAATTATATATATTTGCTCCACCCCTGGTGGCCTCACCTACATACTTATGAGAACGGAGTGGATTACTAAGATTTTGTATAGTTTGTTTGTTGCTTCAGGGCATAACTAAGTGAAATATCTTGCTAGAATTGGATGCTATGTAAATTATTATGCTAGAGCATATTTGACCAATTTTTCCTGTTGGTGCATATTTGTGTAATTACACAAATTTTATTAAAATCGCTAGTTTATTAAATCATTTCATGATCCTAAATAGCTTCTCATTACGTTTCATCTTTTTATACGATCTATTTATTGGTGAGCTTTCCTTGATTATAAAGAGCTTGTCACAGTTTGTGCGTTTTTCTTTTCTTTTCTAGATGTTAGAGATGATAAAATACTTGTGCAAATGTAGGATATTTCTTAATATTATATTCTTTAAAAACTGGCAGAAGAAATGTAACAAGACATACAATGTACTTCACTAGAGTGAATATTAACATTTCTCCCGCACAGTAAGGTAGATTGTATTATGTTTGCACAAAAATACATCTTTTCATTGCAAGTATGCTCCTCCTGAAATTTAGGAGGAAATATTGTTAATTTTAATTGCATATTAAAGTGCTTATTTCAGAATTTTGGGGCCATAAACATATTTTTAAAAGCATATTTCTAGGTTTTTGAGGGTTTAAAAATGTTCTCCTTATTTATGAGCCCTTGACTTTCTCAGACGCGAGTGGCCACTATGAATACTGTGAACACTGGCCCCAAAATCCAATATGTTCTAATGAGCTGCTGTTGAGAACTTGAATGGGGATTTTATTCTAAAATAAATGCAACTAAATCTAGAATGGAAATGCATTGTTCTTGTTTCAACATTTTCGAGAACAGCAATATTTAACCTTAATACAACGATCTACTAAATTTGGTTTCACAAAAGTTCTACAATTAAATTTGTGTTCTTCATTAATATCCTAATTATGATACCATTACACAACAATCTGAGAATAAACACCTCAACCAAATCTCAGGAGGCGAGGGAAAGAACAATATCTTAATCAGAAGGTATCAACTAGAATAAGCAATCTGTATTTTTTGCTGACACATTAACGTCTTGTTAAACAGTGTCTAATGCCACCTTTTATACCCTGAATATATACCATGAAATTGGATAAAAACACACACAAAAACAATAATAAAGATTTTGGACATCTCCGAGTGAAAAACCTGTTTCTTTACCTTATAGGAAATTCTTAAATTTATATTGCTTATTTCCAAACATTATCAAGCTGAAAAGCTGTCAATAGTAATGATTTGTAATATAACGCATACAACACTTTGTTTTCTTTTTCACAATTACTATGAGTTGAACATAAGACAACAAGAACAGGAGAGATGCAGAAGTATTAACTTATACTATCTTTATAATTTTTATTTTTAGGGCTTTTCCAACCGACAGCTGGTTATCATGGTTATTATGTCCGATATTCATGCAGAAGTCATACACTAGACACCAACACATTTGCGGGCTCCTCTGATGCGAGGCCCTCCACGACAAAACATATGAGAGAGACAGGAAACAAACAACCATGCCCACAAGTGTGACTTGAACCTGTGTCCCCAAAGAACAGAGTCAATATATGTTCTTAGCCACCTCAGCCATCCAGGACAGCATAGCTTTATAATTATTTGGTTGGGAAAATGAATACCAAAAAAACAACAAGGACAGAATACAATTGTTAGATATCTTGCAAAGTAGCCATAAGAAAGTAAAATGAAAATGATAGCAACCCTCAGAGCAACAGGTATTTTGGGATGAATTTTCACACTAAAGAGAAAGTCATTTGGGAGAGGGGGAATAGAAATATAACTTTGTTTTTACAGGATTCAAAAGATATTTGATAAAGTAAATGGTAAGTTCAGACAGTCTACCTGAGGATCATGGATACATCCAGTGCTTTTACTCTCTAAAAAGATTCAAAGATCAACTAGTTTCATTGTGAAGGTTTCAATTGCCTGAGCCATGAATAATAGTCCCTAGAAATATTGTTTTTTTTTTGGCCAATGAACATGCAGTGATACATTTTATACAATAAAAAAGAGCAGAAGAGGATGCTAAATTTGTCATAAATATTTAGGTTTGCAAACTAATAATAAATAAATCTAAAGAATTTGGAAGACCATATTCAATTCATTCCAACTAAAGAATCACTTAGTACATTCATTGGTATTATTCTGGCAAATACATTTTCTTTAGAAAGTTCCTTATATCATTCAGTATTTGTAAAAGTTGTTTTTATAAATCCTAATATTTAAAAGGTCTTTATTGAAAAGGCATTTTCAAATTGTCCACAATCCATTCATGCATGAAAACACTTCTATAGGGGATCTTAATTACCAAAAAACAAAGGAGAAATTCAAAATTAAGGAAAATTGTCACTAACCATTGTCAGTTATCTCTTATTTTGTCATTAACCAATACAATGGCAAAGAATAAAATTATGACATTTTACATTAATATTGTTGATTGAATTTCAATGCAATACGTTACAGCCACAAAAAGGAAATTTTGGTGTCTTGTGCTCCCTCCCCGGACGTTCCATCTAATATGAAATGTCTTGTCACCTTACACAAGTTGGACTCAAAGAAATTATCCTTCCGATTACTTCCAGAAACTCAGACACACAATTTTGAACTTTAACAACGAATGAGGCAAAGCTGCAGGCAAATGTTAAAAGATGATGTTGAAAATAATACGTATAATAAGAAGAAGAATTACCATTTTTAGCAATGACATAAGCAAAATGATAAAGTATATTTAAATGACGTTTACCATGAAAAATAATGATTTAAAGAAAATTAGGTTTCAGTGGTTACATTTTTCTTCTCTATGAACAACAACACAATTTAAACTTTCCTTTTTAAGAGCTGATTAACTTATCACAATCTCACTTTCTCCTTAAATGGATGTTCTTACCTTTCTTTTTCACGAAAACAAATTTCCTGCCGTCCTAGCTCTGAACAGAGCAGATTCCTAAACCAATTCACCCAATTCCAGAACAGCGAAAAAAAACCCCTACGGAACCTGCCCTAAACCTGGCTATATTCTCCAACGACAGTCTGACGATCCATTAGCTGGAACGCTCGTATCCAATCCCAAGCTTCAATAACAAATATTAAGTCATAACAAAGCTTCCGATTTGATAACAGCGTCTCGCAGGTTGAACGTCAGAAGTCATAATAATGAAGTTAGAGTATAAGAAATATCGTACAGAATAAACACAATAGCAAATATCATGGATGTTACACACACTCAGCTGTTGCAAAGAATGGGAACTGAATCCACATCCACACACTGTGCGCTGCTGTGCATCCTACAAAAGTACCCAGCAGGCTTTACGTGTTCCGTTCGTTTTCACGTTCTCTTCTCACGATCAAAGAGTCACGATTGTCTTTTTAGTACCACAAATCGCCGAGGAGGAGCGGTGTGCAGTGCCCAGCATCACTAGCGCAGCGATCTGATTTTTACTGCATTCCCCCACTGCGGTGCGCTGTGTGTAGCTGTGTGCAAAAATGGCTGAGGTCCTAGATTTGGAGTTTCCTGTATGGGGACTTTTACCTAAGAAGGAGACCGGTGTTACTTCATTTTTGAATAAATATCCGGAATATGATGGAAGAGGAATTGTTATTGCAATTTTCGATTCAGGAGTTGACCCAGGTGCTCCAGGATTACAGGTACATCAAGTAACATGCCTGTCATGTCATTGACATGGTGTCCAAGTAGTGGATAACCCAAGATTGAGGAAAATTCATGTGTGCACTGAGGCAGGGTTTTTTTTGCAATTTCTCTCAAAATGTTGCATTACCTTGAAAAATAGTCAGTAAAACTATTGGAATGAAAATATTATTTCAACTTCTAATAAATTGCAGTGTGAAATAATGGTGAAATGACAGCTCAATATGCATTGTCATGGTGTCATTGTTTCTGGCTTAATCTTTATCTATTTGTTGGAAATTATTACTTATTGTACTAGAACATTGACAAACATATTTCTAGGTTTTCTTTAAGTATTAATTTGTATTTTTATTAGGAAAAGGTTTTTTATTTGCAGTAACTTTGAGTAATAATCTTCTTTTCTTGACATTTTTTAGATTACGAGTGAAGGTAAACCAAAAGTCATAGACCGTTTCGACTGCAGTGGTGCTGGAGATGTTGATACTTCCACTGTTGTTGAAGCTAAAGATGGGATAATACAAGGTCTTTCTGGTCGGAAACTGAGGGTAATGTTTCTCTCAAAATATTTTCTTGCTTAATAGTAATACTTTTTTTAAATAAATATTTCAATTTGCTACAACTGCTCATTTTTTCTTTGATACAAATTGTCTGCTCTGTGTTTTAATTTTTTATTTTAAGTGTCTTCTAATTATTATTCTTGTAGATTCCACCTACTTGGCAAAATCCTAGTGGAAGTTATCACATTGGTATAAAAAATGGATTTGACCTGTATCCCTCAAAATTGAAGGAGCGAATTGAGAAAGAACGGAAGGAAAAGTTGTGGGATCCAGGACACAAAAGAGCATTGGCTGAAGCCACTCGCAAATTACAGGTAAGAATAAAATGGTTTTCTGTATTGGATATTAAGGAATAATTTTTATGAACAAAACTAATGGTTATTATTTAACATTTCTTTGCAGGAATTTGAAGCAAAAATATCCTCTCCTTTGTCTAATGAAGATAAACTCATTAAAGAAGATTTGGAAGCCCAGGTGGATGTTTTAAATACCATGGAAAAAAAGTATTTTGATGTGGGACCAGCTTATGATTGTGTGGTCTTTCACGATGGTCATATGTGGAAGTAAGAAAATTATTTTGGTTTTTTGGGGATTACATTGTTTCTATGTTTAAATGTAGTATTAGGAGAAACAGTAGAACTTTCCATGTCAAGGGGGACTTCAGAACTATCAAGTATTTTTTTAGTAGAATTAGTTGAAAAACTGATTTGTTTATTCAAAAGATATGTTATTTTATTAATCTCATTTAGTGTGTTTCAATTTTACTACAATGAAGGATTGTAATTGAGGTGGATTTATCCTATTTACTGCCTGCTCCAGGCTAGAAACACTTTGTTGCCCCTGACTTCAGTTAAATCTAATATTAATGATAAACGTTATATTAATCACAACATTTGAGTTCTGTTATATATTTCATTAATTTGAATTTGGACAATGTTGGGAAAATAAATCGGTTATAGTTTAGTATACGGTACACACGCAGATAAGCATGGCGGCAGGGTTTAAGCCTTAATTACTGCACATGCTCTAAAAGAAATGAATAAAACTAATCAATAGGCGATTTTCATGGTTCACCCTTCATATGCTTTGTCCCCGCCGCACTGTAACACCAATTTACTTTCAAAGGGAAGTTTTCTCACTTCGCTCACCCGGGTCCAAGTCATGGCGAGGCTCGGGCCTTCGGCCCTCGCGTTCACTATAAACATCCTTGAGTCTATCCAATGCATAATTACCAATTCACTTTTATAAGACATCACTTTTCAAGAAAGGCTCCAGAGTTCTAACTGCCTAGTTAATGCCAGAACGGTGTGAAGTGCCGGTTTATACGATTTCCTTAGGTTGTACAGTATACTACATTTCAGCCAAATCTTATTTAAAGTACACTTCAAATACTAAATAGAAGAAAACATGATAATCAAATGTCATTGGTTGTGAAAAGTATAGGTATTTTCTCTTTTTGCTATTGATCGTTTGATATATCAACATTTCTAGAAAGACATAAAACTATGTGCAGACTTAGATGGGGAAATTTTGTAACAATTTTTTGATATGATGTATCCAAGAAAACGTTAGGAAAAGTAATTCACATCCTAAGTTGAGATTTTTCAGGAACAATGTCACTTCCCAAGTTATTATTTAACGTTTGCATATTGTCATCAGTTTTCAAGTACTAATTATTTGGTTGAAGATAATCATATATAGCCTAAATATAGATGTTAACTCTTTCCGCGCCTTTGTGCGATTGAGTGGGGCTTAGCCTAATTTCCAGTTCTAGTTCTATGGTCCACCCAGTTAGCTGCACTTTTCTCAGTATCAATCCTTTGTCCCTCTGTTTGGAGGTTGCTGTATGGTTGTGCCATCTCATACAACATCCAAAAGCTTCAGTGATTTACTGTTCTGTTGGTTCGCTTCATGTTACTTGAAATATACTGTATTTTCTTACCTTCTGCACAGATGTTACTAAATGTAAATAGCAATGGTATTGACCCTAGAGCATGTGGATCTAACAGAGTGATATCTATACTATCTAGATAATACTATTAGTAGTGATCTAGTTAAATTTGATTATAAAGATAATGCTTTGTATATTATCTATAAAGCCCAAATTAGTTTTGTGTGCATAGTGCTCATTCATTGTTATCACGCCCATGCACACACAGTCATTGTTGCAGCTCTCTAGTAGCATGTTTTTGCAACTTTTAGTGCTAATCTATTGTTGAGTTGTTAAATTATAATACTATAGCCACTACTATGTAATATTTTGTGTTTAAAATTTGTTTTGCCCTTTATTACATTCTGCTGCTGTTCCTGCTCCAACCTGCCTTTTTAATAGAGAGCGCAGGGTTCTGCTACTAGGACAGTTAAAGAGGGAGTTGAGAAAGGGTTAAAGTACCTTAATATCTCTTTCATTAAAATGGTTCCTGAATTTTTTTGCAATTTAGTCTTACAAATAGTTTTTTCTTAGTGTCAACAAAAATCAGCATACACTGAAAAATGTGGTGCATTTCCTTTTTTTAAATTTTTACTGCTTGAACTTTAAATTGGCATAGTACAAAATTACCTTATTTTCTACTGTTTAAATGAAAATATGGTGTATTTAATTTTAAGTGTATCAACTATTGAAGACAATCAAATGTGATCATTATTGATTATTCAGTCATCATTACAGGAAAATATTAAACATTTCTCAAATATATGATGATAATGATGAAAAAAAATAAAAAGGGTAATCAGAATCGTGAGAATCAAGCACTAGCCAGAAATACTTACCCCAAGATAAAAATAATAAATGAGAAAAGTGGACGTATCAGAATGGCCTGAAGGTGTTAAAACAATTAAAAAAATGTGAAGAGGAGAGAGCGTTCCTCTGAAAAATGGAATTCGTGTAAACCAGAGGAGGAAAAATTTTAGGTGGAAGAACTAATGAAGGGGAAGGAAAGTTCGTAATCAAAAACTTTAACATATTGTCATAAACATTGGTCAATGAATTTGTTTTTAGCATGTCGTTTTTGTATAAAGAATTTGAGAAACTTACCAAAAATTTAAAGTCATTCTGAGGATGCTTGTACACCGGGCATAAGCCGCTCACAAAAAACTTGTAATGACTACAGTAAATAAAATAATCTCATTTGATTGTCTGTAATATTCGTGGATACTCCTAAAATTTCAAGATGTATTGTTGAGATGTTTCTAATATTTTTCCATCTAGTATATAGTATTAGAGGTAGAAATAATACTATTCAAGACTTTGTTATTTTCTTTTAACCACATTCAATTGAAAATAGGTTTATTTAAGTTTTGTGATTCAATAGATATTCATCACCTTGATTTTTTTATTTTCAGTAATAACTGGAAAATCTCATGAAGTAAATAATCCAATTCATAAAATTTTGTTGTTTAAGTGCAACATTTCTTCTCTTTCTATGAAGGAGATATCATCTCGCTTATAATTTTCCACATGTTTGCTAACTGAAATGTAATGCTGGCAATATAATGTAGAAACTCATTTTTTAATATTAATTGTTCATTGATGTTAGTACTGTAGCAGCAAAGATCCTTCTGAACAAAACCACAAAATGGTTTTCCCAAACATTTCATGCACACAGCTCAAGGACCACAAATAAAACACTCCTATAATACTGCAAGAAATTAAATATTTGAATAAAAACAGTCTTCGCAGGAATATAGTATATTGTATCTGCATATATACAATTCATCAGTTCTTCACATTAAAGTAGTTTATCAAAATTTGTTATTCCATAACTCATGTGAGTAGCAAATATTTAATGGCAGGTGGTCTCTTCCTTGGAGCCGAGTATGAGAATTCAGTATAACAGGTGTAATAATACAATTAAATATATGCATTTTTCCCATGTTTCTGAACATCTAAAGAAACATTCACCTCTCACATGGCTGGAGGTTGCATGATTATCTTTCAATTTCTGCATGCCTTGGAAGAAGTTATTTTCATATCTATAAAGATAAGAAAATTACTTCTTGCAAGAGTAATTTTCTTTTTGCATTCAATCTTACAAAATCTACTATGTTTAGATGAAATTTGTACATTCAAATGGTGGGCAAGGAACGTTGTTGTTTTCTCTTTGCATGTTAATTTGATCTTCCTGTGTTCTCGCCTGACCTTGAAATTTATTCAACAGTTTTAACCAAATCTCAAAATTGGGCGGAAAGACATTAAGTATACATGTTCAGGTTATTCAGGGAATGTATTGGAAGTGTGGAGGAAGTGCCAAAGAATTTCAGTCTTTGAATTTGTTTCTACTATCCTGTAGTTGAAGACAATTTCAGATATTAAAAGTTAATTATTTTAGTTTGAAATATGAATCTCTGAAAAACATTGTCTTAAGGAGCTATAAATCTGAATACTAAATATTTGCATTGTTTTTCAGAGCATGTGTAGATACATCTGAAAAAGGTGACTTGGCAAATTGTCGTGTTTTGGGTGAATATAGCAAAACGCAAGATTTTACTGTTTTGACAAAGTCTGATCAGCTCAGCTACAGTATTAATGTATATAATGATGGAAATACGTTGGAGATTGTGAGCATGTGCTGTGAGTATATTTTATGTTGTAATATTATTTTTTAAATTTTGTTTGTTTGTCAAGTATGTATTGCATAAATCCACTTTAATTATTAGCCTGAAGTGCCTATTTCTTTGCACATTCATGTAAGATAGTAAAATTAATGCATAACACAATGCAGCATACTTCATTATGGATCAAGGATACTTTTTGGAAGACCTCCAAATGGAGGGGGGAATATAACAAGTCCTACTTGCATCTTGGATTGATGTTGAATGGTATTAGTATTTGGAGAACAGTAATTGGAAGTTGGAGTCAAGGAATACTGTGGAAAATGGCCAAAAGGTTAGAACGTTATAATGATGTACATTTTCTGGCCTATAGGCATACTGATATGTGTAGAGAAATTTGCAATTGCTAGACACGGTTAATCCAGTCAACATCAGAGCTTGTAAATGTTTAAAAACTAAAGAGCCTAGTGTATGTAGTATTTCAAAAAAAAAGTGAGACACAAAAATAGAATTGAATAATCTTCAGTTCAGTCTGCATCATAATGAACCTAATAAAGGAATCTGCAAAATTAATAAAAATTGTAAACATACTAAATGTCTTAATGACAGCCAGGTGAAGTGTGTTCTGTGTACAACTGTAGCAAGCAAAATATCACTATGAATATTACACTATCAGAATGAATAGTCTTTGATCGATCTGACCCAACTCAAAGCCCTGTGATTTTGAAAATAATTCTTTAAATTTTGGGGGCACTTTATGTGAAAAATGTTGGTTCTTTTTAAAAATATCCTCAAACATGCCTCCAAATTTTTCGAGAAAATTTCTGTAATAATGTGTATAGAATAATATGCTTATAAAGAAGGCAGATGTCTGATTTTCGTTGTTGTCTCTGCCTTTTCAAAACTTGGAAAACTTCAAAATTTTTTGAACCTTCTCGTACAACTACATTATTCAAGATAGATCTTTTTTCTTCAATTGGAATTTGTTTCCACAATTAGTACTGTAATTAAATGTAATGTTCATTTTTTAAAAAATCTTTGTAGCTTTTGTGCAGTTTTAAGGGAAATATGGACAATATTAAAACAATTTCTGAAAAATGATTCAACATTTTTTCTTTAAACGTTTTGTATGGATAATGCTAAATGCAGTGTGAAAGATGACATTAATGCCATTTTGATGATTTTTTTTTGGAATTTTTAAAAATTACACAAATGTAATTTTGTTGGTTTTTTTTTGTTATATGTCTCACATTGTTAATATTTACTTTATGGACAATTTTTATTCATTATTACATTTCTAAGTACAATTTCGTAAAATAATTTCTTAGAAACTGGAAAGATTTCTGTGAAGAGTTTAGACCTTTGCATTTTCAGAAATGCCCTTTTTGTAATTTTTTCAAAAAGACTCCAAATTTTTCAACTAACATTTGTATATAGGACTAGGTTTTACTTGTTTACAATATTTGTAATTGAAATATCCTATTTCAATTTTAGTATTAGAGGACTGAAAAATCGAGAAATAGTGAAAAAATACCTTTTAGGTGCTGATAGGTAGCATGTGAGAAGAGATTGGGGCAGAAATGAAAAGCTAGCCCAAACTAAGAGAAACAGAAAGAACAAAAAAGTTGTACGTGAAAGACTGTGCAATTTTTTAGCACCAGTTGTCTCTGTTCCCATCATTGTCTTTTCATATTATATATTCTCTTTCTCAGTTACTTATTTCTTTACCTTTTATCTAGATTTTGATATTAAGAGTTTCCGCATTTTTATGGTTTACCAATGCTTTCTTCAAGTTTTGTTGCATTTTTTCTTTGAAACATTGTGCTTTTTATAGATTTAAGATATATTTATTGTTTTTTTTATTGAGTTATGTTTTACAAGTGTTAAAAAGCAGATAAAATTCTTTCTGTCCTGCTCCCTCACATTCCTTTTAAACTTTTATTATGAAGTCCATGTGCTGGTTTCTCCAATCATTTTTATTTTGTTCTTTTGCCATTATTTTTATTTCCTTCTACAATTTTAAATTCATGAAACATTTCAAAATTTGAATTATCTGGATTTTTTATACTTGTTTATTGAATATTTTAACTGTTATTGAATTAAATGTGTTTCTGTTCTTGATGTCAGAAGTAAAATCAGTTCAATTGCTGAAATGTGTGTCTGTTGAAAATAATATGTTTAATATCTTAATTCTCTTGATGTTGAGTTGATATTTCTGGAAAACCAATCGCAAGAGTTTGTGGCATCTTTTGTTTTTACAGCAAGTCATGGTACCCATGTTGCATCAATTGCAGCTGCGTACTTTCCAGATTGTCCAGAGAAGAATGGTGCAGCTCCTGGTGCTCAAATTGTTTCACTAACAATTGGTATGAAAAAATGAATTAAACTTAAAGTAATTGTTGAAATAAAATGTCTGTTTTATGAAGAGAGTTTGCTATTTTTCATTCTAAACATGAAACAAAACAAAAAAAGAGTATAATTATAACATTTACCTGATTTCTCAATATTGACATATATTAATTGTGAGAGAAAGAGAATTGTAATATTTTCTCATTGAATTTTTTATGTAGCCACCTTCGTACTAAAAAAACTGATTAGCTATGGAAAGCTGGATTTGGAGTTGAACAGTTGTGGGCAATAAGCATTGTGATTGGCCAGTCAATTATAAAGCATTTTTTGCTTGATTTATGTTATTTGTGTGAGTTACAATAGATACATTTCTGATGATGTAATGTTTTGATATGTAATGGTAGACATGTTATGTTAACTGTGTGATGTTCGTTATCATGTGAGTTGATCACAACTCAGTTAAATTTAATCAAGTTTTCTAAAATGTCCAGTTAAGAGTCTTAAAAATGTTGAAATCGCTAATAAGTCTATTGTTTTATTTGAAATTTTTGTTTTCTGGGTTGGCTACTATCTATCATAGAGTATTTTGTTACCATTTAAAATACTGTTAACTATTTAATGAATGTATTTGTATTTTATATTATTCACCGTTTA
Organism: Gryllus bimaculatus; assembly: GCA_017312745.1. Lineage (NCBI taxonomy): Eukaryota > Metazoa > Arthropoda > Insecta > Orthoptera > Gryllidae > Gryllus > Gryllus bimaculatus. Next base: position 531,733 of record BOPP01000133.1, read on the forward strand.
ATGGATTGCTGTATATTGACATATATTAATTGTAATGGAAATAAATTTTTCATCATCATCATCAGTGAAAAACCACAGTGAAAAAATTGAACTTGAGAATGTTTTATAATTTTAATTTTGTTCACACTAAGAGAGATATAATATGATTATTCAGGAGATAATCGGTTAGGATCAATGGAAACTGGAACAGCACTTGTACGTGCAATGATAAAAATAATGGAACGGAGTGGCCCAAATAAAATTCATGTAATTAATATGAGTTATGGAGAACATGCTCACTTTTCTTCTTCGGGGTATGTACAGATCAAGTCTATTTTGTTAATATGTTGTTGTTTGAAGATGATTATTCGTAATTTTTTAATTTATATACTCTTCTTCAGACGAATTGGAACTTTAATGAATGAAGTTATTGATAAACATGGTGTGGTTTGGGTAGGATCTGCTGGAAATCATGGGCCAGCATTATGTACCATTGGAACTCCTCCAGATATAAGTACAAATAGTATTATTGGTAAGTATTAAATTTTATGATAAAAAAAACAATTCTTAAAAGAATATTGCTAAGGACAGAAGTAAATTCTTTGTAACAAGATAATTGTTTTGGTAATGTGTTTGTATGCAGGTTTTTCTTATTTTAATTCCTAATTATAACATTAGTGTATGCAGTATTGTTCTGCTGACCTCAGATCAGAGGAGCTCGCTAGTGTTAGATGTAATGAATGGTCAAATATGCATCCCATCAATGCGAAGAATAACCGGCTCCATTGTTGGCTGGGCTATCCGGGACAAGCCGTGTCGAAGTCATGGTGGCTAACGTTTCGGCCAGCGTATTGTACGCCAGCAGTACGCTCTGAAGAAGGCCACAATACGCTGGCCGAAACGTTAGCCACCATGACTTCGACGCGGCTTGTCCCGGATAGCCCAGCCAACATAAACTCCGGCCGCGGAAGCCTACGCAACCAACCGGCTCCATTGGACGAATCAATAAACACTTAAGTGCAGAAAGCCCCTGTCCACTGCTCTCCTGAAATTTATGTACTCAAATATGATACGAAACGATGAGGACATTCATAACGTTTATTACACCGGCTGGGAAAGATTTTCATGAAGGCCGCTTCTTCTGTTTCTTTTACAATCTCTGCTGTTCCACTCACCCAAAAAACCGCAAAACTTTGTGAACACGATCTGCAAACCTGAAAACAGGGCGATCACCCTATGATCTCTGCTTAAATTTCACAGAACATTTGTACTGAATCTTCTCTCGAATTATCTTTACACTTCCCTAGATTTCTTTCATATTAATAAAGTGGGCAAATGCAACTGTTTGAAATTTAATCCCATTCTCAAAAGGAGGAGAGCTTTGAAGCTAACTTTTGACAAATCAATAAACAAACAGCATTCGTTTGCATTACAAGCATGTCCAAGAGTATCTAAGGGGAATAAAACACTGTATTACCTTCTTGAGAGAGAAAAATCCTTAAATTCCTCTTGATGATTTTGAATACATACCTTACTTTTGTGAGGTTCCACTGGTTTTGTGATGACCTCTATAGCTCTGCCTGTATATTTGGTAAATTTATATCCAGCATAAAACATTTAAATCTCTGTGACTTTTTTGAGATTTCCATTGTGTTAATTAAACAAATTAAACTGAAACATTATTTTTTGGCTTTCTGCATACCATGGGGACTGTCTATCCTGTTAAATTTGTTACACGAATAATACAACAGACAGACTGAGGGGGTCCAAATCTTGTTCTGATCTTTCTTAGCAACCAAAATAACACTTTACAAGGAAGGGAGTGAGGTTTCTTTCTTGCTGTTTAAATGTCAACCCACCACACACTTAACAGCAACTTTTGGATGGTTTCATGGCATCCTAAACTCACAAACCAAAGTGGTTTAAATAAAGAACTATTTTAAACACTTTGGAAGTAACAAAAAATTGGTGCTAATTAGTATTACAGAGATTGAAATCTGATCCGGGGCAATTTTTTATTGAACTTTTGTTACAATAGAGCCGATTAAATTGAATTCCTTGGTAGGCAGTTATTTTGATTTAACATTTTGAATTAAAATAATTTTCTTTAGCCTCTTTCATAATGTTTGTTTAGGAGTGTTTTTATGTAACAGGAAAGAAGACCTTTTCTAAGTAATATGAATAAGTATGGTCTGCTGTAACACCTATTTTTTTCAATTTATTTGTAGACACATTGATAACTGTAGTTATAATTGACTGAGTTTTATAAACTGTTGCTAATGAGAATTTGTTGCGAAATAGTATGACCTAAAATATATCTTCTCTGTTGTAAAAATTGAAATTTTATTAATGAGCTACACACCATTTTTCAGGTGTTGGTGCTTATGTATCTCCAGATATGATGATTGCTGAGTATTCTCTGAGACAAAAGTTACCAGGAATGCCATATACATGGACATCTCGTGGCCCTACAATTGATGGAGATTTTGGAGTCACTGTCTGTGCTCCAGGAGGTGCAATTACATCAGTTCCAAATTTTACTTTGAGAAACAGTCAACTAATGAATGGTACAAGCATGGCTGCTCCACATGTATGTGGTGCTATAGGTGAGACCATGTGTTTGAGTTTAGTGTCTTTAGTAACTCATTCATTTGTTTTTGAAAAAAATTGGGGTGGCTTGTATTTGAAATGAAACTCTGAAAAATGTATTTCTGTATCGTTTTTTAAATTTTTTTTATCAGAGAACTAACATTGAATATGAATAAGCACATTGATCACATGAACATGCTGTCTATATTGTGAATTAAGATTTTGTTAGTTTAGCATTTCTTCATTTTCTATTCAGTTCAAAGCTTTATTTAGTGTATTGTTTTCGCTAGTATTTATGTGCAAAGGAGATTTTTTTGAATCTGGGAAACAAGCTGGAATTTGAAAGCTAAAGTGCAAAAGCACTTGCGCAAATTGTTTTTAATGTACTTTTTCTGGATTTTTGAATGTATGTATATCTGAAATTATACATGTAACTTTGTAACTTTCAGGATAATTTTATTTTTAACAAAATTATTGTTTATCCATATGAACTCATCATAGTTACTAAAGGGCCCATTGTACAGTATTTTAATAGATGCTGTGATCTTTACTTCCTTCTACATCATAATGGAAATTTATTGATGCAAACTGAAGATCGAACATGTTTTAAAGAATTATCCATCTTAGATTTTGTATGTGAGTGCATTTTCATTTATGCAAATTAATTTACTTTTATGTTTTTATTTTCTGCAGCATTATTGTTGTCTGGATTGGAAAAGCAGCATTTAAAATATTCACCATATAGTGTGAAGAGGGCTTTAGAGAATACAGCTTTATATTTGGATTCCATTGATTGCTTTGCACAAGGCCATGGTCTTCTTCAGGTATATTCAGAATTAAAATAAACTTTTCTTTTTTACAGAGTATACATTTGTGAAAGAAAGATACAACTGTTGTAATAATTTTCTTAACTCCCATCAAAGTGCTGATGTATAAGGTCAAACATTTGGAGAAAAAGGGGGGGGTGTCAGAAATGAGAATAATAAATTTAATTGGATGATAATCACCTGTCTGAATGCCGGAATGTATGTAGGTATTCATGCATGAAAAATACTATAAACTTCTGATACAATTTCACACTCTTTTAAAATAATTTCTGCAAAATTAGAGATCAAAACATTTGAGAGATATTTTAAAATAGAGGGTATTTTCAATTTATACTTATGTTACATTTAGATAATTGTAAGAGTAAAATGTAATATTGTACATGTGCAGAATATTTTTATGAAGAATTCACTTATAAATATTCATTTGGCTGTGGTAAGGCCAAATTCTTTCCTGCACTTGGCTCTGGTCCTTAATTAATTTTGCACTAGCATGCCCACCCAACAGAAACTCTGAATTAGTAGACAGATTGTTTCTAGCAATACTGTTAAATTTGGTTGAAGCAAATTATTTTTCTTGACTGTATACATTCTTAAAAATGTTGGTTCTTATGATCTTATATTTTCCAGAATTATTAATAGTTATTTATTCACCAGTGGCATTTATTGGTTCTAATGATTGAGCAGCAACAAAATGCGTGAGGCCTTTTTGTAATTTGAGATCATTAGAACCAGATAACACTTGTGATACATAATTTTATTTTTTTTATCTAATTTTCATTATTTTATCATTTCATATTTTCCTCGCGTAATTCTCTTCCATAATTCTTTCTGTAAGAGAACACGTAACAACATGCAACTGTTTTCATATTTCCCTCGCCCCTATGATTGTCTTGATAAAGGTAAGTTATGCAGTGAATATTGAGCTCCATATCAAAGGCTATAACGAGCAATAATGTATCAGTAAAGAATAAAGATTATTTATTCCTCCAAATGTTCTGTATTTTGACATTTTTCATGAAAGTGTTTGTTGAGACATACCATTTTCACTATTGCGAGTTTTTTGTGGGTTTTGTATTTTCAGTAATAAATTTTATTGTTGTAGGTGGAGAAGGCATTCGAACATCTGACTCAGTATCACAATCAACCAGAACGAGATGTCAGGTTACATGTTTCTTGTGGAGTTAGCAATAGCAAAGGAATCCATTTACGTGGAGGTTTACAGGATCGACCCAAAGATTACACTGTGAATGTAGAACCATTCTTTGCAGATGCAGATAACATGGGTAATCGTTTAACTCTTATTATAAGTGATTTTGATTTCAAAATTTAATTTCAAAATAAAAACAAAGCATAATCATTATAGACTCATTACAGCATTATATTCCCTTTCACCCCATACTGCACAATGCTAAACCACACTCCCCTCCCCATTGACGCACCTCACCACACATCATCACACCATACCGCATCTCACTGTACCACACCGCAACTCACTGTACTGTAACGCACCTCACTGTACTGTAACGCACCTCACTGTACCGTACCGCACCTTACTGTACCATACTGCACCTCACTGTACCGTACCGCACCTTACTGTACCGTACTGCACCTCACTGTACCGTACCGTACCGCACCTCACTGTACCGTACCACACCTTACTGTACCTCACTGCACCACACAACACTTCATCCCACCTCACTGCACCACACCACACTACACTACACTACACCACACCGCACTGCATGACACCACACCCACTACACTGCACCACACATCACCGCATGAGACCACACCACACCACACCACACCTCACTACACCACATCACATCACACCACACCACACCTCACCACACACCAACCCAGTCCCTTTCTGCACCACTTTGTCCACACTGTCCAGTACTACACCATTCTGTCTAAAATCATGCCAAACTATCCAATACTGTTCCACACTCCAATACCATACCAAACTGTCCAGTCCCGCCATCCCTCTGCCCAGTACCCCTCAGATTTGTCTAATACTACATCACACTGCAATACCAGACGATTCTATCCAACACTCCACTTCCACCAAACAGCTCAATATTGCAAACACTGCCCAACACTGCACCACTATAGTGCTCTTCACCACATAGCATTCTATATCATACCACAGACCAGTGTTTAATCCATTGGAAATGGAGTACTTTTATGCAATTGGTGAAAAGTGTAAATGAAGTGCAATTTATTTGCAGATGCCAGTAAGAAGATTGATTTTGGAATGAAATTGGTGCTATCATGTAATGAATCATGGGTTCAATATCCTTCTCACTTAGATTTAATGAATATGGCTAGAATTTTTACAGTTCGTGTAGATCCTACTGGTCTACCTCATGGTGTCCATTTTACCAGGTATTTTAAACTTGTTTGAGTCTTTAAGATGTATTTATTTTGAAATATTCAGCTTCTTTATAAAATTTTGACTTTCACAGCATTAAAGCATTTGACGTTGGATGTGTTACGAAAGGCCCAGTTTTTCAGGTGCCTATCACTGTTGTGCGGCCAGTGGAAATTCCTCGGGACAAATTTGTTCCAGAATTAACATTTCCAGATGTTCTTTTCAAACCAAACACTATAAATCGCCACTTTATTCTTGTGCCAGATGATGCTACATGGGCAGGTATGAGTCATTTGAATTGTTTTGTTGCATTGATTTAAAATATGACAGGTCGGATGTAGATGAAACAGTAATGTCTTTTCATTTAAAGTGCCATTTGTATTGTAGAGAAGTTCAAAGTTTTTTAATATGTTGGAAACGTATTAAAATCCTAGTATGTTGTGGTATTTTGACTGAAGTTTATTGATATCCCTTGGCACTCACATTCTTCAAAGTGAATTCAAATTATGACTGAATTAATGGAAAATATTTGTGTTTTTATGTAATTTAATTTATTTATGAAGTAAAATATTGTTATGATTTGTACTGCTATGTTTCATTTGAACATATGTATTATACAGAATGTTGTGTTTAGTGTTGCGCCTTCATTGCAAAGATAAGGACAAATCAGGGCGCTTTGTTCTACATACGTTGCAACTGCGACCAAAGATGGTATGCAAGACAGTGGAGTGCCATAAAATGTTGAATGTCACAGCACAAGCTGATGTCGTTCAAGGCTTTTCTGTGAAAGTGAGTATTCTTTAGAAATTTAATGTAGTTATTGGAAGAGCTTTTATTAGTAAGCGCTGATGTGTTTATTGAACTGATTTCAGGGAGGACTAGTTTTGGAAATGGTTGTGGCAAAATATTGGGCAAATATAGGAGAAGTTGTCGTAGATTACACGTTGGCTTTTCATGGTGTTCGGCCTGAGGGTTCTTCTGTTACCATGCAAGGTGCCGATGGCATTATGTCAATAGAGTTACGAAGCGGGTTGAGATGTGAAGAGATAGCACCAGTAATTACTTTGAAGAACACTGTTCAAGTACTTAGGTGTGTACATTTCATTATTACTTGGAATTAATTTTCGTTTATGTAAACTTGATATGCTGTAATCAGACATCAGGACTTCTCAAATGTTTTTACAAAAATTGGGAGATCTTGTTAGCACAACTTGGCATTGCCAAATCCTAAGTGCATGAAATTGTGAGCGAAAAATTGCAAATGAAGATCTGTGAGGAAATGGTGCTGCAAGTATCAACAGGCGAATAAAAGAGAGTTCGTTAACTGACCTGCCAGGACATTCTCAGCAAAGTGAGTGGAAATCCAGGCTTTTTAAACAATGTGGTTACTGGGGACAATACATGGACGTTGGTGTATGACCAAAGGTCAAAAGCGTTGAAGAGGACACTCCAATGTCTCCACTCCAGAGATAGCTGTAGTTTAGCAGAAAAGCATGATTATTTGTTTTTTCGATTCAAAGGAAGTGATCCATAGGAAATTTGTGCCACAAGAACAAAGTGTTCATGCAGTTTTTTACATGGAGGTTCTTGAATGGCTGAGGAAATGCATTTTCCTCATCTGCCCCTGCCATCGACAACTCCTCGCGGCTCCATCATGACAAGGTGCCAAGCCACATAGCCTTCTATGTGGTGTACCTGTGCCAACATAATCTCCTCAGCCTCAGTCACCCTACAGTCTCGGCGTTGTCTCACCAGACCTTTTCCTCTTCCACTGTCTCAAAATCGTTCCAAAATGACAGCATCAGATTTGGTGGAAGCGAACTACAGGCCACTCAAAAGTATTCCGGCTGCCACCTTCCAGGAAGCTTATGAGAGCTGGAAGTCCCGCTGGCAGTGGTTTGTGCACATAGAAAGGTCCTACTTCGAAGAATATAATAGTCTGTGATAAGATTAAATTGAAGACCATGCTGCTACACTCCCATGCGGCAATAGCATGAATTGGGGACATGGTGCTGACACTAAATATGTTTAGTAAGATTGTTAAAAATGTAAATGAGTAATTTAATGCGTTTAGAATTGAGAAGACTTTATAAATCAGACATGTTACTTGGGAAAATATGGCAATGGAAATTATGCTAACAAGCTTCTATTGTTTATATTATTGCTTTAATTTTTACCTGCTATAAACTAAGCAAACATTTTTGATATTCCAGACCATCTGATTCAAAAATAAGCCCATTGACTTCAAGAGATGTAATACCACCAGCTCGTCAGATTTATGAATTGCAGCTCACATACAATTTTCACATTGCCAAATCCACTGATGTTACACCGATGAAGTAAGTAGTGCATTCAAAATGTCAAAAGTGCTAAGAATTGGATTTCCGGAAAAAAAGGGGTTACCTGTATAAAAGCTATATATTTTGAAAATACTTCTGAAGTATATTTAAATGAAAGCTACAATTTATAGAATAATAAAAATAAATATGTCTGAATTTTGTTTTCAATTCTTTGCAGCCCATGGTTGAGTGATTTGCTCTATGAATCAGAGTATGAATCCCAGCTATGGATGTTATTTGATGCTAATAAACAATTAATTGCTTCTGGTGATGCTTATCCTTGCAAGGTAAGATAATTAGCTGATTATTGCCTTCTGTAATGAATGTCATTGATTGCCTTGTATTGACTTTCTGTTTGTAAGAAACCGAAATTTCAAATTTCTTAAATGGGAAAACATATAATTGGAAAATGCTCAATTTGTCAATTTCACAGCTCCTTCAGTACACTATGATAAGAAGAAAAACTTTTCTCTTAACATAACATTAATAGAAACAACAAACGAACTAGCATACTGTGACAAACAAATGTATGGTAATTAAATGTAACACAAAAACATGAAGAATGAAAATAGCAGAACATTAGTTTCTCTGGCTCTGGGTTTGTAATCAAATGGAATGAAAATATTCTGGATACTCTCTGAAAATACTCTTTTATATTATTTGGTTCCCTCAAGTACTCCAAGGAACCCTGATAACAACACACATTGAAGAAGTACTGCTACAAGGGAAAAAGGAAATGCCACTTAAACGCACGAAGAAGACAAAGTGTTTAATATGTAAATGAGTTATTCAATGGATTTGAGTTCAGATCTTTAAAATTCAAATGTGGAATGCAAGAAAATGTGATAACGAGGAACAGACTAAAGAGATTCCATTGTATCTTGTTCAAGAAGCCTATTCTTAGTTTCTTTCTTTCTCTCTCGCTCTCTCTTTCTGTCTCTCTCTTTCTCCCTCTTTGTCTCTCACTTATATTTTTGTTGGAAAGTAGGGCAAATGCAGTTCTTCATTATTGCTAAGAGGCACCTGTATAAAATGAAAAAAAAGCTAAAAGCTTGTTCTAAAAGCTATGAAAGATATTAAATAAATAGGGAATTAGTAAAATGTGAAAGTGAAATAAGTGTGAAGGTTGATGTTTATTACATTTTAGCTGTGATGCCCAAAGAAAGGATACTCCAGAATATCAAAGCTGAAACTGTCTAGACCAAATGACTAAATTCCATTGTGGTTATGCACACTTTCTTAAAACGTAATCATAATATGTAGGATTGTGTTTTAAATTTTGTACCTATGTTGGTAATTATTTAGATATTTGTGTCAATTAATTTAAATAAGTTTTCTTTTGAAGGGGAAGAGTAGGGACCTACTATGGGCTATACACATGACATATGTTAGTGTTTTATGAGCATTAAGTAGCCTTCTTATCTTTTGATAAGAATAATTGTGAATTGTTAGATTCATTTATCATTTTCATGTAAAATACATTCCATTTTGTTAGAGAAAACACACAGACCTCACTTCAATGATGTTGTCAATTTGTTATTATAGTTATTGTTATTTTTCATATCTCAGAGCATGCTAATTAAAATTCTTTGTTTCAGTATGTTGTTAAATTGGATAAAGGTGATTATGTTATCAAAATGCATGTTCGTCATGAAAAAAAGGAGCTTCTTGACAAATTGACAGACCAACCGATGCTGTTGTCTCAGAAACTCCCAAACTCACTGTCTCTAGATGTCTATGCTAGTCAGACACAAGCCACAACTGGAGGAAAGAAGATGGTGGGGGCCACGTTGCCTCCAGGACACATTTTACCTTTCTATATTGCACCTCTTGCCAACGACAAGTAAATCTTTTTTCATTATCTTTGCTTTAACTATTGAGCTTTCCTTTTGGATTTACACAAAATTATCATGTGTCTAGGTGTCCTGTATTACGTATTTCAGTACCTTCATCGTTATTTTTTATGATTATTAATTCTATGATTTGCATATGGATATGATGAGTGCTATGGTTAGTCTTATAATTCTATTTCATGGGTGGGAAGATAAAATATTTTAATTTTTATAATGTTATTTTTTATTTACCATTAATTCTTATTTTTCCTCAGTGTTGAAGTTAAGAATATATATTCAGTAGTGCTAATTTGTATACTTGAAAAATTTATTTATGAATAATCATTATTGTTTTGTAGGATAGGAAAAGGAATTTCGGTTGGTCAGTTTTTATCTGGCACTATCACTTATGCTAAAGACGAGATTGGGAAGAAAGTGGTATGTATTAATATTCATTGAAATACTTAGCAGATGTTAATTTGTAAATCTACATGAATGTTTATTTCTTTTTAGGATACATATCCTTTCAAGTATGTTATTCCAGAGCCTCCTAAAAGAACTAATAAAAGTCCAGAATCCAAAGACAAAGAAAAAACAAAGTGGGATGAATATAATGAAGCTGTTAGAGATCTCAAAACTTCATGGCTTGCCAAATTGGGTAAGTAAATGTGAAAGTATCAGGGATGGTTTGTGAACTAAAAATCAGGGTACAGAAGGCAATTAGTTCTTGGGGGGACATGAAGCCATTATAATAATAATAATAATGTCTTTATTAATGGCGAGGCTCAGGCCATAGGGCCTGCTCTTCCGCCTAACACTGATTTACATACATTTAGAATAGTAACATTTTAAGAGGGGAGACAAGCTGTACATTTACGTCTGGGAGAACAAACCTAGGGACCATCCCGGCATACGCCTTAAGCGATTGAGTAAACCCAGAAAAACCTCATCAGATGGCGGCTTAGGGCCGAACATTAATAGTACTGAGTAAGTTGTACATAGTAGTGAAAGGGAAGTTTCGTAAAAGAGAAAAGAAGTTCAGGGAAGGGTCTAAAATTAAAAATGAATAAAATTTGTTTGAGGAAGAGGGAAGAGAAAAGAAGCGAAGAAAAGGACGAAGAAGAAGTAGGCGAAAAAAGTGAAGTTATTTGAGGAACGTTAGAGAAAGCTACGTTTAGTACGGTAGCTTTTTTACATAAATATACAATAATTTTAACACCAAGAAAGCACAATACACTGTAAGCAAATAACAACAGTAATTTTTAAACACAATACTGGCAGTACTAAGGAACAATACAAAGAGTACTGGTATCTTAACATCAATTTTGTTTATGCCAATATATTGTAGTAAATATCCTGATGGTACAAAGATAGCTACAAGTATATTTTATCTGAACGTCACTAATACTTTTGTATATTTTAATAACAATTTCATTAGGGTACACAGAAAAGTAATGATGCTCATAATTAAGATGTGAGAGGGAATGAAAGATGAGGATAGAGCAATGAGGTATGAGGTAAGAAATTGAGAATAAAGAGGGGGAAATATAAGGTTTTAACGGGGCGGTGACCGGGCGCTTGGAAAGGGGAGAAGTCTGGAGATTGAAGACGACGTTGACGTTATTCCTTACCCATGTGGTAATTTCAGCTTTGAATTTTCCGAAAGTATTTAAATGCTTTAGTCTCGCTGGTAATTTATTCCAGGCTCGGATAGCTGTAATGGTGAATGATTTACTGAATGAAGTCGTGTTGTGACGTGGTACACAAAGCAGGGCTGATTCACGAGCTCGATTTAGTTTCAGAGGATTGAAGTTACTTATGAGGCGTGTGCATGAGAACCGGTTAAAACTTTATAAAGAAGAAGTAGAGAGTGTAGTAACGCGTCTTTTGTCTAGAGTAAGCAGACGAATTCTGTCAAAAAATTCGGATACATGGTCGTATTTTTGTAGATCAAAAATAAAACGTACGCATGCGTTCTGGGCTACTTGTAGTTTACGTTGTAATTTGAATGTCATGTTGGTCAGAAGAAAGTCGCATAGTCGAAATGTGGCATGATAAAGTGATTTGATGAGAGCCTCACGTGTGCTACCTGGTAAAAGTGCTCACAGGCGTTTCAGTGAGTGCATTGAAGCAAACACTTTACGGCAGGTTGAATCTACGTGTGAGTTCCAGCTGAGAGTGTTGTCGATAACTACACCTAAGTTCTTTACTTCAGAACACCAAGGTAAAATGGTGTCATTTATATAAATATTAGGGAAAGGAGAAGATGAGATTTTATTCATAGTGCATTTCGAGCTGATAACCATGCACTGTGATTTTGTTTGGGTTTAATTTAAGCCTAAAGACGCTGCCCAGTTGTTTACCGCTATTAAATCTTCATTAATTTTTTGTACGAGTGAAACGAGTGAGACGGGTGACCACTTAGATATATCTGGAGATCATCCGCATACATTTGATGACTGCAATATTTAAGTGCATTTCCACGTCATTTACATAGATTAAGAAGGCCAGTGGCCCTAACACAGTGCCTTGAGCAACTCTGCGGTTAAGCTTCAAGTCCCTTGAGCACGGCTACCGGACACCACTCTTTGGTTCTTAGAGTTAAATAATTAAGAAAACCATTTACACGTGGCTGTGCAAATCCCATGATCTTTAGTTTGGTGAGCAGGATGTCGTGATCTACTGAATCGAATGCTTTGCTGAAATCAGAAGAACCAAAATAGTTATATTACTGTATTCTATTGCTGTTCTCGCGTCTTCATGACGTTTGTAGCGCGGTTCCTGTATTTCTGCCAGAACGGAAACCTGATTGCTGATCGTTTAAAAGTGATTTTGTTCGAAGATACTGTTCAGTTTGTTCCGGACGACTTTTTCGAGTACTTTAGAGATAGTTGGGAGGATGCTAATTGGGCGGTATTCAATAGGGTTTTTGGTTGATGCTGTCTTGGGAATAGGATGCACGAGCGCAGTCTTCCAGGATAAGGGATATTGCCCGCTCATTAGTGAGAAATTTACGATTTCGGTGATAATTGGGTACGTCACATCTAAGCTATTTTTTAGCCGCTTGGCATTTATACCATCGGAACCTGAATCATTTGATTTGAGACTTTGAACGATTTTGATTATATCCTGTGTTCAACGGACGAAAAGAGAAAAAAATTTATCGTTGGATTTTATTTCTGCGTTTTGGAGAAACAAAAGAGATTGCTTTTTCAAGTTATCTCTCCTCTCTCTTTGGTTCCAACATTTTTTGTAATTCAAAATTCACCAATTCATCATGTTCCAAAAAAGTATTTCTAATGTGTGTTCTAAAAAAGGATTTCTGCAAAATTCTGAGGTTGACCGCCCAGAATTTCTGGACAAAGTAAATCTTATTACAAAATAGTGTATTAATATTTGTCTCGCCTTAGTGATATACAGCTCAATCTGGGAATTTGTTGATAATTGTCTCATTTGTCGTTCATCTAAACTGGTAAGTTGAGAAACAAATGTGTGAAGTGGTAGTAGTAATTTACTCACTTTATGAGATATGACATTCTTTAAATTATTTAAACCTAAAAATATCAAGTATCCACATAAAAATAAAATAATGAATACTTTGTAAATAATAAGAACTTCAATTTATTAACTTGGCAATTAAATAAGAGCCTCACTGCTAATATGGATGGAAATAGTTGTCTTCTATTGGGTCAGCAGTTTCAGAATAACTTAGGAGATGGTCCAGGAATTTTTATCGATAGTCAATTTATTTTTCTTTTTAGATTTATTCAAATGAGTCAGTTACAGCCAGCGTTTTGAGACCCTATTCAGTCTCATTCTCAAGACTGAAATAAGTAGAAAAATGTAAATCCAGTTTAAAAAAAATATAAAAACAGGAATGACATTGTCACATTAAATATATAACAGAAGTGAAGAATTCTTAAAAATATTGTTGTACACTGTAAGGAATAGAGACAATGTGCACATAAAATAGGGTCTTGAAATGTTGGCTGTAACATATTCTCATTAATAAATATGAAAAGAAAAATATTAATACTAAAATAATAAATCGAGACATTATAATCACCTATTATATAACTATCTAAGCATACCTAACCAAAGCATGTGAAGCAATGAAACAAGAGAGGAAATGAGACAGATGACATGGAAATATCAAATACTTGGCACATATCACGATAATGAAATGTTTTTTTCCTTTTTTATTTCCAGATGAGTACGTAGTACCAAGTACTTACCCGAATTGTTTTAGTCATTTACAATATTTATTTGTGAAACATATTAAACTGGTAATATTTGTTAGGGTGGGACTAGGGTTAGGGTGGGGTTAGGGTGAGACCCGAAGGAGCCACCTTGATTGTAATATAGGTTTGAAATCTTGTTAGAAACCGTAGAAAATAATTATGTAAATTAAATTCAAAATGATTTAAATATTATCTCAGTCAACCTGAACTAAATCTATATTGACTCTAATTTTGCTGAATGTACTTTTTCATTTTATTGACACACAGATTGAATGCCTGGGCATCTAATGCAATGATCCTCTCTGTGAAATTAATTGCTCACTTATTTAAATGGGCAGTCTACCATATTTCTAGCTACAAGGGCCATATTTCACTGTTTTATGTTCTGTGCACTGCTATATATAGACTTTTTTTTATACTCTTTGTAACTCATAGACAATATTTTAAAGCAGTGGCCTCTTTTAAATATGTATATGTAATTTTATCTAACAAATATTTACAATTTAATAATCGATTTTTCATCAAGAATATAATCTCCAAATGATAACATAACAAATGAAATTGAGAGCAGTCTCTCACATCGATATTGATATAAAGATGAAATACAGGCAATTCCAAGTAGGTTAATGTTTGGCAACATATATGTAATCTTTTTGCCTTGTTAATAAGCTGAATAAGAGGTACCAATGAGCAAACATGTTGTTAAATAGAATGCAGAGAGCTTAATCTCTTTTTTACGATGTCGTTAATGATTATGAATAAATAGTGTTTGTTGATTTGAAATTAGAAATATATATGTACTCCGGTAGGAAATTAAAGAATTAGAGCAGAAAATAATTATGATTTTTTTAAGAATATTTTTTTTTAACTTCAATAGAAGTCTTATTTAATAAAACATAGTTAATGAAAAAAATTGGTATTACTCTCATCAAACAAAAAAGATCATTATTACAATTGTTTAAGCAGCACACTAAATTTGCGATTACATTGTAGCAAAGCAAATTACATTTTGTGCCCTGCAAGCAATTATAAAACTAAAATATATATGTCCAATTTGCTTTATGTTCGTTTTGTACATTGTCATATTGACAACAAACATTTCCAAAATAAAAAGTAATGATACTTGAACGTGTGTAACAGCCCATCAGTTCTCGCAATTACTCTTTCAATTTATGCACTGCGGTTTGAATTGCATATTTTTATTAGAGGTCCCTACTCCTAGAATGAGTCTTATCCCTTACCCTTCCACGCAGCCCATCTATGCACTCCAGTTGCTCAAGCTCACCTCCCGAGATCAGTCAAAGTGCAGAATGCTGTTCAGGCCTGAGTAGATGAATTTAGTTCCAGTTTTTTGAAAAAGTTTCCAGTATACAGTTTTCGGTAAAATGAATCGTGGATTGACTGAATAAATTTCATATCATTTCTCATAAGATTCATTAGTATTCTTGTCTCTGTTCCTTAATTTTTGTTTCACATTTGTACCAGCTGCCCATATCTTTTGTTGTGACTCAATTTTTGTTCATGGGGTCTTTTGCTTCCACCTCATTTTCTAATGAAGGGCTTGGGGCAGTAACAAGATAAAGCCACACTGGCCCCTCCCCCTACTAATTGCAAAGGTTAATATTTCCATTTTCGTTGAAGTGTCACATCTAGTAACCACCCTAAGCCCATTATAAACATGAAAACATGTACAAATATGGAAACTACATAATCTGCCCTTTCAACAAAATGTAGATGTAAACATCTGCAAATAGTGTGTGGCTTATCTTGATACTGCCTAAACTTTTCATATATACTACTTCCTACTGTGAGCATGCTTAAACTTACACTTGTTACTTAGTTAGCCTTGGTTGCCAAATTTGCCTATCCTTTTCTGTCTCATATTTCTTGTCTGGCATATTTATTCAATATTAACAGATGGGTAAATAAACATTACTATATTTAGCGTATTGACCTAGTTTTCAAAGCAGAACTTTCTCTTTTAAAGCTTTGTACTGGTATTGTAAAAGTGTGTATCTCTGGTGTTATATTTATCAAGGTTTATAAGCATATGATCAAAAGTTGCGAAAAGTTACTTTTGAGTTGTCTGCTTCTTGTGGTATCATGTATAAGAAGAGAAATCATCTGGCCCCGTGTTTAGGGAATTATGATTTAAATTATTGTGTTCACATAAATCTGGCCAAGTTGTATTACTACTGAAAGTGCCATTGTTTCTTGAAAAACAGATTGCAGTTTTCATACTTTGCTGTGTCTCAACAACAACTGATTATAACATTCAAAACTTCAAATGAATAGCAAAAGTATACTACATTTACTGTGTATTGAGAATAAATCCTCAGTGATGCATCAAAAATAAATAAAATCATGTAATTGTATTTAAAATTAAAAATTTATTTTCTGAATGGATGTTTTGCATACTGTATTTCATTACAGAGGCGGGTGACCAAGCCACAGCTTTGTATGAAGAACTTTCAACAGCTTATCCTGACCATTTACCTGCACACACAGCAATGTTACAGTGTTTGGATTCTAGTGAGCACAAAACAAACCTACCACTGCTTGAAATGGTAGAAGATATGGATTCAGCATTGGCAAAAACATACAATAAGATCATAAGTGTTGCAGATACTGTAATAAATTCCGTTAATCAGACTGTTCTTCTCGCCTACTTTGGCATTAAAAGTGACAATCGACCTGATGCTGCAAAGATAAGGAGGTATTTGTGTGTTTAATTTCTTGCCTGTATTGAATCTGCTCAAGATACTTAAAAGTAAAGCAGGACCAACAAAAAAATTGTGATCCTTGATCAGATATCTTCCAATTTGTTGTAGGGGCTCCACTTCAGAACTTGCAAATTTCAAAGAAATTATTTTAATCATGGAAAAGCTTTTCTGAAGGTCGCTTGGAGATAAAATTCTGACCTTCACGAAAATGTTAAATTATTTTTGAAACTCGTGTACCTTTTATGTTCAATTTCTTCATGAAAATGCGAAATATAATTGTCTTCAGAAGAATGCAGTAAATCTAGTGACTGCAATAACTTTAAACTTGTTCTGATACATTCACATGGAAATACCATTGTCAAAACATCATTCTGAATAAACTTAGCTTGAATTGCTGGGAATTATTCAGAAAAATGTCATGTTTACTCAGTCTTGTACATAATGAAAAATACTGGTGGTGATGAGAATTTATAAATGGATCAAATGAAATTGCATTCTTTAACTATGTAAATGTGTATTAGTATTCTATAACGTGCAAACAGAAATCAAAACAAATTGAAATCTGAAAAAGTTAAATCCTGTACTTAATCCAGTAAAAATGACTACTGGGTGTAGTATTTAACCCTTACCAGTACAAAAAAGTTTCAAAAATAATTATATTGGGGCTGGGAAAACTGAAATAAATCTTTAATTGTTGAAAATATTACTAGCCTTTTGCAGTAGACCAAAATATTGAAAAAATACAATTATGTTCTATAGTATTGAAAGAAGGAACCTTCAAATTACAAAAGAAAATACTTGAATTGTTTGTGTGTATGCATGTTTTTTTAGGATTGTTTGATTGTTATTAGATTTTAGAACTTCACACAACTTGCTAGTTACACTGTTACCTCTGGAGTAGAAATATAGTTGGATATTTCACATATGAAAAAATAAATCCCGTGGAATTATTTAGAAACAAAGAAAATATTTTGTATAGATCTTTACGAAGTGTAGTACAAGAATGTGTAAAATAATTCATATTGTGTTTATATAAAAAATAAGCAGAATACAAACTAAAAGTCAATGAAATCCAATAAATTTCATTTGAAAGTTGATCACGAAAGCAGCTTTTGTTCTCTAGACTAATTTGAAATAAATATGGGGGAGGGAGAGAAATCCCATCAAAGAATTCCATTTCATACTTGGTTTGTCTCGGAAATCAATTTTAATTTGAGTTGGCTAAGAGTAGAGTATTTTGTCTTTACTGATAATTTCATTTAAAACTTAACAAACCTGTATTGCAACTGCACTTTCATAAGAGCAGCCACTAATAAAGAACATGCAGGAAACAAGCAAATTGATAATGCTATTTATACCACTCTGGTAGCTTCTCATTGTCAACACAATGAAGAAATAACTTAAGTGCATTATTTTATTATAAACAATTTTTTAAAACTTTAGTGGATGACGTCTGAAATTTAATGCATCTTAAACCAAGTACTTTTGATATATTTCAATTTTGAATATTTTTTGTAATGACAAATTTATCATCTCCCAACTTGTTAATACAGGATACCACGATAGATGAACCTTAATGATACACAACATTAATAGATGAATATTAGTGACATTAATGTATGGGATTAACACTTAGGGAACTTAGACAATATGGAAGTTACATCCAAAATCGGTCAAATTGGGCACTTACAGATCAGGGACAAATTCTCACATGTTTACAGAGGGGAAAAAAAATAAGAAAATGTACACACAAACGAAAGCTGAAATTGAGGCAAATAACAGAATATATGTTTATTAAGATGTACCCTGTGTTGGAGAATATGAAAAATAAATATTTTTGTAACATAATTTGCTGCATCAAACCCATACCTGAACAGGCGATTAGTATCTGTAAAATTGGGCAGCATTTAAAAAAGGTAATTTTTTTTTTTGCTGAGATTAACACTTTCCTAGAACTTATATCACTGGTACTATTACTTTTTAGAAATGAAATATATAATTACATTATTACAAGTTTGTTGTGAAGAATATTTTACTCCATGTTTCGTACAATTTATTATAAAAATTAACAAATTCAAATCATTAAGTGAAAATAGTCTCCAGTATGAGCATAAGAAGAGGATTGTTTCTCTATTAATTTTGCCTCTTTTCAATTGTATACTGACATTACTTATTAATTCTGCATTTCAGTTCCATGGAACGACAAAAACAAGCATTAGTTGAAGCATTAGCCAAGAAAGGTTGTGCACTCTGCCGCATATATAATAAAAAAGAAAGTGGTGATGGCCCGAAAGCTTTAGAAAGTATTGATATGGTATGGAGAGAAGTCTTAAAATTTGTAGATGCCACTGACAGTAAAGTGAGTACACATTATTTTAATTAATGAGTTTTGGTTAATAATTTACAATAATCTACTCATATCGGTTGTATTCTTTCCAGGCAATATACTTCTCGATGTGGCATGCTACTTTAAATCGGCATTATGGACGTGCACTCAAAATGCTTTTGAAACTTGGTGAAGACAAACCGAGTAAGGAACTGGATGAAAAGATTACAGAGATTGCTCGGAAGTTGGGTTGGACACATTGGGTCTATTACTTTGAAAGTGCACTGCCTGTTCGTTTCCCTCCTTCATACCGGCCTTTCTGATGATATGGTATGATACAAAATAATTAATGGGAATAATTAGTTGGAAATTACCAGTGTCATACAAAACCATTAAACAAGTGATGTAATGTTTGGGAATTTCATTGATCAGAAAATTATTAATAGAAAACGATAAAAATATTCAGAAAGATGAATTTACTCCCTTAATAAATTTTTTTTTTGTTCCAGGTAATTTATTGTAGGAATAATTGAAAAAAATCATTTTCTACCTCTTAACCCAGAGGATCTGCAGAGACAGTGTGCAAACGCGTACAGAATTCCCATAAGTCATGTGAAAAATTGAATTTTATAAATGTCTTAAAAATATTGATATCCATAAAACTTGTATTATGAATGTTGTTTTTTTCTCCGCAATTTGTAGTCTAAGACTACAATTCCTCCTTATAATAAAGTACTCTTGTTGAGTTAAAGAACTTTTGTAATTCACAGTTTTCAGGTACTTGCAACTAAAGTAAACATGCTAAAATTACAAGGTCTTCTCTCCTGTACACTTTTTCCAAAACTGGGATTTGATGGAAAATATCAAACTGGTTTCCAAAAGCATTTCTAGTTCTGTTAGTATTGTTTGAGAGAGAAGAGTTTGTTATTTTAACTGTAAATGTAATATTATTGGTGAAAAGCGAGACCCACTTCTAATTGAATAACCTTAATCTTCCTACATATACACACTGTAGAACAAAAAAAGGCAGACTTTCTCATACTTCTTAACTAATTTCTTTGGTCTAGGATAGCTATCTGCTCTTGCTCTATCCTCTTGTCATTGCCATCTATTGATGCCCCAAATTATTTCTTTTGAAATTTTTTGTTTTCCAGTTTTCTAATAAAATATTACTTTTAGATTATAAAAGAAGGGCCCTGAATTGAATTTTCATTGAAAAATTTAGAACCATTTTGAAGAAAAAATAGTTTACGCTGTAGTGTAAATGCACAATTTGAAGTCATTTGAAGCACTTCCTCTCACAAATGCAATGTATTCAAATTGCTGGAAATGTGCACATTAACAGCATGAAAGATATTTAAAAAAATACATTCGTGTATTTTTTGAACAAAGAAAAGAATACAGCAAAATGAATTTTATGTCATCGTAAACAGTGCAATTGAATGGGTAAAAACCAGAGTAGTACAGCTGACCATTTATAAATTCATCATTTAACCGTGGAGCTTTATTTCATCATTTGAAACCATAGCATTTCAAATTTTATTAAAACAACGAAAATAGATTGCCTAAAATAAACACATTTTTCTCAGAATTTATAAAATGTCACTCATACCCTTCTGTTTTTCACCCATTCAATTAGTACTATCTGTACAAGTTTGAAGAAAAACTGAAGCCTGCTTTTGAAAAGGCAGAATTTAGATCCCTTTAACAGAAAAGTTATGAGTTTGCTTGAAAACTTCATTAGATAGCATTTATGAGAATGTGTGCTTTAAATGATATCATGTGAACAAATCACCATTAATATAAATTTTAACCAGGTGAACTAGTCAAAAAGATTTAGCAAAATGGCATTTACATCATCTAAAAGAGTACATTAAGCACTATCCGTACAAAAACTGAGAAAAATAAAAAAATAAACGTGGAGCCAATTATGAGGAAATCTCATGAGATAACTAAAAGAACTAATTACGGACAACAAATTTCATTTGGAGGAAAAGTGTCTTGTTAATTTTGTAGAAGTAGGAAGAGGTCATTAAAACTTCAAATATTTGCAATTTTCGAAAATTTAGAGTTAACCATGACAATCAGTTCTACGACACCTTTTTATGTCTCTCTTACTCTATTCTTAAAAGAAATTTAAAGAAGAAACTTCTGAAAATATCCCTTGAGCTTCATGTAAAGTAAAGTACTCCCAAATTCTAAAGATTGTTTTTCAAAACGTCAAATTGACAGGGGAATATTAATTTTGGAAACAATCCAATGTATGGTTTAGGCACTAGTGGTGTTTCCAGACTGATGTTTTGGGGAAAAATAAAACATTTTTTCTGTGTCTGGTCCCATAATGTGTATTTCAGTTGAAATCTTGAAATCGATTTTCCATTACATAACTTTCTCTATACTCTGTATATACGAGAAAGTTAAAAGTATTATTGTTTTAATTAAATTGAACTAATTTTCCTAAGTTTAAGAAATGGTCAGAAAACATTTAACCTTCATTGTGTTGATCAAATTTAATAAAGTAAAATCTAAAGCAATAAAAATTTCCATTTCTTTGCAATCAATTTTTAAAAACTTATAGAAAAACATTACACATATTTGCTTTCATGAATTTATTATATATGAATACATATTTATTACTAAGATTGTTGACATTGTTTGAAGCTCTTTATAGCCAAATTGTCTTAACAGTGCATTTTAAATTGCAATTATAGTACAACACTATATTCACATTAAAAAAAATAAACCAAATGAAGATACATGCTTAATGTATCATACCTTTGGCTTTTTTGCAGAAGGTTCATCGTCATTTGTTTCGTTTGACTGGAAAATGGCAGTTGGTTGAGTTTTAGAATACGCAGGAGTTACCCAATAAGGATTTTCTGCAGCCTCCTTTGCAAATCTAAGAATAGCTTCTCGAGGATCTTGGTCATCTTCAACTCTCTTGCTGAGACCAAGGTTACGAATGACATAAGAACTCAAGGTGCCTCCAGAAGATGCAACTCGTCCTCCTTGTCCAGATGATATAGGCAAATCAGGTCTGCGAGATTTTAACGGATCTTGCCTGTCACGTTCCATCTGTTTGCGAATTGACTTAGGTTTTTCTTGTCTGAACATAGGGAGGGCATGTGGAGTCAGAATTTGTTGTGCTGCTACTACTTCCACTTGCTTTACCTTTCTTCGAGTTTTCACAACACATAGTTTTGCACCTCGCATACTCTTTTCTTCATCATAATAGAGTTTCACAGTCCCATTTCCACAACCCACAAATATTTGATTAAGTTTTGGATGCCAGGCTGATTTAATAACATGAGAGTCAGTTACTGGTATCTCATGGAGCTTCTCAAAAGTATTCACATCATAAAATAATAACCTTCCTGTATCTTGGCCCTTTTTAACAGATTCACCCGTGAAAATGATGCTATCATCTGGACTAAATGTACAATCAGTAGTGCCATAACGTGAGTACAAACCATCAACAACATGAAGAGGTTTCTTGAATACCCTTAAATCCCATAATTTCAGGGTGTCATCACATCCTCGGGTTGCTAATACATTTCCATGATATGAAAAAGTTATCGATGAAATTTCACTTCCATTTTGATGGGCACCTCTTATCATCATTGAAGTATTAACAAACATTTTTCTGTGGTCCCACATCTGTATAGAACCATCGACACAAGCCGCAGCAATAAGATTACCATTTCTGTTGTAACTGCAGGAAGATGGAATTGTTTTCAGTCCATTTTGAGCTCGACATTTGATTACAGCTTTGTGCTGGTTAGGTTTCTCCATATCCCATAGACGGCATGTGCTATCATGAGAACAAGTCAAGAATTCCTCTTTCAGACGAGGGTGCCAACAACCACTGTTAAGCGAGGCTGTGTGCCCTTTAGTTCTTGCCATATCTGCAATGTACTGGTCACCTTTTACACATTCTAACACTTCAAATCCATCACGATCTAAAACTTTAGCTTGAGAAGAGCCAGAAACTACAAGAATTACATCTCCTGTAATTGAATACTGCAAACATTTTATTGGATGGTTTTCACATGGTTGGAGTGTTCGAAAGCTTTGCATTGTAGCATCCATCCCTGCAAAGTCCCAGAATCTAACCTCATAATCAACAGAACCAGTGGCTAAGCGTGCACCCGCAGGATCTGCAGCCAAAGCTACAACAGCCCTTGAGCCATGCAGCATTGATACTTCATGGGAAGCAGGGATTTTACTTTTTATGTCATCTCCTTCGTCATCACTAACATCACTCTCACTTCTATCAACTTTTACACCACTTTCTTTGCTAGAGTCTAATGTTTGATTTCCTACACCACTACTTAAACTCATGAGAATTTCAGGTGGAACAGGAGGTCCTATAAAATCGTCATCATCATCACTAGAACTTTTTTCTTGCTTTTCTTCGTGAACATTCTTATATCTGTCTCCATGTTGAATATTTTGGGCGTCATTCTGTGGTAGTTGTGAAGTGACAATTTTGACAGCTTTACTGCGTTCTCTTGCGGCAGCCGATACTTGAGCAGCAAGCTTTTCAACATCAAAATGTTTAGACTTTTTCCCAAAGCTTCCAAAACCCATTACTTCATTTAGGCATTCAGTTTCGTAGTTGTCATTAGATTGTTGAGAAGTTTCTCCTTCAATTGAAGAACCAGAATCCAATTTGGCGTCTATCACCCCGAAACCTGAACCATCGTTCACAGGAGACACTGACGTTTCATTTAATTTGTTGAGACTACCAATAACACCAAATTTAATTATTCCTCTTGATTTTTTCATAGCAAGAGGCAATTAGACTATAACTTGTCAAAAATGCCCTTTCTAAAACCACTTGCATCAGCAACTCTCACGTCAACAATTCCTCCGTAACTGCATAGCTCTTAATTATTCCTTAATGATACAATAACCACAAACAACGAGAAAAGCTTAAATTCAATTACAATGGATAACTCCAGAGGTAAATAGCCGACAGCACAGAGATAAGTTATACTATAGTCTACAATGCAACCAAACTTCTAATACTCTCTGGACCAAACGGATGAAGGTTGATTTCAAAGAGTATATATCGGGAGTATATATGGTTGATTTCGGGAGTCAGGGCTTGTTTAGTACGAGATATTTAGTCGTGTACTTGACAAATCAGCTGTTGCGTTTTCATCCAATCGGTAAATACTATGTCGCAAGTGACGTCACTATGGAGACATTCAAGCTCCCGATTGGAAGAAACCGTGAACAACCGATTTACATCAAGTGCATAGTTAAATAAATCATGATATATGTTCTTGGGAAAAAATTAAATCGGCTCATGCTTACAATATCATTTTTTTGTTATACTTCATCCAAATATTAATAATGGAATGTATTAGTGAGCAAGAATAACCTACAAAATGAAAATTTTCAGGACACAGAGGTTTTACTTTTCTTGAAAATCTGTTTTTTATTCCAATTAAAATTAAGATTTTAGAAGATGCCTCAAAATATCTTCCCACAACTTACTAACTTTCGTAATATGAACACTTTTCTACTCTGGATTCACTTTTCATGGCTCTAGATAAATAGAAATGAACTATTTCAAATTTTAATCAAGACCAATACACATTTACAAACTATACAATACCAGCACAATTTGAATTTTCAACTATAAAATAACTATTACATTAATGAAAAACTTCAACAGAAAAAAAACACCAAAATTTGAGTTTACATGTAATTACTTTCATTTTAACATTAGCAATGACATAGCAATGATTTTAAATGGAATGCAAAAGTTCAAAGGATGAACCTGTACCTGTTACATGAAAAAATTATACTAATGCCTTGAATATTATTTACAAAAGCCATTACGATACAGAAATTGAGTAGAAAAGAATCACTTAACTCCCCCCCCCCCCCACAGAGTTTGCAGCTTTATCCATACGTAAAACAGTCGCTCAAACATTCTCCTCCAATCCAATGAGGTGAATTATAAATAAAGTAGAAATATGTCCAAATGCCACAGTAGTAAGCTCTTTTCATTTTAACCTGTTCAAAGCAATGCATACAAAGCATATTTATAAGCAACCAATAAGTTTAAAGGATAAGAGTACTGCTAGCTTAAGTAATTTCAAAGCTCAAAGCAACTTAACATGAATAAAATTAGTCAATACCGATTTTCTTCAAACAACTTTCTGAGGTGAAAATAAATCTTTACTATGTGGCGAACAGTTCAAAATGCAGCACCTGAGATAGTCTTTGCAGGGATTGAAGGCGTTTTCTAAATGAAAAGAAAACACAAGATTTTTTTTTTTCTGAGGTAACTGGTGTGATATACTACAAATGTTAACAGCACATGTATTCTGCATTATTGGGATAGCAGAACTTATCTCTTATTCACAGAAACTTCTTTTGAGAAAATGGGCACTACCTAAACCCAATAACTTTGCAATGAGATCCTCTCTCAAACAGAACTTCACCCACTTTAAGAAATTCAAAATTCAACAACCCCAGTGGAATTATAATTTCAAAGCAAATCAATTTTAAGGAGGTATGTTATCGGAACATTTCCAGGGCTGAAAATGTGCATTTACGATATAAGAGCAAAAATATGTTTATCTCCATGAAAGTGACTGAAGTTGTGACAATGATTCAATTTTATCACTATTTTTGAGTAAAATATTTCTTGTGCTGATGAAATCCATTAACTATCAGCAAATAATTACTCTGATGCCCATTTGCTTACAACGTATGTTCACAAATTCATTTTCTAACTAAATTTTGAACAATTGCATGGATTTGTTTTCAATTCCTAAGGAAACATTTACATAATCAAAAACTATACATTAAATAGTTCAGGTAGGCCCAATACCATTTTCTTAACAAAAAGTGGGTTATGGGATTAATTTTAAAGTTTGATACTTCAATAATTCTATGAATATTTATGTACAAAGTTGAGAAATTATGAATTTCAATTTTTTGTGGAGCGAGTTTGCATGTCTTTACAGTTTTATTGCTAGTTAAATTACTTATCGTTCTCCAGTCCACCTCTAAAGAATCTGAAAGAAAACAGATTGCTGATTCCCCAATTGTAAAATCCTGCTGCATCAATTCAAAGATCAAAGTTTTTTTGATGCCCTGATTAAGCAATAATTCCCATGACTAGTGGGCCATGAGAGCAGCACACTTATATAGTTACATTCCAAGAAGTGAATTTCCTAACTGTCCATGAGCTATACATATTCAATAACATAATTTTAATGCAGTCCAATTGCAACACTCGAAAACGAAGTTATACATAACTATAATACCAGAAATAAGAACAAAAACATTGGGAGTGCAAGGCTCAAAAAAACTGATAAAAATCCTTATCTTTCAGGAGTAAAATTCAACACATTGCCAAATGAAATAAAAAAATCTAAGCAATTTCATATTCAAAAAAGATCTGAAGAAATACTTAATAAAAGAAGCATTACATTTTTTTAGACGAAAACATAAAAAACTAATATCTGACATGTAGAATATTGTGGATTGCATATAATTAACAAAAATAATGAAATGTATTATGCTGAATCTATTAGCACAAATGTATGGATAAATATAAATATGAAACTTTGTATTATATACTAAAAAATTGCATGTATTAGATTGTATATGAACTGTATTCCATATATTGTCACACAAAATGTGCTTTTGTGATTGTGATCAATGTAATTATTTGTATATTATAATATGGTACTAAACATTATTTTGTAACATGGAAGTCATCCTATTTTACGAGAAAATGTATTTATGTTTAAATAGTTAAATTTTGTATTAGTCAATAGTTTGTTCAACTCAATTCATGACATGGTCTAAAATGATACTTGAACTATCACATAACCAAAATAAAGTATTATTCTTATATTGACCATACAAGGCTATTAAATCTTATAATACTCTTGACTAATTTTAACATCCAATCACGATTGCACAGGACAATTATGACTGAATGCCACACGAAAAGGAGTACATACTGAAGACAAAATAAAGAAACCCTTGTAACCTGTCAGTATTCTGGCTCATTTTAACCTGTGGAAAATGTAAACAAAATGCATTGATATATTAATGACATATATTTTTTTAAAAACAATTTGGAGAAACATGTAGATCACCTAATAACACAAGAGACTCTCAAAACATCAAAATTATGAGCACAACAAAATATAGTTCATGCATCATTTATCTGAAAGTCTCAAATCAAGGAGCTTTAACTCCCTATTAATGGGTTTCATTACGATCTCACCCCGTCATTTGTCTATTCTCAAAATATGAAAATAAAATTATCGAAAGCAGGCAAACCTTGGTGTTTGAAGGGAAAGAAAGAAAGGAAGGAAAAGGAGAAGGAAAAAAAAAAAAAGAAGAAGAAGAAGAAGAAGAAGAAGAAGAAGAAGAAGAAGAAGAAAAAAAAAAGGGGGAAAGCAAAATTTATTTGTTCAATAATCCTCACTAAAGAAATTATATCCAAATAAAAAAATATTAAAAATTGGCACAAACATTTATTATTGCTTATAATTACAAACAATTACTTCGACTTTCACAAATTAGCATGACCTAATATCTTGACCTTTTTAACAATATTCATAAAAGTAAAAAGTGTGTGGATTATTTATTAATGTTATTTCAAAAACCCATAACGCTGGATGGCTGGTGATTTCTCATTGTCTTCCCGTTCTTTTTCTTCTCTTTCAAGTGCTGCTTTTAACGCTTCATTTAATTCTATACCTATCTCTTGGCCTTCTTTGAATGTTTCATGCAAGGTTTGGGGGAGAAAACTGCCAACTCCTGCTTTAAAAACTGAAGTGATAAATGCATTTTCTGATACAGCTAGAACTATGCTTGCAGTACTACAAACTTCCTCTTCGGCAGTCGGATCTACTAAGCAGTGATCACCAATCTTGCACAAAGTAACAAGACAAGGTACCCCAGAAACATCCAGTCTTTTGGACTCAAATGGATCATCAGAAAGATGCAGTTCTACTTGAGCACCATCCATAGCTGCAGCAGTTACTAGGGGAACTCTTGTATTGTGAAGAGCTGCCTTAACTGCTAAAGAAACTGCATCAAACAAATTTCCTCCACATTCAAGAATCAAAATGTCAATATATAGTTTCCAGCACTGTTGACCAGGTAAAATGCATAAAGTTGTAAGATCAAATGCATAGGATGATTGATATGCTCTGGATAAGCTGTTGCTTATTTCAGTACCCAGTTCTTCACCACCACGTCCTTCGAAGGCAGGTGTAGCATTTGCCGAACAGTCAACAAAAAATTCTAGTTTTCCTTCATTGGGACGGCCGGGAAAAGGAGTGTCTATTTCTGTTTTAACACCAACCAATACATCTGTATTTGCCAAACGAAGCCGTGCTGATCCACTTGCATGACTTACAACATCAGTTTCAAGTTCCATTGGCCTATAATCAAGTCGTTTTCTTCCATCAACCCGGAAGTTGCTTTCGGCACCACGCAATATGAAAGTTTTCTCGGCTTCACTTAACAACATACCAGCCATGATCAGAAAATTACGAAGCTACAAATACCAATCAACGTCTATGGATTACAATTTTTTAAAAGAAAAATCACTGCTTACCGCAAAACGCACTATTCTACGTAGTTATAACGGTGGATTATCTATAAAAATACAACAGAAGCACAACTTAAGGATTCGTTGTTAGAGAAAACTCTCCTATGTGTGCATACAAAAACAGCATAAACTTACAATACCAACCACATACATAACCTAAAATGAATTGCATCAGGTGCGCATACCTCGGAACAAGAGAATGTTTCTAGTCTTCATAAGAAGTCCACAACACAACAGAACAACATAGTCACGCCACAATACTACTACCATGAAAAAATATTATTCTGGCTTTCTTCAAAGCCACTAATCATCAATGGGCTAGGGTCACAAAGAATAGGATCGGACGGTCACGGGTATTAACATGGGCAATAACCACATTTTGGTTTTTACGCTTAATTCTGGACTGTCCGCCAGGAGCCCCATATTACAGAGCTCTATAATTCATACCAATTCATACGACAGTTTTTTGTTTTTTTTTCACACACTCGTCTTCACTTTGCTTCACTTCCCGTATTTTCCGGCTCAAAGAGTAAATGCTGAGTAAATGTCGAACATACGCAAATATGTGAGTGCTTTGTGATGTCGACGGTAGACAGACATATTTCAATATAAATACAATACTTCAACTTAAATACAATGGGCCTCAAGATCACAAACTGGAAGGAAAGGGGATATTGTTGTCTAATCAAGAGCTCCGATAATAAAAATTTAAGTCTTAATGAAGCTCTCGATAGTAGTGTCCGCTCTCCTTGATATCAAAAAAGTACTTCCATGAATGTTAATCTTAATTTTAATGGGCGCCACTAAGATTAAATCGGAATATACAATAGACAATGGAGGTGGTTATAACATATTCAATATGTATTAATAGTGTATTCAACACGAGCGGTTATCAGTGCAATTAAAATACTCATTCTTAGGAGTTCCAATTGTCGCCACTAGAATGCACAGTAGTCAACTCCCGCCATCTTTTGAAATAGTTTTTCTGAATTCCCTCGGAATCCCGGTTTTGACACAGCGCTATTTTCACTTACTGTCTACAATTTTAAATTTCTACAGGCACTCACCATTCCTCCAGCCAGTGGGCTCTAGTGTAGTTTTGAGATCTCTGCCTCCAACCATATTGTACGAGTATCTCTCCTCTATGCCTCCAACAGTTTCTTTTATTTTCCATGGTTTTCTCGACAAAGAGTAAGCAACTCGTCTCCACTATAAAATAAACTTCAGGTTGGCGATTAGAAGAACAATTTTACAAACTTTCAAAAACATTATAACTACTGTGTAATAACTAGAATAGGCCCAAAGTAGCAAATGTATTAGTTAATAAGTTAGATTGTAAGTTAGTAGATATGCCCTACTATATATACTTTTGGGGTGGGACAAACTCCCCAGTGATGTGAAACTTTACTGCGCATGCGGAGAAGATCGATAGTGCTTTATCGTTCGAGGGTGCACAAACTTCCTATACATTAAAAAAAAAGTATGTTATATACCTCGTTGCCCATTTGTGTGCTATAATATCAAATATAATACTGTGATGATATAGTCTGAACGTCATGGTTGCTTTAAAACGTATAATCATATATTAACAATATTTATCCATGGTCTCTAGTTGGTTGTACTGCGCAATGCAGTGTTCTAATGTCTCTACATACACTAATGGTACCAATACTTCTGTGTGTCAAAGTTGTTTGCATTGAAATAGCTTCGCAATTGAGCAGGATATTCTTTATTTGATCGGAATGCTTATCAATGATTTCATGATTATACAGTCTCATGATGATATCAGTATTTATTCGGAGACAAGTAGAGAGAAATCGAATACTTGAGAACTTGAGGAAGGGGTGTTTGCGCATTATAGGGTGGCGACATTGGTTCTGCATTGTTTTGCACTGACTAGGCCAAATACTTCCAGCACGGGTGGCCGGCTAGGATCGGCAGAGAGGATCGGTTCAGTTATCATAACAGATCTAAAGGAGAGGTGGTCCAGATCTTTTTTTTTTTTTTAAGAATATTAAGAGAGGTGGTCTGAGAAGCGATGCGCATATCCGAGGCCACACTGTGTGACTAGTTCTAGTATACTGGTTGTGACCTGACCGCACAACCAGAGTGTATTGAACTGTCCACAATTAAAAACAAGGAGAATAGCTCTACTACATAAATTGTTATAATTAATAGAATAGAGCCTTATTCATTCTTTTGTGATAGGTATGACATGAACTAGCACTGGAACAAGAGGGCTAGAATAAGTTTCTGGCCCCCCAGAAACGCCACTCCTACAATCAATACTCAAATGCAATTTTATGGAGTAATGTGAATAAAAATGATTAAAAGTTACGAATAGAGATAAAATGTCATTGCTTTGGAAATTCATCATTCAATCTACACCTCCAGATTTGTATTTTGATTTCTGGGATGTTACCTCTCGTCACAACATTAGGAGAGAGGTAATTTCATGCCCACGTAATACATCTCCGAAAGGGTGCATACCTTTATTCGAATTTTTGTCTCTAAATGTCTTTGAAAGTGATGGACAATTGTCATCGGACAATTTGAAATTCTTTCAGTTGTTGAAATAATGGCATAACGAAGAAAAAAATCATTGATGTATCTACGTTATTAAAATATTTTGCCTAGCCGTTGCGGCTGGTGCATGGGCAAGCGAGAGAATAGTGTGGCCCGGGGGCCGATCGTCTCAGCCGTCTGGAGCTGAAGTCCCGGTGAGAAAGTGGCAGAAGTAGGCGCAAGCAGACTTTCGACTTTGTATTATTAGGAATGGGAATTCATTGGGCAGCTGAAGGATGGAATTCGGTCTGACTACGTCTGGCATTTGAGAAGTGTTTGATTGCACTGCCTTCATTTAAGAAAGTCTGTACAATGGAAAATCTTTCGAGAATATCTGTTGAAGAGAAGGAGGACGATCGTCAGAAGTCCGGTACATTTTTGCCGATCGTAATATGTGCTTTGGCTTTGCCGGTATCGATGGTAATGTGGATAGGGAATTTAGCCTTTTCATTTTTCGCTCTGGAGCGGACACATTTGCATGAAGGTATTAATCTCCAGATTATTCGTGTTTTTACTATTACTGGATTACGGCTTGGTACTGTTCACAACGCGGATCTGTTTCAGATGGCATTGTTATCCCTCCAACTAGATGGCTTGCTGCTACTGGAATTCCTCTTTTTATTGCAGCATGGGGTTTAAAGAAAAAAAGTTTGGACAAATCTGGTGCTGGCCTTGGTAAGCACACACAACAAGTTCCCATCATGTAATGCCACAACTGTCGTAAAATTGTTTGAATGATAATTATGTTAACAATGTTCTGGTGATTTAAGTTCAAGTTCCTTTTTTTTTTCAGGTTTGTTTATGGGATTTATATTAACGCTCACAAGTTACTCCTTCTTGGCTTCTTTGCTGATGTTTTTTGTTTCATCTTCAAAGGCCACAAAATTTCGTGCTAATAAGAAGAGAAAACTTGAAGAAGATTTTCGTGAAGGTGTTGCAGTACGTTCTTCCTTTGTACAAGACATGCACAACCGAAAACTCTGTTTTAAAATTTTTGTTTTCTGTCTAGGTGGTCAACGTAATTGGGTTCAAGTGTTGTGTAATGGAGGAATTGCAACTCTTTTGGCAATATTATACCTCTTGGATGTGGGATGGGAGGAGCGGCCTATTGATTTCTACAAAGATTATCGTGCTTCATGGTTAGGCCTTGGAATTTTAGGTGAGAGTAACTGAACATCGTTTATGATACAAGTTACAAATGTTTTATAAGTGTTAAATGTAATAAAGATTCTTCTGTGAGAAGAATAATTTAAAAAGTGTTATTAGGTCCTGTTGAAAAGTTTGTTTGTGATTAGTGAGCATTAATTTGATTTTTAGAGATTGTGTGTGTGTGTGTTTGTATCATGAGTGTGTATTACATTTTTAAAAGGATTCCAAACCATTTTGTTAATCATTATTATTGTAACACAGATAAGAATAGCCAAATAGTGTAGTTATTTGTATTAAAAGAAATTGGAACCTAATTACCACTGTACAAAAATGTAAATGGCATGTATTGGTGTTTAACATCAAATTTAGTGTAATAGTGGATTCTATGGGATTTCAGAATATAAATCTGGTTACAACTCTACAGGTATGTTGTAAATTGTAATCAAGACTAAATAATTATTTCAAAAGAGATTTGTTCCTATTTTTCAATGGTAAAGTAAACCCTTCAGTGTGATATACTATTTCCAGAGAGCAATTTCTTTTCACTTCTATTTATGGTATGCCATGCTTGGATGGGATGGATTTGCTGTGCCATTTGTGGTTTGTCATGTCACGACAGAAGTGACCTTAATCTGCATTTCTTCCATTTACAGTGTGCTGTTCACAAATTCTGGGACCTCTTTCTTGTTGGCAGTGTGTTAAAGTGTACTTTTGCTTTCTTATTATGTGGTTTTAAATATGATCATTTTAATATTGATAAGCGTTGGTTTTTGTTTCTTTGTTGTTGGAGTTTCAAGCATGATTTATTTAGAGCACATTGTCTTGTAAGTACTAGTATATGTTATTGTGTCTACCGTGTGTATGTATTATTTAAAAATATTTGTTGATGGAAGAGTGTATTTATAATTTTAAATAAATAATGTGCATGGAAAATTATACTAGAAATTAGTCTGTGTTAGTTTTAGTAGGAGTATTTCAACATAGACCTTTACATTGTGAAAGAGTACTGCAACAGGAAAGATTTTTTTGTACCTTTTTTTTAAAATTTCTCAAGCTATTTAAGTTATAATTTTTTCATTATTGAAGTTTTGTTAACTAGCTGTTACTATTATTCTAATTCAGAGCTGTTGACACTGTTGATTGAAGAACTACATTGTGTTGAATATATGAATAGTGAATTTAAACAAAAACTATGTATAGTCCTTTAAGCAAGTCTGTTTCCACAAAAACAATGTAACTTTATGTGTATATGTTAAAATTTCCATCTTGATGAATAATGGTAAGCAGTGATCATGCTAATGAATCATTATTTGTAGAATTCATTTCTGCAATTTCAATGCCTTTGTGTAGTGTCTAATGTGCTTTTGATAGTTAATATGCAATATCTCCAGTGAGAACGGATATTTGCAATATACACTTAGAAAGATCAATGTAAATAGAGAATCATGGTAGTTGGGTGTGGTTATTTTTATATTCAGATCAGTTGATTTATTCAAATTCGTGGCTATCCGGGAGACACAGTGTCGTCGGCCTCTCAGCCAAGATAGCCAGGATAGCCAAGATTTTATGGATTCGAGCCGCTGAAGCGTACGTGTGCAGTTGATTTGTTTAACTTTGATTGAAATGATTGAGTATAAAATCTCATATCTTTTAGCCTAAACTTTTGTTATTCATTTTTACCCTTTGTGGTTCAAAACATTTGTTAACATGATTGTCCTAGATGTCAAACGGCATCTTTAAGGCAACATGGTATCTAGAGCTATGAGCTTGGAGCTTTCAAGAAGGAGGCTTGCTCTTCAGGTCGGAGGGCATCTCTCAGATGACAGTATCCATTCCATGACCCAGTCGGAGGGCATCTTAGAGATAAATGATTTTCTTCATATTTCTAGATAAGATCTTCTTCCAACAATGAAATAGTGTTGTGAATCTGAAAGAGTCTGTTGAAATATATACAATTGATCTCTGAACAAAAATGTTTTGCCACATTCATTCTTGTCAAACTTGTCCTGGCAACCGGCCCTCCATCCAGGTGAATGATATGAGCTGTTTCACATCCAAAATAGAGATATGAATGTAGAAATGATTTCTATATACATTGATCTTTGTATTAAAAATAAAATAATCATTTTCATTTCTTCTAATTGTTTATTTCCAAAATTGAACTATGAATAAATTTAACTCCTAAGTAATGATTTTCAAAATTAAAGAAACTATTAGTAATTTTTAAATATATTATTCAAATTAATAGTTCATTGTCAAGTTATCGCAAAAATAATAGCAAATGAGTTCAATACTGTTGAAAATACAATGCCAGTTGTATAATACACAACGCGGCTGCTCGAACAGTGGCCGAGCATGCAAACTGACTCAACGCACCATTTTCATGTGTCATCTCAGAGATTCCCTTCAACCTGTAGGACAGAACACTGTCTGCTGGTACATGAGCTGGGAAATAATTTCAAGATGAAATCTTAGACATGCCTAGGTATGCTTGAAGAGTCATTATGCCAGTGTATTTTCATTGAATTAATCTTGAATTTTCAATGTAATGTTGTTTAGAGTATCTTGTTCAAAGAAAATGCAAATTCTTATTAATGAATAGAAATGCTCAATTTATTTAAAATATTAAACAATGAATTTTTTATTAATTGAATATGAAAAGTACAAATCTTATTTTTAGCTTAATATTTTTGTAAATTATAATTGTTCTGAGATAAATTTGTTTTGTTTTTTTACAATTGGATTGGACAAATAATGCAATTGTGGCGATATGCTAATCAGTGTTTTAGTTATGTGATGGCTATCACTTGGTAATACCTGTGTTTTGATTTTCTGGTAGTAAAATATGTTTATCACCATGCTACATATTTTGTTTTTAATTTCATTTTCCAAACACATGGATAATGTCATTTTGTAATGTGTTATCTTCTTGATTGATGCCTAGCAATCTTCAAACTTATAGAACATTCTGATATTGATTTATTTGTTTGGTATTTGTCTGTCAATGTTCCTGTAATAACAATACCTATTTTATGCTGTATTGAATGTAGTATTTTTAAATGGATTTGAATGCATCTAATAATTTTCTATTTAATTTTCTATAATTAATATACCCGTATTTTAATGTAACTAGTTTCATTGTTAAATCTTGAAATGATTGACATTAAATTGAATCCTTTTTTAGCTTGTTTATCATGTGAATGTATCATTTACAGGATTATGGAAACGTTTATTAAAGGTTTTTTTATTTCATGCTAAAATATTTATTTGCAGGATCTCTTGCATGTTGCAATGGTGATACTTGGGCCTCAGAATTGGGTGCAGTAGTAGGTGGAGGTGAACCTTTCCTTATTACTACAAGAAAACGTGTCCCAAGAGGTATGTTAATTATAATAAGTATAATAATAATAATAATAATTATTATTATTATTATTATAAATAATAATTATTATTATTATTATAAATAATAATTATTATTATTATTATAAATAATAATAATTATTATTATTATAAATAATAATAATTATTATTATTATAAATAATTAATTATTATTATTATTATTATTATTATTATTGTTATTATAATAAATACTTAATAGCTTAATTGTAAATAAAGAAACCAACAAGCATGATTGGCAATATTTGTTAACCAGAAATGTTCTCTTCCACTCAGTAGAAAATGTATTTGCATTGTGCCATGAACTACAGATATGATTTTACAATATCACTGACAATATAAAAATCTCCAGGAATGTACTGCAATGATAACTGTGAATGACATTTAGTTTAATGCAATTGTAATTTAATTAATGTCAAGAATTGTACTGTACATTATGTTATATTGTGTATTATGTTTACCTACACATATGTGTATGTAAATATTAAATACATTTACAGTATTTTCGTGTATGTACGTATTACGTGCACGTATTACGTGTACGTATTAAATGTATTAAATACATTTGCAGTATTTATGTGTATGTACGTATTATGTGTATGTAAATGTATTCAATACATTTACAGTAATTTGATAAGATAAATGAAAGCATAAATATTCACAACTGGAGGTGTATAAAATACTTCCTTATTATAATCCTTACTTTATTATTATAATTTCTGTTTTTGTAATTTTTCTGACAATGATTACTTGATGCAGGTACAAATGGTGGAGTGACATTCGCAGGGTTGTTCTTCAGTATTATTGGAGGTGCAGCTGTTGGATTGGCCTATTATGTAGCTCTTCTGTATTGTGTGGATCCAGACGTATTGGGAGCCAGTCCACAACAATGGCCTCTGATTGTTGTTGGAGCATTGGCTGGATTGTTAGGAGGAATTGTGGATTCTTTATTAGGAGCAACCCTTCAATATTCTGGTAAGTCATACCAGTCATAAATTGAGTTTTGAATATTGGGTGTAATACACCACAATATTAACTTGATTAAATCTTACTATAACTCTCCCTAGAGACAGTATGTGTGGGGAGAAAGGTATGGTGGGAAAACTGAATTAATTAAATAAACAATTTTTCTTTGATCTTTCATTATTTTGAATATGTTCAGTGTAAAGTACATTTTTAAGGTGTATTATCAACTAGCACTACCTGCTCGATTCACTGGGTGCTGCCAGTTGTATATAAGTCTAACTTCTAAAGTGGTGGTTGCTAATCCAGACTTCCCTGAGGAGAAAAAAATCATTATCATTTTGTTTTGTGTAATCAGGGTTTCAATAGGATCTCAAAAAACTCATCTTTATGTACATTGTTTGTTTGGTAATTATATTCAAATCTAAGTACTTGTTTAGGAGAAACAGCTAAACATATGAGTCTTAGTACTCTCATTTCTGGGTAAATTGTTTATAACTGTTGTGGTACTTGAGATTCACGTGTCATTTAAATCTTATTTTGCAGACTTGTTCTTAACTTTATCCAAATCTGTACACTTGTTAGGGAGATAGAAAACAATTGAAATTCTTGAAAACAATTGAATACTGACTGGACTCTTCTGAGTTTCACGTTAAACCATCTGAGAGCTAACCCTTGGAAGTTTGTTGTTTGTATTTTTAAAATTCCAGATTGTATTATCACAGCATTTTTATAGTGAAGCATCCAAGTGATATGATAAGATCCTACATCGAGTCAAAATCTACTTGACTTGGGTATCATTGTAATCTGTTGAATCATCTTGGAGGAGTTAGCCATTGAACATGTTTACTTTGGTAATGCAAATTGCATTATAATGAATTTAATTTTCTGGGATTTCCAAATGAAATGAATTTAAATTATTGTGAAAAGTCGTTGTAATTAATTATTCTTTGTTTATAATAATTTTTAACATGTTAATTATGCAAAAAAATTGTAGTGGTTGCTAATGAACTCAGGTGTTTCTTAAGAGACCTATAAATTAAATAAAATTTTAAAGTCCCTAATTGTCAGTTTGGAAAGGGGAAAATAATAGAATATAAAATATTCATGAAAATAAAATTTTTACCATTATCATGTACAGCTGTGGAGCCAAAAATATTCAAGAAGGGCCATAGCTCACCTAGTTCTCCCTTTGTGCACACCTATGATTAGGATAATAGAGAATCATGCCATTTATGGGTGTTGACATAGAGATGATCATATCATATCCTTGGACATTGATATTCTGCACTTAAGTGGATACATTTGTCTTTCTATTACCAGTTATTGATTACATGGGCACTCGCGTGCATGCACGCACGCACGCATACACGCGCTCACACACACATGCACACATGAAGTTTGCAAACCCAAAGACATATGTTCCAGTATGCATGTTGATTTGCCAAATCCAAATATGAAGCCAGAATTGTGCCACCACCCTCTATTTTTTTTAAATCTCTAAAAACCACTGTGTAATTGTAGATTGTAAATTTCACAATATTTTTTCGCAATAAAAAAAACAACTGGAGGGTGGCTTACTTTTGGCTTCAGTGTCAGATTCAGTGCTTCAACATACGTAGAGAAACATGTGACAGTCTTTGGGTCTGACAAACACCCCTGAAAACAAAAATAGAATTTCATAGTGGTTTTCAAGATTTAAAAAAATTAGAGGTTGGTGGTGCAATTCTGTCTTCAGATTCAGCGCAAACGAAATACTTAGAGAAATGTGTGTCAAGTCAGTCTGTCAAGACTGACTACTTTTTTTTGTTAGTGCCTGTGGTATTTATTATGTCATTTTTCTATGTTGATGTTCAAAATGAAGCTCTTATTTTATTTTATTTTTGTATGTTTAAAATCTAAGAAACAGGGATTATTATTATGTTGTTTTAAGCCTTTCAATTTATGTGGTAAAGTAAATTTTTGCCTATCATAATTCCGTTTTCTCTGGAAGGCAAATGATACAGGTATCATTATCCTAGTTTGTCTGATGATGATTTTGATGAGATAATTGGGTAAGGTGAACTGCTTTTGCCTTTGGAGATTCAAGAAAATAATATATTTTCTATATTGTGTACAGCGGGAAGTATTTTAAGCAGATGGAATAAAAATAATATGTACAAATATTAAATTTAAAATTGAGTAAAACATGAAATAAAAAAAAAAAGATTTATAAAGGAGCTTATTGGGATTCATTTAATACTCATTCTTTATTTATACTTTATTTACGTAAATATTTTTGTTGTTTACATGCATGTTAATGTAAGGTTATCAGATCTTGGGGACAGTCCCTGGATTAGCAAATCTGTTTTGGTTTAAAGACCTTCCCAGGAATGTCCCTGAATTTCATAACTCTGAGTTATATTTATAATGTAGAATTATTAGATGGCTCATAATTATTACTCTTTACCAAATTTCACCAATTTTTTCAGTGATCTCAGGGAAGCTATTTAATTTGTTGGAATGATACTTTGATAGGTTGCACATAATTACTTCCAGGATAATTCATTAAAAAATACATAAATATAAATCAAGAACCACCTTTGTTCTTTACAAGTTAAATAACAATTTTGTGAAAAAATCTTTTAATGGTATGTTAATAAGATTTATTTTCATTTCAGGTTTGAATGAAAGGACTGGCTGTGTCGTGGAAAAGGCTGGAAGAGGGGTGAGACACATCAGTGGCATTCAGCTGCTGGATAATCATAGTGTTAATCTTGTGTCAAGTTTATTGATGGGTTTACTAACTCCTAAATTTGCGGGGGTGTTATTTTTGTAAACACTGTACTGATCTGTTTAGTTCCCAAAAACTATACCATTATTATCTTGCAAACATTGTTTTGTTTAAAGTGCATTAGACTTCTTTTTTGTTGAAGCCAAAAATGAAAATTATTAACCTTAATTGTTCATATAATATTAAGAGGACAGGAAAGTAATCCTCAGTTCTTGATGAATTTTGAATTTTTTAAATTCTCTATCTTTCTGTTTTGGCTCATTGCATTGTGTCTTGTAGTTGTAAATGAATATATTTAAATTCTTGTCTTGACTTACGTGAAAAAACTGATGGCATTTTGAAGTTCTGATGTTGAGTGATTTCAAATCTTACATGATTTTGTCCATGGGATATTAGGATATAAGCTGATATGGGCAACTGCAAATACTGTATTTTTATAATGCACTATATTATATTTCAGCATAGTTAGTAAAGTTTTTGAGATCTTTTTAATTCATTTGCAGTGAAAAGTTCTTTAATTATGTGAACTTTTCCTGTCACTTTGTGATAAATGGAAGTATCTAAAGTCATGAGGGCAGCAAGGGTGGCTAACAAGTAAGTGGTCTCTGGAAATTATTTTTTTCTGGCGAATTGAATAACTGTCTTTTATTTTGTTTGAAAATTTTGTTTAATGAGTTTAAACAGTTTTGAAATTCTCTTTTTTCCTTTGTCTACTGTTTTAAAATTTAAAGGTCAAATTAAAGTTGCACCATGGCTTATTCAATTTTCAGCTCATCCATTATTCTTTTATTAATATATTAATATTTTCTTCTCTTCATGTATATTTGCTTATTTTGTCAATTTATTTTCAATTATGTGCTGATTATAATTTTCAGTGCTTTACAGTCGGTACTTTGTTTTTATTTTAATAATGAAGTATTTGTTTTACTGTTTGTGGTACTGCATTTGTGGAAGCAAATGCAATTGTTGGAAGGTATGATCTGCAAGATAGTATGTACTTTCTGACTGTGTTTGCGTGCTTGTGTGCTATTTTGTTTTATACTTATTATTTGTCCTGCAAAGTTTTTGTTGCAGTAACAGTTATAACTTAATCTGTTCTATTAAGTTGTAACATGTTTTGTTTGACAATTTGAAACTTTCAAACCTCTATAAAATAATTTTCTGAGTTAATGTAATTCTGGACCTGCCATATAGACCACATTCTGAAGCATACAAGTTATTATGACAGTATTTTTCACTCTGTTGGTGATATTGAAATCTTTTGCTGCTAATTTGTCCTTAATTTCTTGTATTTGGCTTATGCTGTACATTATTATTTTGACCTAAAAAATGATTTCATTTCTTGAAATGAAAATGATAGCATTTCTTTTGAAAACAGCTTTCTATCACTGTACAATGTGTCGTGGAAATTGATGGATAGCTAATAATGAATAAGATAATTTCTGGAATCCTAGTAACTTTATATGTATTGTCGATTGAGTTGTAGGTTAGATCACGTTTCACAACTTTTTTAAAATAATTTTGAAATATAATTTATTTTAAATTCTATATTTCTATTATTCTATAATTCTAATTTTCAATGCCTACTCTTGTCAATGAGGCATTTGGGTAAATAATGGTATCTGACTTTTTGGCTGAAATCAATTGCAATGAAACCATCAAACAGCCACCTTCATTAAGTAGTCACCTCTGTTAACAGCCATTTTCTCTATTTCATAAAACTTTTATGGTTTGCTAACTCGTGCTTCTCTTCTGTGGGAATGTATTAAGGACTTGCGTAGTATGCCATGTGCGTGTTTTGAAAGTCATTCGATAACTTCGCTGTCAAATGGCCCTAAGTTAGGTTTCTACAGAACCTGAAATGCATTTTTTAGACTAGTTTGCGTTATTGATTTGATTGTAAAATGAGTTTCTTGACTAAGAGATTAGTGCGAAGTTAAGGGTGTGTTTTGATATTGGTTGAGAGGCAAGTGATCCTAAATTCTTGTTTAAATTGTATTTTATCCTTTATATTTAAAAGTGTTAAAGTGAACGTACTTCATCTCATAGCAAATAGAAAAATTAGATTTGATTTTATTCTTTCAATAACTTTATAACATTGATTAAGAGGCCACTTCCTATGAAAGACAAAGTTTTGTTGGAACTAGTGACTTAACACAGATATCACTGTATGTTGATAACATTGGTTGTTAATTTGTCCAATAATTTGAGCGTACCAGGCATCTCATGACTTTTATGATTGGAGTGTTCCATTGAAAAATAAGAAAGCTTATTTTATTGTCATATAGACTCTCTTTTGAAGAAGTGGGATGGGGGAGATGATTGAACTGTTACGATTAAGAGAATGACATGCAAGATTTTTGAAATTGAAATGCTTACAGTGCTTATGTAGAAGTAGATAAACTGTTATGATTTCAAATGTTCAAGAGGTTTCTGTGGTATAGATTGCATGTTTATATAATAATTTTTCACTTTAGTTTTGATAATGGTGACAATCTAGCAACATGGCATCTTTAGTTTACCAAAGGTCAATAAAGACGATGTTATGTTATAGTAAGTTCTTTTAATCTAATGTGTAAATACTTGTGTAATAAAAAAAAAATTGTTGCTGGAAACATTTTTGGGACATTATTGATGTGAATGTGGAATTTGTTTGAAATAATTTCTTGTTATATTGTCAATAAAATATTTAATTTATATAGTATGGAAGAGTCAGAAGAGTATAAGTGTTCGGGATATGTGAGAATACATATTACATATTTTTATGTAGCTAATAAATAAGTAATAGTAGTAATATTAGAAAATCTGCAGTAATTTTGAAACTTGTTGGATGTTTTGGTTGTAAAGTTTAATACTTGGCAACTTCTTGATCTGTGTATTCAATTATTATTTTCTTGAATTTAACCAAAAAAAAAATGTTATATTGTAATAAGAGTATTGTATGTTTTTCAATTTACCACAATCTTTAATTCCCTAATAATACAATAATTTAATTTAATTCAAATTATTCAATATATATTGTTATTTCCAAAAGAAATATATATATTTTCTCAGAATGTGCTTCTCGTATTGTTTGTTCAATTATATTTGCTATTCATGACATTATTTAGTGAAATTTAAAATGTTCCAATTACTCCAAGTAATTTATTATATTTATACAGATTTTTCAAATTAAATGTTTTTGCACCTGGTTTTTAAAGTAATGTTTTATTTCATATACACTAGTTGCAACATTTTGCATTACAACCTTTTAACAATATGTACTATCATTATTTTTCTTTACAACATCACATTTTTATTAGATTATTTTCATTTCTCACTACTTGGGAATTGAAATATTCAATTTGTTTTCAGTGATACATTTGATTGTTCCCAATAAGCGAGTAAACGTCTTCGTGACAATAGAGGCAATAAATTACAAATCACATTTCACTTCCTTTCACACATTAGAAGACACATAAGCACAACATGAAACCCTTGAACAAAATACTTTCACTTAATT
Organism: Gryllus bimaculatus; assembly: GCA_017312745.1. Lineage (NCBI taxonomy): Eukaryota > Metazoa > Arthropoda > Insecta > Orthoptera > Gryllidae > Gryllus > Gryllus bimaculatus. Next base: position 574,916 of record BOPP01000133.1, read on the forward strand.
TCTTTGGTATAAGAGGGTTGTGTATCTCGACAGGAAGTAACAGTATGTTGTTTTGTACATTGCAACTGCCAGGTGCACAGTTTCAAAATGTTTTGGCACAGTGACAATTATTCACTATCACAAGTTCTTCTTTTATTTTTCTCTGTTGACAGCTCATACATTGTCTTCACCAGCTAGAGGGCCGTTTGTAGATCGTACAAACTGAAAAGTAATTTAATGAACATTATAAAAATTGCTGAATGAAGTGTAGAGTCTAATAATCTAATTCTACTTCTTTTCATGTAATAACATTCTCTCATTTTTGAAAGCAATGGGTGCAATTTTTTCCCCATGCATAACGAAGATGTACAATGGCATTTTATTCTTAAAATGCAGTTTGAAGTGAATTTCAGTACAAAAATTTCCCATTGCAGAAATAATTTGTTAGCTTTTATTTTTGTTTTCTGTAATTTACATACATATTTTCTATAAAATAAACTTTTTCACGAACAGTTTAAAGAAGTTATTTTTCATTGTTTATACACCATTAAATAATGACAGATTCATTTTTACAGCAGGAGTAGAAGTGTAACTGAAGTAATTGTGAAAAAAGCTTGTTGTGGGAATTTGATGTGGGGAGATACAAATTCATACTCAATCTAAATATTTTGATTAGCCTGTGTACTTTGTATCATGTTGACAGGCCATCCATTTATTTGACAAAATTTACAATATTTTTGTTTTGGTGACAAAAGACCGGTTTTTCCATACAAATGTGCTGTCTTTGAGAAGCAAGAAATACATGGTTTCAAGAGCTAATTTGAAAATATCAATTGTTAAGTCATGCATGAATGAACTTGACTTAGAATGCTTATGTGAATATAGGCATGCTTTTAATAAAATAGATGATCATGCATCGTGCCTTCTAATTACAACACGACATTGAAAGGAATTCAACCTAACCTAACCTGACGTACCGAGACCGTGGTGGCTGTGCATGAATTAGCACGAGGTCTAAACATTAGGTGCTGCCATCTTCGTTTTATTTGTTGAATTACCTGCAACACAACCATGATCTTGATGAAACCTTTATTTGAATTTCAAAGTTTCATTTAGCATGTTATAAGTTTCATATCTTAAGGTTTTCTAAATATTTATTTGAAATATGCTGTTGTAGCTCTGGTTTTCGTATTAGAATTTATTTTACTGCTTATAGTTTTTTAATTTTGTTCAGATTTTAGAATTAAAGAGTTTGGGTAATATTATAATAACCCTAATTTTTGTAAGCTAGATGAAAAATGAAGTTTTGGTACCCCAATTATTTCTCAGTTTGTGTATATTTTCCTACGCTTTGTATTCTCTTATTAAATATCTATGGAATATTTGTAAAGTATTTCAATTACAATGTTTTTTCTTTAGGAAAATCTAAGATGTTTATGTAGGAAATAAGATTTATCAAAATGTTGCCCCCACTTCATAAATTCTTGATATTTTTCTATTGGGTCAACCAATAAAAAATGTTCAGTGATTTGACAATATAGTTAATTAAAATTTATGTTAAGTTGTGAGGTAATGAATTGAAATGAAATTCTATGTTTTTGTGCAAAAACTGTTAATGTTGAGATCTTTGACCTCGTACCATGACATATTGGATTTTGTCTAAACACTTTGTGTGGTCAAAATATTTTACCTAATGGTTCCAAAAGAAAAAAGAAAGGTGAATGAAAATAAATGTTTAATACACAAATTGTGACTATGGTAGGAGGGAAAAGTTCTATTCACTACCGTCTGATCTCATATTTTGTCATATTACCTCTCCGTTGCAGAAGCAAAATAATGTGGCAACACACAGTCCCTGAAAAGAAAAATTACAATAAAGAGCAATTAATAAATATGCTTAATTTAAGGCATGTGATAAAATGAAATTGAAGGACTTCCTGATTAGAACACCTTTAAAATAGAATGTGACATGAATCATTTTGAAACATGAATTTTAGATTGTGATTCTAATGATAATTGTCATACCACTCAGGTACAATCACTACATGACATAGAATCAATTAATCACAATCACTTCATTACATTTTAACAAAATTACTTAATTTCAAAAATAATGCAAGACAGAAATATAGTTTTTGGGAGAAGGGAAAAATATTCCCTTCTGCTTTGTGAAAGAAAATGCATTTTTTCAAAATTTTGAAAATGCTTCAAAAAATATCAATTCATTATTCAAGTAGTTAACATTCATTAAGTCCACAAGTATTACAACAAATGAAGATCTATTGGGTTTAGGTATTCCAAATTTGACTTTTTCAAAATATCTGTATCTGTTGTTGTTTCAACAGTAGTGAAATTGTACTAGAATTTTAAACTTCTCTAGGTGATGCCTTTAATTTGTCTTACTTGGAAGGATGCTGTTACTGCCAATGTGACCTCATAGACCCGGAAGTATTCATGGTCTTCGTGAGGTTTGAATGGTGTGAGCATGTATTGGAGGCCCAGTAAAGGAACAAGCAGTAAAGTTGCTCGAAGAGCCTGAGAAAAAAAAATATCGTTAATTAATAATAAATAATTTCGAAAAATTAGGATATGTCTAAAATGTTTCATGTTATGAAGTTAATGTTTGAATCTACCTATTTCACATATTAGCTGAGTAATGTACACAATATTCAAAATGGATGAAGTCTGAAGTAGGAACAGCTTCAAAAGCTTTCCTTGGGCTTTATTAAGATTAATTTCATCTCAGCCAACATGAAGTGCACTTAGTCACAGTTTTTAATTGTATTTTGTTAGGTTAAATAAGTTATGAGGCAGATGTAGATCCTTGAGCTTCTGTGACAGTATATGGTAAACAGGGGTCAGATAGGTGGGGGTAAGTTTCTATGGCTAGTGTGATATTTCGTTGCCAGCCATTAACTTCATGAATACAGTAATTAACCCAGCCTAACTTCAGCATCAATTGATTGATTGGTGATTCTGAGCGCGTCAACGGTCAAGGTCATTAGTCCTTAAAGTGTAGTGAATGTTTTTTTATCGCGGGAGGTGCCTGTGATTTTGCCTCGCTGGCGAGATCCAGCGCTGACCTACGTCGGCTTGTGGAGATTTTTCCCAACGAGGTATCTTTCTCGAGCGTGACACCGGCCCTGCCGGGACAGGCTCTAAGCTCCCAACATGTGTAATATATTTTATGTGTCCTTGATACCGAAAAACTGGCTGAAGACCAAATGTCTGTGGTCATCGTTAAAGCGTAAACCGTTCGACTTTTTCTAAAATTGTCAATCCCCGATCGATCTGTGCGAATTCGAGGCTCTCCTAGTTCGAAAAGGATAATTTGATTTTCATGAGTACTTGACATGAAACCTCAACTACATTTTCAAAATTTTCTCTAAAATGTTTTCAAATTTTTTGATGAAACGTTTTTCTCAAATAGTGCAAAGGACGCTTAGAAAATGACTCAAGTCTCATTTTCATTGTACTCCGAATTTTAGAAAATTGCAAATGTGAGAAAAATGCGAGTTTGGGGTGTGCAGTACCACTAGTTTAATATAGTCAATATTTGTTTTAGCATGTCATCACTTCAAATTATTAAGTTTTCCGCCACCAAAGGATGTATATATCTGTCCAAATTATTAGACCTGCAAAAAATTGATAATAATAGCAGACTCCTGTAGCACTGAAAATCATTTGTAAGTATTAACTTGCCGTCTTGTTTCTAAAAACATAACTTTTATGAAGCGAAAGTGTCTAATGAACATTACGTGGAAGTACTGTCGCGATTATCTGCTTCTAATATGACAGTTATGCAAGACGCACGCTTCCATCTATCTGTCCATTCCTCTGCAATCCATCCACACAGATATCCCGATTTTCGGGTACAAAATGACGTTAATCTCCTGACCACCCGCACGAATCTTAACTGTCTTTGAAACAACACTAATAGCCCTTGAAACAAATTCCAACACATGTAAATAAAATTGACTACTGGACTATTAAATGGAAAATCAAACTCAACCCTACAAAATCACTCGCAAAAAAACTCATTAAGAACATTTTCAACCCTTACTCCACTCCAAATAAATAATCACCCAATTCCATGGATCTCGCACAATCAATCCGTCAAATATCTAGGGCTTAATCTTTATATCAGACTAAATTGGAAAAACCACATAACAGCAGAATCATAGGAAGCCAAAATAAAACTAATTCAACTGAAGCCACATCTAAACTTCAAAAGTAAGCTCTCATTTAACAATGCCATCACCCTTTATAAATCAATAATCAGACCCCTAATGCTTTTTGCATACCAAATTTGGATCAACGCTTCTAAAACTACTATCAAAATTACAGATCATCCACATTTCTTTACATTGGCCACTAATGCACCCTGGTTCATTTCAAAGATTCAATTTCACAAAGAATTGAATTTACCTCTCGCCCCCTAGTTCACCATATTGCACTCCAATCTAACATTTTTTCTCCAAAATAAATGCAACAATCCAAGCAACCCATTACGACTCAGCCACCACCTACCAGCTCCTAAAAAATAGACCCTTTAGACTCGTTCCTCAACATATTTTCTGGTTTGAATTAATCCCATATGTGCTCTGTGGGTTTTATGTGTAGTTAGCTATAATTGTAAAATCAGAATTTATGCTAAAAGGCTCCTACAGACCGGCACGGTAAATCCGCAGCGGGTGTGGCGCGGAAAATTCCCTGCCAGACGCGGCAGCGGAACCCGCGGGAACGTTCACACGGAGCGTCAATTATGACTCGGCGTTTGGTGACAGTTCCTCATCCGATAAATGCAAGGGAACTCGCCCCATAGGGGAGCGAGACTCCCGAAAGCGGGCGGACTTCCACGAAACTCGAGCGGCAGCGGACGAAACGCGTCCCACGGCGTTTCAAAATCCGAAGGTGCTGCTAATCCGCTGCCAATCCGCTGCCGCGACGCTCGCCTGCCTCACAGGTCTGAACATGCTCATAAGGCAACACGTGACGCATAATTTCCACTGCCGCCAATCCGCGTACGTTGCGGATCTTCCGCACCGGTCTGTGGGAGCCTTAATGTTAGATTTGCTAAACATATGATGTAGTAAAAAAAATACTGATTTATGCACGTTCTTTCACTAATAATAATAAAAAAACTAATAGGACTTAATCCTGCCGTATGTGAGAAGTCACGCACCAAAAGAGCCTTAAACTGATTTTAAGACTGAAAATTCGAAACCGTACTATTAAGATTCCAATTCGTTTTTCACAATATTAGGAAGAGAAGATTACAAATTTAGATAGAACTGACGGTATTCAAGATGAGTAAATTTACAATCTTCTCGTTCACAATTAAAATGAATGCTCTGTGAATTTAATAATGAAGTAATTAATAATATGGTATTTTCTTTTTGGTACTCTGCACGTTTTGGTTGGTGATTTGGTTTTGGTTTTGATTTTGATTTACTGTGGTGGAAGCCCCTGGGCAAAAAATCGATTGAGGAATCTCAGGAAAAAGATAAAAAAACGCTATAAAACTATTTTTTGTATTCTAGCATTATAAAGGAACTTTTTCTGTTGCAAGATATCGTTCATAATGGGCATTTTACGGCACAAATGATGACGTATTAGATTTTATGTCACGAATAATTGCGTCATCACACATTCAGCCAATCGTAGCGAGAGAATCGGGAAGAGGTAGACCTAAACGCAACAGCCGACCACTGTTTATTCGCACGATGGCAAATACCCGAGTCGTCACAGGGAAGTTGTTTCGCAAACTTGTTTGATTCTCTTATAAATGTATAATGCTGTTATACAAAAATTATAGTATGCAACTCGTTTATAATGTTGCTTTATTACATTCGTACAAATTTGAAAACTCGCTCAGAAAGTATCTCGTTTTCAAAACATGTACTCATGCAATAAAGCTTAACATTATTAACTAATTGCATAAACTACTATTACATTTATTTTCAGTACTGTACGTCACATGCATTTGTCTGTGATAACTGCGACATGTACATTTGATACACATGTACTTGACACACATGTACTGTGATACATGTACACACATTTGATACACATGTACTGTGATACACATATATTTGACTGTAATTATTAATTTTTGGTAACAATAAAATACACTCTTTTAAATATGTCAGAGAGGCAGTTTTTCGACTTTCCTTTCCGCAAAATCATCAGATCATCGTCGAAATATATTTCTTTCAGCATATCGTTTTTCTAAAAATAGCGAGATCGTTCAGATGTCGAGTCAATATCGTTCGCAATCTATTTTTAACTTCTTTCAAATTTGAAAACAATCTTTTAGCTGTACAATTAGTTATCATCAAAATAAGGTAAAGTTTCAAAATGATTTCCACATTAGGGGAAACATTCTGGACTTGCTGTCGAATTATTGCGTTGTTATTTCGTGACATAGAAAAAAGGCTAATTTGATTATAAAATAATGTAAATATAAAATTAAAACAAAATAAAAGTTTAAAATATATTTAACATAAAAAAGTTAAAAAGTTTAAATGTAATTAATTAAAATTAAATAAAAATTTTAATTTAACAAATACAATCAAAAAGCGTGAATACGAATGCGTTATTTAAATGACAAAATTATAAGAATTGGATTCACATCGTATGACTTTCATTAAAATTCATCATTTCCCCCCAACTTTTTTTATTCGGTGGGGGTCCCTGGACCGCCGCCCCACCTTTCCCACCCTTAAACCCGACCCTGATTGATACCGACATCTGATGAATGTGGTTCCTAACGATATGCGTTGTAATTATGAGTAGCAGTGTATGATTGAGGGAGTCTTCATGCCCACCTGTAGCATCGTGCTGGAGGGCCGCGCCGAGCCGACCCGCGGGCCGGCCAGCAGCTTGCGCACCACCACTCGCACGATGTTGATCATGAAGATGACGTTGAGGAAGATGGCGGCGCACACTGGGATGTTGAGCGCGATGCGGTACTTGCTCTCGCTGATCCAGCAACTATAACACGATCCGACATGCATACTTTTCTTAGAAGGGATGTTAATGAGATTCGTGAAGGTTTTAAACATTTAAAATGATTTATCGACGATGCCTCCGAACCACAATCTCGTAATACATTTGATTTTTGATTTTTTTTCCGGCGCGGCCTCTTCTACGATCATTAGTTCCGTTAGTAAATTGCATACTACTGGATCCCAGAAGGAGAACTGGCGCCGTTCTTCCTGTAGGATTGATTTATTATTTCATGTTTCCGGTAGCGTCAGCACGGAAAGCTACCGATCAGAGCAGACGGCCATTAGAATTCGCATCCACAGAGCGGCTGAACTTGACGTAGCCATCTACCTAGCTAGTATCGAAAATCCTGCCGCCAACGTCGAGACTCGAACCGTAGACCTGCCCGTCAGAGGTACTGCAGTGACATAAGTATTTAGGAGTGAAAGGTTTCCTTTCTCCAGGAATTTCCCCAAGCGGGGCACCACCGCAGCATACATAAGCTCCAAGCTCCCCCGACTGATCTCTCGATGTGTGTTTAGCATGCAAGTGGTGTCTGAGGGTAGAAGATGGGAAGCTGACGAGAAAGGGAAGATCGCGCGTGGACAGTAGCCCAATATTTTTTGGTTGATTGAGTGATAGATCGTTTACTATTTCCGGACGCGTCAACTACGATCATTAGTTCCGTAATTGCAGTGCACTTTATTAATGTGCATTTGATCCCGTGAGGTGGCTGAGACGTTCGATCCAGCCCCGAACTGTGCATCAGCTTGCGGTGTTCTCCCCTTAATATCTCTTCCATCTCTACCCCTCACCCAACCGGAGCAATTGCTAAGCATCCGGCTAGTACCCCGATATCTGTTGTAGGATGGTGCGTGTAACTGTAAGGGTATGTGTAATGCGAAAGGAAGGGGCAGAGGTTGCGCATGATCTGAGGCCCGTTTGTGAGGTTCTACTCCGACATTCGCGTAGTATTGATCAAAGAAACCATGGAAACCTACCGATCATAACAATCACAGCAGTCGGTATTTTATTTGGTAATTTCAAGATTGAAAACATAGAACATCTTTGAGGACTCTTTTCCTGCCCTCTTGTGGCTTCGGCGGTAGAACAGCGTATCGGATTGTTATGCTCAATAGAATTCGTGTATCGTGTAGCGAATCGGTTCAAACCCGATTGAAGCCGTGGATTTTCAAGGGCGAAAAAGTCTTTCGCCTCTCTTCGGGGAGGGAGGAGGAAAGCCGGTTGTCCCTGGTAGATTTACTACATCCGCATGTAAAAGATCCTTAAAGCTAAACGAGCTGGCCTGATGGCCTGATCCTCGCCACGTAAAATAAGGCATCAGTGATTGTACGTGAAACCGCCGCTGGTAGGTTAGTTCTTTGATTAGTGGATCCGGGCACATCAACTGTTAAGGTCATTACTCCCGTAAGCATTGTGCTTGTTTAATCGCGAGAGATAGCGGTGATAACCGCTGGATGGTGAGATCCTTCGCCAACCTACCATCCGCTATCGGAGTTTCTCCCCAACCAGGTTTCTCCCACCAGCGGAGAACTGCTCCAGCTGCTGGAAAAGCTCTAAGCTCCCGATCGGTCTCTCGGCATGTGTGATAGTGTAGTGCATGTAAGTGTGTAAGTAAGAGGTGAGGATAATACAAAGAATGAGAAGGAAAGATCGCGCGCGGTTTGTGTCTCGTTTGTTAGGGTACCGCTCCGGCATTCGCGTGGTGTTGATCGGAGAAACCACAGAAAACTATCGATCGGATCTGCCGGCCGCTAGAATTCTCCAGCCAGCGGCTGAATTCGACCCAGCTCTGAAGGTAGTGTAGAAAAACCCTGACCTCCCGGCCAGAGGCACGGTGTGGCAGTCGGCGTGGGGACTCACTTGCCGGACTCGGCGGGATCGGGGTCGCTGGCGCGCTTGGCGGCGTAGACGATGACGGCGGGCGCCGGCAGCCCCCAGCCGAGGGCGAACAGGCCGCGCAGCAGCCGGCCCTCCGACACGAACGTCGCCACCAGCAGCGTGTGCAGGTACAGCCCTTCACAGAGCATCCAGCAGTAGTTGCTCACCAGGAAGTAGTGCAGCACTACGTCCAGCAGCTGACAGCCCGCCTGCGCACGCGCCCGCACGCGCTTTTTGGTTTTTCGCTCGGCTGAACAAACAGTCGAACCGCGTGGGGTTGCCTCAGAGTTGGAAGCCAGGGGTGGGCACGGAAAGTATTGAAAAAAGTGTGTGGGGGTGTCAGTTGAAGACTGGAAGTGCGAAACGCTGACAGTACCATCACTACGTTTTTTCAGATTTTTTCACAGAAACTCCAAAAAGTAGCATAGCAAAGAAGCGGAAAGTCTTCAAAGATGTTTGTAGTATTTCAGTTCGGCTTCAGTAATGCTGTACTTTGGAATTCCTTCCTTTTTCAAGATGGCGAAACTACCGTAATTTGTGAAGAAATATGACAATTTTTTGTTAGCTTTAGTTTTGTAGATACAATAGTTTCAAGGAGAAATACTAGAAATATACTTAGGAATTCTTTAATTTTTCAATATAGCCTAAGTATTTTACTTTGGGGTCGAACATAATGAATGTGACATTGAATATTGTTTAGTACGACTAATTTTGGTTTTACACCTACACTATCCTCAAATAAAATAACTTATTAACGTGAATGTCTTTTCCTTGCCCGTCGCTTGTATTACTTTTCTGCGTTTTCTCTTGTCCCTGTCCAACAGTAGTCCGACAGCATAGCAGTGTTCTATTTCCTCTTATACCTTCGTTCCATTTACGAAATGTACTGATGGAATCGTTCTCCATTTCGTCACTTACAGTAGCAGTTGTCGGGTGAGCAGTCCAAAAATGTAGGAAATGGAAGTTTATCATCTAACTGTTGAGTGTGCTCTTCCTTGGGGAGTGGTACGGGTCTCCTTGTGGTGGAATGGCTGATGGGATGTTGTGGTATTCTACAGTCCGCCTCTTTTATCTGAACATGCAGCGCAGCTATGAAGATATACAGAGTGATAAAAATAATTCCTTAACCATCACTGCTGTGCTCAGATGTGCCAACACGATCTCCAGGTGTTTCGCAAAAAATCCTCAAGACTTATACGGGCTACATCAAAGAGCCACGAGCTAACAGCAAGTTTTAAAGGTCATTTTCGTTTTTCCATTATCAAATAAATTAGAAATGGCTATTTTCCAGCCGGAGAGGTGTTCACTGTTGGCCGGTGTAATCTGCTCCTTTGAACTTTGAATGTGCAGAGTGAGTTGGCACTTTCAGCGTTTCCCAATTCTAGTCTTCAATTGTTGTTCGGAACTCAAACCCATAAATTCGTATAAAAAAATCATACTTTCATAGAATGTGAATTAAGTCTTAAGATGTCCCCTGCCTGACTCAATAGGAATACTCGTTTAAAATGTGAGATCAACATCTGACAATGATTTTCAATGAATTGATTATAATTACATACAAATGGATGAGGGCATTACTTGTATAACCCCCTGGATCCGCTCGAGATGAAAACACCATTAGCGCATTACTTTGGCTTTGCAATGCATGCGTCCAAACTTTAGATATAAGTACGCAATTAACGTCTGTATAAATTGTTAACAAACACGAATAATCGACTTATTTTAATACAGAAAATTTTAACTTTGCATTAAAAAGGTTTATAATATTTTGTATCTCCTGAGAAAGAACACAATATTCTAATGCATTTTTAATGTAAAGATAGAGTTATCTGTATTAAAATAGGTCGATTACTTACGTTTGTCAAAACTTAAAACCATGCAAACTTTCATGGTGGTAGGAATACAGGAAATGCATAAAGTAGATACAATTTTGACAAACAGCAACAAATTTTGTCGAATGTTGTACATTTGAATTAACGTTTTTATTATTTAATATTTCTTAATGTAAAATATACTACGTTTGAATTCAAGTTCAAAGTTTTAAAAAAATGTTTGGTTGATACGATCACCAACAGTCACCCAATACTTTGCGTAGTTGGTGACCTGCAGAACACCTCTACGAAAGACGTTGAGAAAGTATTGAAAGCGTTTCGCAATAAAAACAATGCAAATATTCTATTGAAGTTTTTTTATTATTACTTAAATTGCATAATTTTACAAATAAGTACTGCAAATGTTTATATAAGTATTCCTATATTATAGTGTGAGGTATAGCTGTTAGTGGTTTGAATGACATTAAAAACTGAACTAAATTCACGTGTGGCAGTTTAACAGTGAGAGGTTAGGGAAGAAAATAGCCAAAACGAAGTGAAAGAATTTCGAGCTGATGGAGTTTGATATTTGGAAGAATGAGGTTTGTCTGTCATACTCACCCCATTGTCAGCAATGACGTCCGGACGTGCTACAACGAGGCCGTACCACAAGAGCCACAGCAGATTGTTGGCGGCGAACGAGGAAAACAGGTTCATATGCAAAGTAGTGCGCGCACAGCGAAGAGTCCTGGGACAGAACATGCGAATTCACGTTGCTTCCAGTGTCTCTAAGCGAGATTCATTTTACCTTTTGGCATAATAATGTCTTCATTTGAGACCTGCTTGCTATTAAGTTAATCTGCTATTTAATAATCTTGCAAAAAAACAGTTTTGCTCAAGTTATAATGATTCATCAGAATTCAGACATGCCAGCTTCTAACTACCAATTGTTACAATATTTGCTTCATATCAACATTGCTGTGTGAATGTTTGATAAAATGTGTTACTCACTTGAAGTAAAGAAGAATTCCAATGGACAGTAAGAGTGCTACCAGAGACACCATGTAGCCTGCTTTGTAGATTAGGATCACTGTTTCTTCCCACTGCAAAAATATATTTCTAAGTTAGAGTTATGTTGAAGTGAATTTTTCATATTAGTTATAAATAATATTTTCCTCTTAACATGATATTATCAGAGTATATACAGGTGAATTAGAATCAATTTTACTAACTACTAAGACTATAAAAAAATTGAAGATGATCTCTTTTTGCCAATGAATATATGTCTGGATATTTCATAAAACGAATTTTGTCATGTGACATTTGGACCTAATTGATAGGCAACTCATCGTACAAGGGCGTTCTGCTGGTTCATGAAATCTTTTTGACTACCTCAGAACGCGACCTCCCATACACCAGAGCATAAGTGTTTCTACTGATAAATGCAAATGTGACACGTTCGTGACAACTTCGTTACATGAAATTTCCTAACAAAAGTGATCACTTCTGTTGTTTCATTTGTTTCTACAAACCGATGAAAACGATACCTAATTATGAAAAATAAATGAGCAGATTCTTTAAAACAAAACAACAAACACTGTTCCACAGGTGACTTGAAATTTTGAAATTTCTTGAAAAAGTGCATTGTTGGTGTGAACCTTGTTAAAATTTACCTTCCACGTTTCCCACATGAACATAGAGTAAATTTTATCCTTTTGTTCAAAATCGATTTTGATTAATTTCTTATTCCTTTAATAATTCTGTATTTCATGGTTTTCGCTTACAAACGGCATTTAATCATGTAGCAACTAGCGCCTTATCATATTAATAAATTGGTACCGCGCATCATCACGGTGGCGCTGATGGGATTGGGGAATCTATTACTCAAGTTCAATGACTGTTAGCACAAAATCCGCCAGTCTCATCGCTTCTTTTCATGCTTCTCATGACACGCTAAAAGTTGTTTCGGAAAATTTCAAACATTTGTGGCACATTTTTATTTAAAACAATGAAAATAAATTTATCTTTTTATAGCACATAATGAAATTTTAATAATAATATTACAGGTTTACGATTTTTAATAGTAACAATTATGACGTCATTCTATTTAAGTACAACTAATGCTGGTTACTCATCAGTTCTGGAGAAATGAATCTCAAACCGACTACTTCTAGACACACGTACTTAAGGGCTTCTCCGAGGTGATGAAGTTAAAGTGGAACAACGCACATATGAAACATACATATCCATGTGGAATTAGCCGTCATTTAAACTAAGGAAGAGCCGGCGTTATAAAAGTAATAAATAGAAATGTTGGTCGTGAGGGGCAATGCGAGTATTTGGGAGAAGTGACAGAGATGAGATTCTGCTAATCATACGCATGAGTGGAGAGGAACTCTAGTGAAGAGCCAATGCGAAGAGCAGTAAGGGCTTCGTATGTCGTGCGTGACTACTCCCGACGCTTCGTACATTAACAGGACGAACACTTCGCTACCTTGTAGAGTGATCACGCAAAGGAAAAACAGGAATAGGTGGAGTCTGCAGTTAAAATCACGAACAAGTAGGAACGCAGCAGCAGCAGTCTGAAGAAAGAATATAAATATTTTGTTTAAATATACTCTCTTGCCAAACTTTTTCAGTAAATGTTTATGAAAGAAAGGTATCAGGTTTAGATTGACATGATACTGAACTGACAATTCTGATGACGGAAATTAAATGCATCGTAGATTCTAGTGTTGTGGAGATTTTAATCAAAATATACTATCAGTCTAGATTCTCCTGACGCACCCGCACAGAAAAAATCTCTCCCTGCGTTCGCACTCCGCCCCTTTCTCCCACGCGCTCCTCCCCGCGTATAAATTCCCCAAATTTGATGAAGCCGGAGGTTCAAGGGCTTCCTTCGGGGCGCGCGGACTCCGCATTTGCTCTGCGCCAACTTTTAATTGCCGAGGGCCGGCGGCGGCGCGGGCGCGGGCGCGACAGGCGCCGGGGGGGCGGGACAACGGGCTTCGTCGCTTACGCCCAATTTCCATAAGAAAACGCTGGGATTTGGCGCGCCTGCAATTAGGAGGGACTATTTGTATGGAAATGAATTTACCTGGTCCACTGCTGTCGCTTCCGCGCCCAGTCTGATTGGTCGGCTACTCGATTAGCCAAGCATACGAGTTCGCGCGACTGACCGTATTTTGGTTGGGCTTCCGCTGTGTGGCTTGTACGCCGCGACGCTCACAAATAGTGAAGGGAAGGCGTGACGTATCTGTCAGTGTACTTTAATAGAGATTTGAAATGTGCCACTACATGATGACAATAAGATAATTTATTGTTTGTAACTCTCTTAGCCTAGCGTATCCAGCGGGGGGTACTTTCAGGTATCATTGTTTATTTGTGTGTAAGTTCACATTAAAAATAAATTTTAAAAACAATCAAGTTGTCTGGATTATCTATCCCCAGAAACAGAGGGTTGGATGAAAAAGCATCGATTGAAGTACTTTTTAAAACAAATCGTATTTTATTCATTACATTTGTAAGTAAACTATCGTCAATGTAATGTCTTGCGTCCTAAGAAATTATGTTAAGCCGGAAAGGTAGCATAGTAAACCACAGCATTTCAACACTGTATGTGACATATAACGCCCCCCAAATGATCTTTTCTAGGATTCTTCTAGAATATTCTGGAAAGCTCCGGGTAGAAATCTCTGTAGATGGCTTTCAAACTCCCCCAAAATACTTAACTTAACCGCATCCAACCAGTTTTTTGATAATTAACTACATAATTAGGCTTCATAATTGTCAATATGATGAATCAAGGGACAACGATTCATCTAAATTCTGATACGAGATTATAGTAACATACATACACACACACACACACACACACACACACACACATATATATATATATATATATACACACACACATACAGTCACATTTCACCGCTATTCTCGTGCGTGCATTGAAACCATAGAAACAGCTTTTTCTAGAATTCTTCCATAACAATTTAGAGGGAACAGGCTAAAAATGGTGCAAATGGATTTGTCTTGTCGATAGAAATCGATCAGCTCTGTAGGTGCGGTAAGGCAACCAACACTCATTTTAGTTGCGTAAAAAAAACTTTTTAGAGACATTTCTTTGTATTCTCCGAATGGATCCTCAGAAACAATTATCGGTTCCACACCAGCAGTTCGTGACGCGTCGAATGACTCTTTTGTCTAGATTGGGGGGGTGGAAGGGATATAACTGTGGCTGCTGGTCAGACGCAGGTTACTGACTGCTCTCTATCATCTACCTCCAGACACAGAGGGTTAGCTGAAAAAGTATCGATAGAAGTACCTTTTTAAAATATCGTGTTTCAGGAATATTAATACAATAAATAATGTAATGCATAATTTCTAAATAGCCGACTTGGGTATCAGGGCACCAACGCCCCCCGCGGGAAGGGTAGTGCGTTTCCCAGTTTTCTTTTTTACAAATGTCCTAATTATTTAATTTTTTTTGTTAACGTCTACGACTTTAAATTATAGTGCTCATTAAGAGTCACATCTCTAAAAGCAATTTAATTCCTTTGAAATATTTATGAGAACTCGCCAATTTTTATTGAAAGAATGTATCTGGACAGAGGCCTTTGGGCTTTATAGGTGATCATGTTACGTGCTTTATTGTTAATCCACATAATAATACCTTGTTATTTTTGTTTCTATTATCGTTTTTACTTTGCGTGTCGTTTATCAACACGATATATTTATCGCCGACGTATTCTGAATTTGCCGGTCGGGCCGCAAGGACTCTGTAAGGGCTCTGGTCTAAGGAAATATTAAGCGCCTTATTTCTATAATTTTTTTTGAGAATATTAACAATGTTTATATTATTTTTTCCTCTCTTCGCAAACTTGCTAGTGGAGAAATTATTTTATTTAATATATTAATGTTGTGTCCATATTTACTAACTTGAAAATGTTACAAACAAGAAAACGAGGTATGATATTTCTTCTATCATCCACATAAACTTGGCACAAACCATATCCCTGAACCTCAAACAGTTTCGGAGATATTTGCTGTGGCCGACTTCTGTGCCTCGTCCTTGTTACTCAAAAACTGAAAATATTCTAACACTAACTTGCTGAAAATATATGCTGTATTAATAAATACATCTACGTTTGAAATATGTGTAGTTCGTAAACCTACATTTTCCCTTCAATTATTTTGCAATTTACTCTGGGGCTGATTGTTGTTCTCCGCAATCTGTGGGTATCAGAATGGTATTGTTATATCATTGATAATTTTCCAAAAACAAGAAAATATTATGAAAAGGGGAGAATTTCAAAATTGGTGGGCAACATAAATAACTTAGGAGATAAAGGGAAAAGTAAGACAGCAACACGAATAATTCGGTATGGTCGAGATACCTCGACGCTTAAGCAACATCGCAAGGACATAGATTAATGGAGATTGGGCTTAGAAAATTTGAAGAATCTTTTAAAACTTAAGTTAAGAGTTTCTTACCATTAACGAGTCCAAGTCCACGCAGTTGGTGTAATTAGACCATGGTTTGTTGGAGCTCCAATGCCGAAACCACGACCCATTCTCGTCACAGTCTTTGTGCGCGAAACCTGCCACACAAAAATATATCTACACTCAGATAGGCATAAAAATGTAATTACATGTATCCCAATATACATAAAATAGATAAATCTCATAATATCAATACAGAAATAAATATATTGCAGACCTCTTTGAAACCACATTACATAGGACAACTTTGGTTTTTGGACCAGCTTGAAATTTATAGATGCGGGTAAAGTAAGTGTCCAATAATGTCACGAGTAAATTTAATTTCTGATTTCAAGAATTGTTATGAAGAGTTCACTTGGGAGTAGCATTTTATCACACCACTTCAGAGGGTAGAAGATATTGAAAATTGCTTGGAGACTTTTCCTATGCTAGGCAAATGTAATTACTGAGGAGTGTATTTTGTGGAAGTAGGTTTATTGGTATGTAAGATTTGTCCAAAAAATGGAACAAAAAGACCTCAATTAACCAAGGCAGTAGTGTTGACGATCACCTCAAATATCGAGCAACATCGTTTACGAAATCTAGGTTTGTCTATTGAGTGTTTATTGAACAGAGTAAAATAATGGGGTTTTCACATTTTAGTTTTATTATTTTATGTAAATTCAAATAAATCTAATTACAATTGTACACAGAAAAGGAAATCAGAGCGTGAGTAACCCATCTCTATGAATATACCCTCATTTAGTGGAGTACTTATTGGGTTTGGTCAACAAGCTGAATTACAAAACTGAAGTTTCGATGTCTTCACGTGTTAATCGTGTCTACTAGTGAATAAGCCGCGCAATTCCACAATTTTATCATCTTTTTCTCAAATTTCAGTAGAGACATGCAAAATGAAACACGAAGATTTACAATCAGCTTCTAAGGTTTGTCACTTTCACAGTTGATTACAGAATGGAAACAGAGAATCGCAATGAATTCGCATTTATCAAAATAGATCAGTATCGTTCAATCAGTCGCAAAGTAGTTTGTTATAATAATATAAGTGAAATAAATAATTTGCCGACATTTTTACCCTGACATTTTCATTCATAAGAGGTGCACGCAAATATTATAATTTCTTATTTATGAAAAATACCTTTCATATCGAATTATTTTCGTGCAAACTACTATCAGTTCATGGATGATTCTTCTGTGAGCCGTAGGGCTTACTTACACGGAAGGATGACGTGGAAGGATTGGGCGGTAGAGCGCGGCAGTGAAGCCCACCAAGATTTGGTTTCGTAGTGACACGTCCGCGTGCCCTCCCATTAATCACCGTGTCTGGTTTTGTGCCCAACGTCGGGCTTCGGTTGTCTCCCGCAATATTCAGCAGCGGTTCTTGCCGCTTTCAATATCAGAGACGGACTCCAGATGTCGGATACAATCAATTTTCTCGAACATTCTATAGAGGTCCAGTAGTACTGAGATAGATACTCAAATTACACAAATATACAATATCATACCAAATATCACAATTTTGATCGATTGATTGATTAGTGATTCCGGGCGCGTCAACGACTAAGGTCATTGGCCCCGTAAGTGTGGTGCATGTTTTCTCATGGGAGGTGGCGGTAATCATCTCCCCTGGATGGCGAGATCCGGCGCCCACCTACATCGACTTACGGGATTTTCCCTAACCAGATGTCTCCCACCACTTTTTTGTTTTAATATAATGATTTGTAAAAAAAGTTGAACAAGCGTCTGTATTTTATTGACGTTTTACAATGAATTTCTTTGGGGGGACCAGTTGTGAATTAAAATTGTAGTACACACGCAATGAATGTTTTTTTTTCACTCGCTTCAGCCAGAGGGCTGTGGATCGGGCGCGTGTGCGGCACCGCTGCGCCGCCATCTTCGCCAGCGCCTCCTGTTGCGCGGACGCCCCGGGCCGCCGCCGCTCGCGCTCATTGTATTAAGCGGCGCGATGAGCGGCGGGCGCTGCGCTGGCGCCCGGGAGACAAACGAGGTCGTTAGGCCGCCGTCGCCTGGTGTCGCTGCCGGGCCGGATGGAGACGATGGGCGGGCGGGGAGAGGAGGGGCAGGATTGGGGAGTGTAGAACGGGGTGGAGGAGATAAGGACCTGCGAGACGGAGCGTGCGGGGCGGGGAGGTTGAGGGTGGGGCGGGGAGGAGTGGGCGGGCCGGGGAGCAGGGGGCGGGCGGGAGGATGGTGTGGGCGAATGGGGGAAATGGGCGGGCGGGGAGCAAGCGGAGGGGGCGGGGGAGGGCCTCGTTGGTGCCTGTGCACGGGAAGTGGAGCGGGCGGGCGGGGAGACGTTGGGCGTCCCCCGCGGCGGAGGGGGCGGGGAGACGGATGCGGTTGGAGCGTGGAGTGAGCCGGCGGGGCGGGGAGGAGCGGGCTGCGGCGAGAGGAGCGGGGGAGTTGGGCGGGCGAGGGGGAATGGTGCGTGGCGGCGGTAGCGGCGCTAACGAATTCGGCGCGATCGCGATTAACATGGTGAAGACAGCGGGGAGGATTGGTAGGAGAAGGAAAAACGGCGCCTTAGATGGAAGAACCGCACCCGGGAAAGAAACGGGTGAGACGTCGCCGAAGTGCTCAAATGAGATGAATGTCGATGAGAAGTATTCAAAGAGAAGCATTTTCATTTTAACTCATTAAAAAACAAAATCTTAAACTGCAACACACGCGTGTGTGATGTTGACATATATTGCAAGAGAGCATGTATACACATATTCAAGCAAAGTGAATAGTGCGGTTTAGAGTACAAACATTTGCATATAAAAGCAAACTAACGGTTCAAAATAACGTGGATTTAAATTTTGAAGCTTGTTACTGATGGACAAAAGGAAAATGTGTGAACCGAAGATTGGGCAATAACTGATGGAAATACGTAAAACAATAAACATGTTGATGCTGTATAAAATAATAATTTGAGAATAGATCAATTAAATTGAAAACGACTGGTACAGTTAAGACAATACTTCATGATAAAGATGATTCGAATATCCCATTATATAAGCTAGATTGTTAGAGAAAACGGGGAAGGCGGAGTTTTCTAGCCAATGAGAATAAGCGATTGACGCTCTCACCAATATGTTTGCTATCAAAAAGAAAATGATGAAATACATAGATACTTGGTGAAGAGGAAAAGAAGGGCACGGAAAACCAGAATGAGAAAACACTGAGCGTAAGAACAGAAAAAAATTTAAAAAAACAACAAAAAAACGTTGGTCGAGATGAGGATGCCGAGATGTCGAGACTCGGTCGCAATGTTAATTGATGGAATTAACTCAGATGACTTCTCGCCCGAACCTCCCCCTAATGTTTTTGGTCTGCAAACTAATGCTGACAATGCACTGGCGTTTTTCAAGAGCAAGGATTAGGGGTAAAGAATTGAGTGGTAGGGTGACGTCATAGATTTAAATCATTTCTGTTTTACCTTTTGCAGGAACATCGGATAAAACCGATACATTGAAACATCTGTGTATTTAATACCGCTGCACACTGGCTGCACTCGGTCCGTGAATATATCGTAATATCGATGTATCGGTGTTTTGAAAAACATTGTCATCCTGGCAAGGGAGAGCGGAAAATCCCAACGAAGGCGCTGTGCGCGGCCCCTGGAGCCGCACGAAGGTAGCTTCCGGTGACGAGATTGCGCCGGAAGTGCACCTCTGGCGAAGTGGGCGTCGCCAGCAGAGAGCCCCGCGCTTTAATTTAGCGACCCTTTAGCTCCTGCGCTGGCAGGGAAGAGAGTTCTCAGGAGAAAGAATGATTATCCTCTTAAGCACTCGGGGGGAGAGGCGCTTTTATGCCGGGCCGACATTTTTCAGCATTTCCTGATTTTCTTGGCAGAATGACAGTAGTCACGTCGCAAAACAGTAGCTTGGCTTCACGAATTAGCTTTCTGTGCACAGTTGAATTAAATGTTAAGACATCTGATGTTTAAATTTGGCTTTAAAAATTCGCGATTTTGGAGGCAAACATGTGGCGTAATTGTAGCGTTTACTTTTCTTTATTCGCTTAAGATATGTCATGGTAGACAATACGGAGCTTGCCATACTCGTGCACATGAATGAAAAGGTAGTGAAAAAAAGACAGTGCACCTGATATAATGGTGCTAAAAAAGAGAGAAATAATGCAATGTAACAGAGGAAATAAATACTTTTGGGATATTTAAGCGTACGTACTTTCCTTAGGAAATGTATTTCGAGGAAAAATTTGGGGACAGGAGAAATCCAAGATAGAAGTTCTTCAGTGGTATGAAAATCAAGATAGAGTTTGAATGGTACAGACTGAAAAGAGCGTAAACGCAAATAGAGATATGGTGACAGAAACGTTACGTTGACATTGGAATAGGAATGATTGAAAATAGTGTGAAGATAAAAAGTAATAGCTACAACAGCATTTACTTTCTCATATTAGTCACGGTTACGTAACGTCATAATGCAGCAATTTTTGCCCACACTGACGCATTTCAGCTATCAATTGTAACTCTCATTACTAATACTAGAGCATAAAGTGCTATTAGCTAATCATTTTCAAGAAAATACAGCAACAAAAATTGAATAATCCAAAGCTGCGTTCGATAAAGAGAGAAACCGTGTTTCCTAACAATGAAAAGTCAATTCTAAGAATCTACGCGAGAGTAAAAAGAAAAATGTAACTTTCGAAATTTTAAAACCTTTTCAGGGTAGGACATCTTTAGTTTTTCTCGTAATATACGTGCTTAAAGTAATTTGCTGGAGGTTACACGACTAAACAGGAATGTCAAAGAATTTGGTGAGGTATCTAGTAGCTAACAGAATCTAGCAAAGGCAGAACAGAATCTTATCATATCGAGGGCCCTTGGACCGCGCACGCTCTTGGCCTGGAGGGTATTACATTTTAATTGGCTCTCCGATGCGATGCGGTGAGGGCGGGGGGAAGCAGGGCAGCGGGGCGGGCGGGGCCAAAGGCGAGGTAAGGTCGGGTGGCGAGAGGGGCGTGGAAGGGCCGGAGCGAATGGCAGCGGGGAAGAGGCGGGGCAGGGCAGGGAGCGGGGGGGGGCAGGGAAGAGGGTGAGGTAGGACAGCGGCAGGGAGGAGCGGGAAAAGGGAACGATGAAAGGGTGGAGGGAAAGGGCGAGGAGGGGGCTGGAAAGGGGGCGGGGCGGGACGGGGCGGGGCCCGGCGGGCGCGGCGGGGCGCGGCGGGCGCGGCGGGGCGCGGCGGGGCGCGCGGGGCGTGGCCGGGCGGGGGAGGGGCGGGCGGGGGCGTGGCGGGGCGGGGCGGGGCGGGGCGGGGCGGGGCGGGGCCAAGACGGGCAGGGCGGAAAGGGCGATGAAGCGGGATCGGAGGCGCGAGGGCGTGCCTCCTTCGGCGCCGCCGCTACCGCAAAGGAGATTGGATCGCGTGGAGGGATTCCATTCGTGTGTTTACGTCCTGCGAGCAGCGTCTGCATACGACCGTGATCCGAATTAATGCTGCATTGAATTTCCACCCTGGGAGGCTCTTCAGAGGTAGTAGTACGGAATGTCAATTTATTAATATTACTACAGAAGTGTAATTTCATTTGACTAACCTATAACAGCTTACTAACCAATAATTAGCACAGGTGAGACCAAAAATCTGGCTTTGAGGACTTAATCTCCTATTATCCATAACATTGTTTGTGATATAACACACAAATCAAAATAACGTAGGTTTCAAATAGCAATGCAAACCATGAATGTTTTTTGCGTTATATTACGTGTTAATACACGCAGCACTGCAGATTAGGAAAAATGAGCACATTATTTTTATTTACTGCCTTCTTTCTTTTTTGTATAGAAGAGTAAATTGTAAACAAATCTCACTTGCATGAGGAAGACAATTGCTCCGTGGGATTGCGCTACAGAGATTGGGATAAGATGGAAATGATTCATTCAAAAGACGAGGTCGATTATTGTTGTTTTTAAGACTTAAGCATAAGAGAGCAGCGTTTCTTCTCGACTTTCGGAAATTCAAAATTCAATTTATTTGCAAGTCTCTGTGTCTTGTAATTGTCGAAGTTATTGTTCGTATAAAATATTAAAGTTAATATTTGTTTTGTGATGAAGGTGTAGGGAATAAATATTTGGGTAACTAGGAGTGATACTTACTTTGTTATAATACAAATAACACGTGACATTATAACATGTCAATGAATTGACTTGCACCAGAACGTGCATTGAATAAAAATACGAGTTGTTCAGTTACGAAAGAAATATAATTATACTAACTACAAATCGAGTAGCCAAATAGAACCGTGAGTCGGCGTCTATGTGGCGGGTGGGATAAATCAATGCCCCACTGGTACGCATCACTGCCCTCCTCCTCGGAGCGTCAACGCCCGCCAGGTGGCCGTTATGAGTGCGGCCCGTCCTCATCCTCATCGTCGTCGCCTCCTCGGAGCGGCCGCGCGCGCACAAAGCGAATCGACCGACGGCGACGCCAGCGCCGTCTGGGGAGAATGATAATGCTCGGGCGTTTCATTTGCCGCCCTCCCTGCGATTCCTTTGGGCGATCTTTCAACGAGCTACTGTCGTGCGCCTCAGACGCACCCGCTTTTATTCTCAGAGTTTGATCTTTTCGGGTGTCGGGCGCTTGAGGAAGACAATGGTGCCGAGGGACTGCGCTAGAGAGATTGGGACTAGATGGAAATGATTAATGCAAAGGACGAGGACGATTGTTGTTTCTAAGTCTTAATGCGAATTCAACGTCATGCTCGTTACTTTGAGTTTGTACTGCCGAGAAAATTGTGGTTATTGTCCAGAAAAGACGGCAGCTTATAATTGTTTTACAATCTAATGTAGCTAACTGCTGGCACAACAGACTTTTGGGAATGAGCTCGCTTACCTGATTTTAAGTTTTTTAAGTAAAGTTTTCGTTGCAGTGTTTCGTAATTTGTGAAAGTTATTCTAAATTAATCCGGTATTTTGAAGAGACAACCTCTCTCTAGTTGGAGCATGCATGTTGTTCGTAAACGTGTCGTTTCTGGAAAAGTGGCATATGCGAAGTTCCCAGGGATCCGCACATGATTAAATTATATTAACGAACAACGGATATGTGTCGTTTTCAAGTCTAACAAGTCATATTTGGAATGAAGTTGTAAACATTACTGTTTTTCTTAGTAATTGAAATTGTGGTCTTTTCGCAATTTCGATGCAAACCTATTCAAATTCAGTAGGATCGAAGAACAAATGTAGCAAGAAAACCATACATATTATATTATATGGGAAACATTCAGTTCTGTCATCATTCATCTCATTTGTGCTGCCATATTCTAGGTAGGTAGAAGAATCATTTATCAATGAAAAAATGTATATGTTGGGAGTAATTTTCGAAATAAAAGTTCAAAAGAAAAAACGTCTCTTAAGAACGAGTTTAAGCGATGAATTATTAGGTGAAGAAGAAACGGGCGTGTACTGTGACATCACGCCCTGTACTTCGCTGCGCCCGCGTAATCTACCTGTGACTCTCTGTTGCTGTTTCCTATAATACTCGAGGACCCAGGCGGACATCGCCCTGCACCCACAGGCCGGTTGCGTGACGTTTAATAGCATGTTTCGTTGACCATCAACTGACAGCTCGATTTGCGCCCTATTACCAGAGGCCTCTGGGATTTGGAATTTAGTAATAATGGCAGTGACATAAATAGGGATTTGTCTTCGTCGTACCGATGGCAGAATTGGAGGGATAAGCAACAAACGGTGATAACCCTCCAAATTGTAGTTTTGTGAAGGTATAATTTTGTGCTTGTTCCATGTGTGGTTCACGCAGTATTAAGCTCATAATTTATGGCTCTTAGGTGGCCCCCCGTTTAGTGGGCCTATTTCATTTTTCACTAGCCCAACCCGGCAGACATTATCCTGTCATCAATCTATCTCTTTCTCCTTCCCTCTTCCTTTCTTTCCCCTGTCTCTTCGTCTCACTCCCCGTCTCTCTCTCTCTCTCTCTCTCTCTCTCTCTCTCTCTCCGTTTCTCTCCCCGACTCTATGTCTATGTCTATCTCTTTCTGTGTATCTTTCTGCATCTATGTCTGCCTCTGTCTCCCACTGTCTCTCTCTGTAACTCTCTTCAGGGCTTTATTTCACAATCGCAGGGGCAGACACTCTTAATACTTCAGAGTGATGCGGGTTGCGTAGAGAGCCTGAACAGGGGTGCTTAGGCCAGCACAAAATCATCAACGCGCGTCTACGTGCGCAGACATATTCCCATCGTACTATGCCTATATTCGTTCCAGAAGTGCAAGCTATAAGTAGGCAAAGTTTTATCGCAATCGGATGAATGGCAGCGAATTATGTAGGAACCGACCAACCAACCAACAAACATGTTTTCTTTTATATTTTAGATATAACCCCACTTAAAACTCTAAAATAAAAATATTTACTTGCTTATATCCAATTCCGCGGGAGTTTTGTTTTAGACACGAACACTTCAATTCATAATGTTCAATTAATGCTGTATTTATTACGTCATTTTTATGAAGTTATTCATTATTATTTTGCATTAATTTCAAGTATCAGACAAGGATTTTACGTCATTTTCAATTAATAAATAACAATTTTTATTCTTGTTAATTGAATTTACGGGCTAAGATGCTAAAAAATATTATTCCCTTTATGAAAATGAAAATCTAAATAGCTATGTTACAACTTAATGTTCATGAAGAAAATCTATTCTTTTCACAGTAAGAAAATAACTGCATATGTTTCGCACTATATCCAGCTATACGCACAAATCTAGAATCCCTTCCTCTCTTAGCACCATTGATCCGTAGGGAAACATACTGCACTGTACTTCAGTTAGAGTATTTAAATATTGTAAATGCAATAATTTATAATAATTATAATTTTGAATAATTTATATTATTTGTAATATGTAAGTTTATAAGAAAATATATTTTTTTATTTATTGCATGAACCAAAGTATTTTAATAAAACAGTACTTGGATTTTACAGTGACCCTCGGCCAAGATAGGATTGAGCTAAAACGATTCGATTAATCGAGAAAAGATTAGCTGATTTTTGGCAGCGTCTCATCGTCGATTCAATTAACTCAACTTTAAAAAGCAATGTTTTTTTCGTTCAGTCCGAATGTTTACATATGCGATACATTAAAAACGTTTTACGTTTAATCTCAAATAACAAGAATAAATACAACAAATTGTAACATATGTATTTTTTTATTCTCAAACTTCTGATGACAACGCGTTTTTACAATTTTTTAAAAAGTTTTTACGTTACATTTCGATAAAAAATGCAACAAAAATTAAAATCTATAATAACAAAAGTTGAATTATCTTAAGATAAAAAACACCATACACTATTTTAAAAGGGGTAATTTTTAATTTAATTATCGGCTGAATTTGGCTGGCCCAAAGCCAACATTGCCGCTGTGACCGGCGATCGTAGGATTCGAGTCCCGACGGTGGCGGAGTTTCGACACTACTTAGCTAGGTCGAGTTCAGCCGCTATCTGGAGGAGCACTCAAGCGATCGGCTGCTCTGATCGCTGTTTTGCCTGGATTATCTGATCAACACCAGGCGAATGCTGGACCAGTGCCGTAACAAACGGGCCATGGACCGCACGTGATCTTTCCTCCCTCTTCCTCGTCTCACTCCCCTACGTGCGTACCCTCTCCATTTACATGTTCTCCACCACCGCACATGTCGGGAGGCCACTCGGAGACGCTTAGAGTTTTCTCGACGGCTGGAGGAGATACCTGGAGAAGGAAACACACGCAAGCCGACGTGTAGATCGAATCTCACCATTCAACGAGAGAAGATCACTGCCATCTTCTGGCATAAAAAAAATTATTGCACTAATAGGACTAATAAACATAATCGTTGCCGTGCTTGGAAACAGCGATCGACAATGACTTTGCACAGCTTAGGAAACAGCTGTCGAGAGCAATCTCTCGTCTACCCTATACCACTTTTGAGCTCTGCGTAACTCCAACTGCACATGCGCAGTGCTCGAGATTACGCACTCAGAATCACCTGTTATCGATTATTGTTAGTCGATTTCTGCAAAATGTCTCCAATTTCATTTAATCGATACACTTTATCGACAATCGAGTCGTTATATAATATATTGATCATTTAATCGATCAGTCCTTCATCAGAGACTTTTGCATGGCCTGAAGCACCTTAGAGTGTATGCATAACCTGAAACGTTGGGTACACTAAGGTAAAAGCTAATAAAGAATCACTTTTAAAGTAGATTCCATTCGTTAATTCTATATTTTTAGGAATACATTCCTAGACAAGGTCCACAGACGGAGTAAATCAGGATCTGCCAGGAATCAGCCGACGCCGTTTCAACACTCCGCCGAACGAAATGTTTCTCGATCTCCTATCGCGTCTGTTGAAAAACTCTCTTTTGTGTGACGATCTCTCACAGAAATGGAACGGCTGAGTGACATGAACGATGGGTGGGGCTTCCGAAACGCTCCGCAATTAACGAAGTGGCCGGATGCACCCGCAGCGCGATATCTCTCGCCGCCTCCATCGACTGGCTCTTGACGGCGCCCGCCACGGCGGTGGCTTCGGGCTCGGCTGGCAACGAGGGTCATTGAAACCTTCAGTAAAGAGTGATTTCAAACAAATATTTAAGAGGGGTATTTATACATTTGAAGGAAATAATATATACTTCCTTGCATACTATTTACGTAGTGTAGAGAAAGTTACGTAATGCTGGAGATAAAAACAGTTTTTTTTCGACAGAGAAAATCCTACTATAGGTCCCTCATATCGAAAAGGTGAATCATTCTTGTTCCTGTATGCTCCCTCTTCTTCAACAAATACTTGTTTTTAACTTCTTGAGGAAAATGTTAAAAACACATAAAACTTCATGGTACAACCCGGTTTTGGTTCAGGGGCTGGTTATAATAATCCGTATAAATGAAGTTCGGGAAGAATTAGAACTGATGCAGTGTAGCAAGTTATTTTGTCAAAGCTCAGAGCATGTTTTTTCCATTTAAAAATCAATTATCTCCCAGAGTAAAAGAAAAGTGGAGCTACAACAACACATGCTCTCTCGGGTTATTAGAGACAGCTTCGTAATACTGAAGTACTGCATTTTCTGCACTACTAACACCTCAGCCAATACTTGGAAACATTCATTCAGAAAACAAGGCACCTGTGATGCATATCTGCATTCATTTCGAGTCAGTAGCAGCAATAATTTCTTACTTTGACAAATGAAGCTAGCAGGAATACATTTGACTGATACAGTATTCGCAGCATATTATACAGGAGAGAGCAACGAACTGTTGCTAGCGCAGCGCTGTCAAAACTCTGTGCTTTCGCTTGGCGAATATTATCAATTCTTTGTAAAATCCCTCATTTCCTTCTGTATTCAGTTTACAACTTTTTTATCGGTTAATCATAGTACGTCGTACATAGTGGATAAATATATCTAATACTAATAAACTAATTAAATCAATCACATTGTACTATTTGTAATATTAGGTTATTACCGCCTTTTTATGTATTGACACCGCTTGAAATGAAGACGAGGAAAATAAAACTTTAAGGTAATATGTTTCTTAGGTGAAATACCCCCAAAATATACTTAAACTGAAAATAAAATCAGTTCTTCCAGACGGTAAAAACAATTTGGCCCTTACCAGTCTAAGTTTTGAATAAATTAAGTTTAAATTAAAACAGGCTCTATGGAAAAACTTTCGCAGGCGTAGTTTTCTTTAAGTTTTTGAAGAATTAACTGCTAATGTAGTACCTTTTTCTTTTATTCAATGAGCAGTAAATTTTTAGGGATCATATGAACTTAAATGGTGTGTAACATACCTCACCGGGCATTCTGAGGAGTAATTTATAAAATTCTTCTGCAAACTGGAAGTACTTTCACATATAGTGTAATTGTAACACCATTTACTCATTTCTAGACCGGAGATCTTCATGTAATTGCATATTTTTACTGATTGAGCATATCGAAAGGAAATGTATGTAACTTTAGCTACCACCAAAAATAAAACAAAAGTATCTCATTTTTATTTTGAATAATTGCTGTTTCTGGTATTTTTTCATTAACTGCATATTTTTATTTATGTGTCATATTTAAGAGCATATATTCCAATTTTTGCTTAGAAGTCGGTTGAAGAGTAATAATTTCGTTGCTTAATACCTTTTTTATTTATTATAATGTTTGAAAAACAATTTTTATCATACGCATTTTGTACCACGGTGTAAAATAAAGATATAAATAAATAATTATCTGATCAATATATTTTATTTAACGCATATTCTGAATTTTAAGTGCTTGATTACATGCATAATTTTAACTTTTTTAGTGCATGATGTTCCGAGGTCTAATCATTACAAATAGTCGAGTATTTGGAACAAAAATTAAATATTTTCAAGAAAATCTTCCCACAAATTTGACAATTATAACTCCTATTCATACAGCTAAATCATGTCACAACAATAAGACGTAATTCACAGGAATTCATGAACGCGACGCGGAATTCTATTGTTGCATTGCTGAATTGTTGAGATTCTCCAAAAGCAATTTGTATTTCATATAAATCAAATAGGTTATAAATAATGTCTAAACGATTAATCTGTAAATGTATAACAAAAGGTCTAACGTTAGCAACGAACAAAGCAATATTAAATAATATTGCTATTCTGAATTACGAAGTATCCAACTGTGTGGAATCGTTCACGAAGAGCAGTAAAATCTCGCATGGGTATTTCAGTTTGTCGCTAATTTACACAAAAAATACTCATATTATTAAAAATTGAACATGACCTTATTTGAAGATTTATTTTTGATAAACTCATTTCATTAAAAAAATTGTAAATTCACAATTGTACTTATAAGAAGACGCCGGAAACAAGGCGCTATCAATTCGAGAGAGCTATAATATTTGTTGCGAAGTCACAAAGAAATACTTATATTGAAAAAACTTCAACATGGTCTTATTTACATATCTCCTTTTTATGAACACATTTTATCAAGAAAAAATTGTACCTTTACAATTGTATTTATAGGGAGACGCCAAAAAGTTTTAAAATTTTTGTAAAATCACTCATTTTATTGAACATGAGACCTGCACAATTCTCTTAAGCGTCCTATATGCTAAATTCTCTATTTAATGAAAAAACATTGTCCGGTTTTTAAGATAAAGTGGTTTAAAGAAAATAAAAATTACTTATGTTTGACACAAAATGTCGCAAAAAATACTCACGTGTTTGAAAAATTGAACACGACCTCATTTAAAGATCTGTTATTCATGTAGACACTTCACTAAGAAAAAAATGTTTCTTCATAATTGTAGTCGTAGTAAGACGCCGAAACATTTTTGATTTTTTCAATTTTCGAAAAGTTAGAGTTTTTAACCAAAATGAGACGACATTCTCTTAAACGTTCTTCAGACTATCCACCAACTAAATTTCATCAAAAACAATGGAGCCGAATTTGAGAAAAAATTGTTTAAACAAAAATTAAAAATTGCGTATATTTCACACAAAGTAATGCGAGAAGTACTAAATTATTTTGAAAAATTGTACATAACCTTATTTCAAAATCTATCTAATGCGAACAGATTTTTATTAAGGGAAAATTTTTATATTTTAACTGTAGGTAGGCCAAACATTTTTATAAATTTTTAAAATTTTTGAAAAATAATTTTTCAATTAATATGAGACCAGCGCCTTTCTCTTAAAGGTCCTTCAGACTATCTAATAACAAAATTTAATGAAAATCGATGGCGCCATGTAACCCCCCTCCCCCCAAAAAATTAATATATAGATTTCAAATTCAAGGGGCCATGTCATCAGCCAGATCGTTTGGGGAATATGGAGAAAATCGGCAGAACAGTTTAGCCGCTAGTGTTGTTCACCGACGGATAGACGGATGGTCAAACAGACGTTTTGCTGTCGATTGACTTTTCGGTATCAAGGGCCCACAAAACATGAATTCTGGCTTAATCACGAGTTACAAAATTTATTTTCTAAATTGAGCACCTGGATTTATCAACTTTTTCGATACCAGTGCCTTGTAATAAGAGTTTTTCTGACGAAAATTCTTGGTTTTTTTGCGCAGCATTACATAACTTTCTCGTCTTAAAAAAATCCTTCTTAAGTGCGAGATATTGAAAATATTTATTAATGTTTTCATGTAAGTTAAAGAGACATTTGTCCAATAAGAGTATTAAAATATTATTAAATATTTTTATATGTGCTTGTTTGGACTGTAATAAATCTTAAAGCAAAGAAAGGATTTTTGAGATGCGTGTCTTTTAAGCATTGTGGCTGGTTTGCCTATCTTTTTTTAATTTTCCTCTGATCAATTCAATCCTTTAACGCAAGGAAACGTGACTCGTTCTTCTTGTCATTAAAACAAGTTTTGAAATTCCTGGCTGTTGCACATTAATTACTAAACTGGTGAGCAAACGCGGCCCGAATTCCAATAAAGGCTTACCCTCTATTATTATATATTAAGCTTATGCAGTTGCAGTTCATCTGCATATCTTCGCGAGTTATTTAATGTTCGCCCCTTGTTTCATCTGACGAAATACATAATAAAGTGAATATTTATACAAATGTTTTTAGTACGTTTATTAAATTTAAAAACACTTTTCTTTCTCAAGAATTGAAAATTATTCATGAAGTTTATTTGGTGCAGAAAAACAAACCCTTTTGGAAGTGAAAACTTTAAAAATGAGTCCATTAGACCTCCAATATGTTTTAGTAAAACTATTTCACTCACGTGCGTAGGGACCAATGCCAACAAATGCATTTAGAATACAATAAGAATGAATTTCAACTTCAACCAATGCCATATGAATATCAGAAAAACCTAACAAAAATTCGTTCTGTGTAATTTAAGTTACACATACCCGCTTTCTTTCATTATTAAAATTTCAATGTTCAAGCTGGGAACCATGAAGAGGAACTTGAAAAAATAGATATATACCACCACAATACCATAGGAATCTTATGATCAATCGTCATAAGTTAAGGGTCGCTGCATCTACTTAAATCGTGCATCTAGATACAGTTTTACTCTTTCCTCATCCAGTATATCAAGTGATTATAGGGATAAAAAATCATAATTTCCACTAATTTTAATGATCGGCCCTTGAATTGGTTAAATATTTTTATTACTGAAGTATTTGACTTTTATATTCTCTCTATTATATTCCAAACTACGAAGTTTTTGCCAGCTACCTATTCTTGTGTTTGTATGTAGTAAATACTTTAAATTTGACTTCACTTCCAAATAAGTTAAATTATATATTATTTAGTCCTACATTCCATATATCCATTTATAATATAGTTGCCTTTGACACTGAATTGTCATAAATCAACACACAACAGGGTATTCTATTCCAGTTAACTTATCCCTCATACGTTTTGTTTAGTCTTGCATTTTGTTGTTTGTCTTCGACAGTCTGTTCTGCGTCTTAAACTTATAATTTCAGTCTGTGCAGAGAGTACCAGAAACATAGTTGCAGTGGATTAAGTAATGAATCACTTCATCATTGGGCTGGATTGTCGGTGGGTTTGTTTCGCTTAGAGAATAGCATATCCCTGTAAGCCTCAACGACTTCCGAACTCTTGAGCACCCTGTTAAAAGGGAATTAGTGCTTAAAGGCTTACGCCTTTATGTTATACTAGGTAAGAATATAAATAAGAATATATTCTTTTGGTAACCATGGGAGATAAGGCAAAGCATCTAAAAGAGACATTGAAACTGTATAAAAAAATTATCTACTCATTTACTTCAGCTTTCAGTTTTTTAGATCTTAATGGCACGGAAACAATATTTATCATTTCAGTATGTGAACAAAGGAATCATTTTAAATATAATATTACGAAATTAATGAGGTAAATTATTGAAATATAAAAATACCAGCTGTTGATAATAACTGTAAATTGTTTATACCTAACTTTAATTCGATTCTTGGTTGTGTAATTTGTAATGTCTCACAATGCTGATTAAACGATGTGAAAAAACCTATAAAATTGTGGTTTGGGTTAGATATTAATGCCTAGCGTCCTTCAATAAGCGGTTTCGGAAACTCCGCAACTTCCCGTGCAGTGTGGAAGTGCCAGCGCAAAGACGGGAGAGCAGCCGTTTGTTCTCGTATGCACAAGGGTGCGTCGACAGGGGCGCCGGCAGGGGCGCTGGGGGCGGCGCGGCGCCGCCGAGTCCCTGCTAATTAGTCTCTGGATTTGCGGAATTTATCGGCGGCCTTCGCCGTCTCCCAGAGCGTCCTGCCGATTTCACGCCCCGTCCCCGCTGCTTCTCCGCCACCCGCGCCCTCCGTCTCGCTCCTGCACTCCCCCTTGCCGCTGCCCGCGCCCGCGCCCACGCCCACGCCCCCGATCGCGTTCTTACTCGCGCATCCGCTCCCGTTTACGCTCCCGCCCGCTCTCGCCCGCTCTCGCTCGCGCACGCCCGTTCTCGCCCGCTCTCGCTCGCGCACGCCCGCTCTCGTCCACTCTCGCTCGCGCCCGCCCGCTCTCGTCCGCTCTCGCCCACCCTCGTCCGCTCTCGCCCGCTCTTGCCCACTCCCACTCGTGCTCTCGCTCACGCTCTCGCTCATGCTCTCGCTCACGCCCTCGCTCACGCCCTCGCTCACGCCCTCGCTCACGCCCACGCTCACGCCCTCGCTCACGCCCTCGCTCACGCCCTCGCTCACGCCCTCGCTCTCGCCCTCGTTCCCACTCGTGCCTCGACCTTTGTCCACACCTTCGCAACGGCTGAGAAAACTCAGAGCTGCCGCTGTATCTTCATTGCCACTGTCTCTTGAGCGCCTCACACCGGAACATCCTAGGATTCGAATCTCCACGGTGGCAAATTTTTGGCACTATCTAGATAACTAGTCAGAACTCAGCCGCTGTCTGGAGGAGAATTCTAGCGGCTGGCTGTTCTGAGCGGTAGTTCTCTTTAGTTTCTCCGACCAACAGTAGGCGAACAGTTCCCATGAACAGTTCAGGCGAATGCCGGAGCATTACGCTAACAAACGGGCCATGGACCGCGCGCGATATTTCCTTTCTTTTCCTTATTCTATCCCCGCCTGTTACTTACTCTCCCTTACAGACACAAGTACTACACTACCCCACTTGCCGGGAGAAGTTTAGAGCTTGTTTCAGCTGGGGCGGTGCTCCGTTGGTGGAAGATACCTGGCTGGGGAAAATCCTCGCAAGTCGACCTAGGTCGGCGCCGGATCTCGCCAGACAGAGGGGTGAAATCGCAGCCACCTTCAACGATAAAACATGCACTACACTTGCGGGGATAATGAACTTCGCAGTCGACGTATCCGGTATCACTAATTAATCAATCGATCCTTGTTCGCCTCCTTGATTTCATCTCCACCCACGTCCTCATTTCTGCGTCAGCCTTGCTCCAGTTCTCTCTTGGGGATGCCAGTAGCCTGGGGATCTGGTTCGTCATCCCAACACCCCGGAGGGATTGTGGTTCAAGAGTCTCCATTGCTATTAGTCATTATAGTGTATATTTATGTATGTACAAGAAAACATTATCACCAGTATTGATTAATCGTTGTTAATGTTGATGTCAATTTTATTTCCGAATATTCCGTTTGCTGATGACTAATGTTGATGACTAATGTTCGTTCAGTGACTTGTCTGTTGATCCTTCTATTTCTGAATCACTCGTAGTCTGTGGTGCTGCACTGGCTTTGGGAGCATGAAGTACAACCAAAAGGCATTAGACATTTACAGTTTAAGTATAATTAATTATATTTACTTATCTCTGTTAGTGCTATGAGTAGATAATAGCGATAATGTTGATGAGGTGAACGATGACAGATAAACGTTTATAAAAGATGTAGGGGAAATGCGTGTATCATGAGAAACCCTGCTTAGATCTCGCTTTATACAACGTAAACTCCACATGAATCGGTCGAGAATTGAACGTGGGCCCATCCGGAGTAGTGTATATCCGTTAGGCAGTAAGGAGTGAAAAAACCGCTGATCGATCTTTGGGCCGGCGCTAGACCTCGCATTTCAGCAGGGGAGGAACACCACCACCACCACCTCGAGCAATAACATGCACTGCACTTGAGGGATAATGGCCTACGTAGTTGACGACCTTGGAAACACATTCACACACCGGAACATAGGAATTGTAGGTAACTGCACGATTGCATTGCAAATTTCCCTTGAGTTTATCTAGAAATATTCAATGCCGGAGGGGGCAAGACTTTACGCAAATGAATTTACCTCCGAAAATATTCAAGATTTCATTAAATATTAATTATATTGTGTTCGTGCTTCAAGTGTACACGAAAGCGCGTCCCATAATTGATTCATCACATCTCATGATTGACCAACAGGGAGGGGGGTGGTAAGAACACGACATATTTTTGGAGCTACAGTGTCTTGATCGGTGCATTCCAGATGTATGGTTCAACGTTATTTGTGTTCATTTCACGAGTGGAATGCCAGATACATTTGTTATGCAATAGGCATGATGCCACTGTAGAGGAGACGCAGCACGCGCGGTTTTTGTCGCGCATATTTTGCCGCACTGCGCGCCGGTGCGGGAGGAGGGGGCGGACGGGGGCACGGGGAGGGGGAGCGGGACGAAGGCGCGAGGGCGGTGGCTCCTCTGGTGCGTCGTAAATTAATCGATTAGGGAAACGGCCCGCCCGAGACTCGCCCTGCGCCCGATAACTTATTTCCGCCGAGCGGTCAGTCGCCGCCGCCGCCGCGTCGCCAGCCACTCGGCCACGAGCCGGCCAGGAGGTGAGGACCGTCACCACAAGAGATACACTGGAAGGCAGACACGGGGTTTTAGTTTATTCGTTTGGTTTGAATTATCGAGTGGTAGCAATTGTAGTTGCAGGTCAGCAAAGAAATTGTTGTGGGTAAGGAGGACCTTTGAACTGGTCCCGTCAATTCCCAGCAGCAGCTAATTGGTATACACTCGGCACTAGATGAGCTTAACGTAAGCTAGAATTCAGCTATAGGTCATACACACTTGAACTCTCAACACTAGACCATAATTATTGTTAGCCACTGCTAAGAAGAGAATTGCTAAATGATAATAATTCCTATTATTCCTATAATAGTAAGCTCGATTTGGCTTACTATTTACTTCGTAAGTGCGCACAGTACCGGAGGCAAAGGAATAGTTTAAACCATCTTTCTTGCGCTTCAAGGAAAGCAACGTACCGGTGTGATGTGCTGCGAGATCAGGGAGAATCAAGAACGTGTTGCATGGACTGGAAAGAAACCTGCCAGCAGGAGATAAAGATTGTCTCGAAGAACAAAAAGAGGCGAGACGCATTTGAAAGGAGGTAGAGAAGCCAGGCGATTTGTATCCGACAGCGATCGAACGCATGCATGAGAGCCCTGATAAAAAGAGCAAATGCGCCGGAGAGAGAGAGAGAGAGAGAGAGAGAGAGAGAGAGAGAGAGAGAGAGAGAGAGGGGGAGGGAGGGAGAGACTGATAAAATGTAAAGGTGGTAAAAGTGGCGTAAAGTTCTTAAATAAAGACTACACATAATGACAATGAAAAATGAACTAAGACAAAGAAATAAGAGAGTCACAAGGGGGGATGTAAAAGTTATCAGTAGAAGAAAGGATACCGAGAGAGCAGGTAGAAAGAGGAACAAGAAGGAAGCGAGAGAAGCTAGGGAAGAGGAAGAAATAGGAAGACTGAAAGCAGAAAGGAAGGGAAAAAGAGAATAGGGATAGGAAGGAAAAAGAAGAAAAATACAGAGATTGAGGAAAAAGAGGACGGTGATTAAGAAAAAAGAGAGGAGGAAAAATTGAGGGCGAGAGAGAAAGAAAGAAAGAAAGAAAGAAAGAGAGGAACGAGAGCAAGTAAAAAGAGAAAAAGGAGAGGAAAACAGGGAAGAGAAATGAAGGGAAAAGTGAAAGGGCAGGAGGGAACGATGTGTGTGGGAAGCAAACAAGCAAGGAGAATGAAAACGCGACAGAGAAGATACGAGCGCGAAATGAAGCAGACGAGAGGCGAGCGGCGCAGCGTGGCTTTGGGCGAGCGTGGTCGCGCGGCGGGGCGGGGCGGGGGAGGGGGGGGCGGATTCGCGCGCCCATTGCCGCGCCCATTTCAAGCCGCCCGGCGGCTCGGCTTCGTGCCGGAATCGGATCCAGCGGCGGTTTGGGCGCGCGAGCGGCCGCGCACTGCGGGGCCGGCGAGCGGTTGTGCGCATGCGCCTGGCGGCGAAGGCCACTCGTGCTGACCGCCCTCACTGACCTCGGCCTCTCCCCCAGCGAGTGCACTGCGCCCGGCGAAAAGGGGCCCCGGCGCATCCGGGTTCAAATCGAGTTAATAACGTAAGATTAAACCAACCCATGACACTGTGAAGGAATCTCATATATCAGTGAGTGATTGATTTGACTTGGTTTCTAGCACCAGTAGCAAAATGTAGTTTGAGTAGTATTATATTTTCAATTGATCTAATGTACGTAGACATTTTATTGAAATAATTTTACTAAGGTGTGCTTTGCTCTCTTAGCTTTATTTTGGCAAATGTGCCGGCAATTAAAATATTGTTCTCAATTTTAGCTTTGTTCATGTCACTGGCAGGGATTTTTATGTAACATTACACTAAATTGGAATTAGATTGACTGGATTCGATCATAGATTTCCTTTTATTGTGATTTTAGTTATTGTAATACGTTTCAAAGTAAATTAATTGTTTATCTAACCTCCTCGACCTATAACACGAAACCAGGCTGAACTTTTCTTCTGTGGATAAATATTAACTGAATGTCCAAAAACACAAAATAAACGGATATTTAGCACTCGTGTTCAATCAGCACTCATGTATGGAAATAATATTTACTCACTGGAAATTTGATCTTTGCGTTGTGACAAAGTAGCAACTGATATAGAAGTTATCTTTGGCGTAATATTTCAAAATGCTGATGTCAGATCCCATCGTTGCGTTGTTCGCCTTCATTCGTACGACTAACTTTCTCAGTAGTTACACAAATAGCTTACGGTTATTTTGTAATGGAGAAAATTTTCTTTAAAGAGATACTACGAAATCGTCGACAGTATTCATGTGTACATCGATTCATATTATTCTTCGTCTCACGTTCAGTACTGGGTGACAAAATCGGGAAAACTTGCGTGGAAATAATTCACTATCAAGCTTCACTGGAATTTTGCGCATCTGAAAAATTAGAATGAGAAACAAATTAAAAATAGCCGTGAACGTAATTTAGACTATGGTTTTACATCGTGACAAAGCGGAATGATTTTGCACTAATCAACTCTTTCGCTCCTCATGCAGGGGCTGGAGAAACCGTCGACCGCCGCAGTACACAACCGCGTAGCGGATTGCATATACGGAAGGGGCGTCGGGAAAAGGAGCCGGCGGGCGCGGTAAGGCTCCCCTTGAAACGCGCTGTTGCCGGACGTAAAAGAGATAATAGCGGGAGACGAGTGGTCCCCAATGTTTGCACTGAAATATTCAATACCGCACGACGACCCGTCCCTCGGGTCGCCAGAGAGCATCCCTATGCAGCCGTTCTGCCCGCGGGAGAGGCCCGCTCTGCGTTTGGGTTCGCATCCTCCTAGCTAGCGGCGCAACCTCGTAGGGATTCGTTTTTCAAATTTTAGAGAATTTTTTTAGGATTTCGTTTCAAAATTCGAAAATTTTTCCATGTTATGAAACAGGAATAGATACAGGCTGCATTAGAGTATGTAGAAGCGGATTCGCAACTGCCACTTTGAGAGACTGTGAGGTTATGGTTCATGCCCCACGTCGGCTCAGATGGTTCAGGGCCTCCACTGATGCCACTGAAATACCCGGATCGACTTCCGACGGTGGCCGGATTTTCAACACTAGCTACATAGCCATGTCATAGAACGGTCTGGAGGAAAATTCAGCGATGGTCTGGTTTTCGGTTATCGGCAGGTAACGTCTCTTTGTTTGACTTCTAGTGTAACGTAGACAACTTTGAGCTCCAGATCAGCCAGTTGCTTTCATATTAACAAGACGTAATGCATTAGTATTAAAACAATATCCTTTAGTTCAATAAAAATATATACATGGCTTGCAAGACAAGATTAGAATCGATACAACATGAAATTGTTTCTTATGAATGTATGTACACAACCCAATACAGACAATAAAAGGAACACTTAAAACTGTTAGTGTGGAAGTGAATAGGAATATAAAAATATTCAGAGAAATTTGAAGCAAAATACCTGAACAAATCAGAATAAATTGTCAAATATATTGGAACGTGTATTACGATGCATGAACTATACAAACCTACGTAATTTATCATTACTCCATTTTGGAGAAGACATATACTATCAATAAAAGCAACAAAATCCGACATCCAAAAATTGACTTCGAACTGATTTACATTCCAAAGACAAAATGACATCGATAGAAAAGAAAGAAAATGGGTTCATAATGTGACAAACGTTTTGAAGAATAGCAATGGTCATTGAAGAAGGTGATGGAAAAATAACAATTTTGAAATAATAGTTGAAAATATTGCCATGACATGGAACACTACCCCTCAATATTCCTCCTCTTGGTTAGCAGTCATTAGTCTGGATTCTTCCGACTATTCTCTTGACTTTCCAGTAGTTACCACACTTCATGTCATGTATTATTTGCTGTTTATATTCCAAACTTGACTACCTTTCATCAGTAGCGCTTTATTTCGGTGGCAAACTGAAAACGAGTTTTGAAATGGAGGAGCACAAGTGTTCTCGATATGCTAGAGATCGAAAACCTCCACATTTAAACACGACAGTCATGTCTTAACAATTGAGTTAAAAGCATTGGCTTTTTTGCATTAGATCCTTGTATTGTCTTGCAGCAGGAGCAAAACCAGCGTAATCACACAGTTTCCTGCCCGGACGCCAGGCGAAGCGCGATTCGGCCATCCATCACGTGACCGTTGTATCTCCGGCGACCGCAGCTGCAGCGGAGGAAGTCCTCGTCCCAAGTCTCATTTCCGGTGTGTGCGCTCTCCGTTGGGTCGCGGCGGCGGGGGCAAGGGGGGAGGGACATTGCGTTGTCGGCTGCGATGCGCGCTAAAGAATGAGAAAGCAATTATCCAAAAGTTGCGGCGACGCGGGGCGGTCGCGGGGGCGTGGCGTGGGTGGGTGGGTGGGGGAATGAGCCGTGGGAAGGGGAGCTGGGGTGGGTGGGTAGGATCGCGAAAAGGAATGACAACGAGGCGAGACGGTGGGAGGAGCTGAAGGTGGTGGCGGAGTGAAGCAGGGCGAGACGGGCGGGACGTGGCCGGAGGGATGGGCGGGGAGGGGCAGCTAGGGTGGGCGGGGCGAGGTGGGAGAAATCGCGAAGAGGGGTGCATCGAGGCAATTCGGGGAAGTGGTGTGTGGTGCGGCGAAGCGGAGGGGACGGGATGGAGAGTTGAGAGGTGCATGGGATTGGGGGAGGGTGCGGGAGGGCATTCCGTTGTCGGCTGGCCGGGTGGGGCGGGCAGAGCGGTACATGGTTGAGGCGGGCGCGGCAACGCGCAATTATTTCGCGAAGCGCGCAGGGCGCGAGGCAATTTTCACAGAGGCATAATTTACCCGAGCGCGCTCCTGCGGGGTCCATTTCATTCATCGTGCGAGGGAGGGGCGACGGCAGCCTGGGCGTGACTGCGGCAAATGCGGCCGGCGATTGTTTTCTGGTTGCCGACCGCCGTCGCAAGGTGCGAAAGAGGAAATGAGGAAATGAGAGCCTTTGCTGGGGAGGAAGTGGGTTCTCTTGTTACTGAAACGTGAATCGTTGCTTGCTACTGTTTCAAAGAATTTGGCGAAACAGCTTCGTGACGGAGCGATGTGATGAGGTATCGCTTTGGTTACAAAATACACAGGACGAGTTCTGTTACATCGCCATGATTTTACGGCCACAGTGTTTTTTCTTTTTGTATATACTCAAAGTTTACGTGATTACTGAAAAAAAAAATGAAAATGAATTGACGCAAAACTTTAATATGTCGGCATATATGAAAGTTAATGTTAAATTACTTTCCTTAAAATTATTATTTCCTTTTCTGTCTATAAATTATTCAGCTTTGTCAGACTGAATTTGGTCTGTCATTTTTATTCGTATCCTTAGGCAATTTTTATGTCTTAAAAATAAAAGGCCAAATACAGTCTGACAAAGTTAAATTTCTTTTCGTCGCTAACACATTATTGCTCTGCTTACTTTTGCGTTTTATTCAAACCACCAGAAACAGTAAATAAGGTTTAAACGAAATGACTTGAAACTTCACTCACTCAATAATAATCCAGAAGGGTAATTATATAAAGAATGAAAAAATATCGGCACTAAGATATGCATGAAAGTGTGAATTATTGAATTAGTAACAAAATATCTTGTTTGAATGTAATGCAGTAAAATGAAATCATAGAAGTAAAAAACAATATTTTCAACTTTAGTGTTTATCGTTTTATACTTTCAAATTTTAAAAAGTGAAGAGCAGCGAAAAAAATAGTAATGTATCTTTTGTCGACTTATGTAACCAAAATCGTTCGACGTTTCGGGTGTCATCATATCAGAGGTACTTGTTTCCTATCCACCATGTATCAATCTATTCGATACATCGTATTGCACATAAATACTAAAGAAATATAGAATATAATACGCAAAATACATATTGACTTCTAGCACTGTTATGTCT
The DNA here is from genome assembly GCA_017312745.1 of Gryllus bimaculatus. NCBI lineage: Eukaryota > Metazoa > Arthropoda > Insecta > Orthoptera > Gryllidae > Gryllus > Gryllus bimaculatus. The sequence goes on from BOPP01000133.1 coordinate 615,748, forward strand.
GTAGCGTATTTATTTTCTTTGTACTATATTTTTGTTTTGAAAATATAATTAAAAATAAAAATATTTTAGATGATCTGTTTTTTATGACAGGTTTATTACAAAATTTATTAAATATGTCTATAGAAGGCATTTTGTGTTCAGAAAAGTTTAATCAGAATACGTTGGTTATCGTTTTTTGAATGCAAGTTTTTGTGACGCGATGGCCGACGCGCGTGTCCGAGATGGCGTGCTCATCGTCGGAACGAGATGGCTCGTGATGTTTACATCATCATTTCATATGTTGGCAAATGTGGTGGGTCGTTATTCGTATAATAGCCGGTTGTATTTTATGGAGCTATAATGATGCGATGTTCGTTGTCTTTTGTTACGGCTCTTGGTTAAAATTAGCGTAGAGCAGTTTGTGTAATGAAGCAAATGATGTAATAAAAGATGTGTAAACGTTGTTATACCTTAAAATTGTTTTTTTAATATGCTATTTACTAATTACAACCCATACAAGCATTGAATTTGCTTTTTGTGTTTGCGGAAGTGCAAAAAGCAGCAATATTTATAGTTTTGAGTTAATTGCACTCTAATTGATAGTGTAAATTGTATTACCCCATGATCAGAAACATAAAGAAAATTAATTTCCACAATTATTTAATCATTTTAATAATTTTGAAAGATTTTATTATTAATTTGTAAAGAAAGCTATTGACTTTTTCCAAACGAATTAAATGAATAGTGATAGAGAAAAATACACATTACAACGTTTGCCTTTGAAGGCTCCGATGGAGATATTTGAAGATTCATTGTTTATTTAAAGATTGTATTGCCACGGGCACGACTTGTCGACGTTTCTTTGAAAAGCAACTGCAAAAACAGCCATATATCTCTAAAAACAAGCGAAATTCTGCAGCAAAAGAAGAGTGAAGTTACGACGGAAAATCGAACCCCAAACCAAATACTGACCCAAAGAAAGCACCCACCGACGCACGCGGAAAATCCAGTACAGCATGAGCAACTGTGCGCTCACGTCGTAACGAGCCAACCTCTGGCGCGAGAACCGGAGCTTCAGATGCTTCCGAGTGCCTGCACTCCCCAGCGTTTGCTCTGCTCTGTTATCCTTCGTCTTGACGTTATCGCGAAGACTTTCGCAAGGCTGTGCCTCAGGAGGGAAAAACATGGAGCTGCAGCCGACAGCTCCTTGTTTCCGAGCGTTGGCTCGCGTCGCGACGTTAAATGCGACTGGAGCGGCGTGGGCGGGGAGTGGGAAGGAGAGTCGGGGGCCCGCGGGGGGCGACGGCGGGGATGGGGAGTTGCCAGGGGCGGTGTAGCGACAGGGGACGGGGTAAAGGACGACGGGAGCAGCAGCGAGGTGTGTATGACGGACGGTGGAAAGTCGGGGGCGTCACAGGCGGGGGGGGGCGACGGCAGGTGTGAGGGAGACTACGGGAATCAGAGAAGGGAGTGGGTTAGGGGGCAGACGAGTCCGGGGGGTAGTCGTGGAGCGCGAGGAGGGCGGGGAGGAGAAGCGGCGGAGGCTGGGGACGGAGAGGTGAGAACGAGGGCGACGTGGGAGGCGGATGGCGTGGAGGGGGGGTGGAGGAGACGGGGCGGAAAGTCGGGGGGGTGGGGTGGAACTGGATGAGGTTGTTGGAGGGTCTGGCGGGGCGACGAGGAGGAGAGGTGGGCGGCGGTGGGGCGTTGCGCGTCGGCTGGGGGGGGGGCGCGTTCACAGAGGCCGCTCAGCGAGGCGCTGGAGCAGCGAATGGGAGGCCAGAGGGATGGAAACCTCTGATGGTGAATGAGGTTCTTCGTAGGTGAATGAGACAAAAGATGTCAGCGGTGAAAGAAAAGGAAAGATAGTAGCGGAAAGCAAGTTAAAGTTTAGAAACTGCTTGCAATTCAGAATTTTCGCCTAAATCATAGAGATTTTTGGATATGTCTTTGGCGAGAAATTTGTTTTAACCCGTTTTGCAGTGCAATATTTATATAAAGAAATTGTGTAAAATGGAATAAGAAATGATACAATGCGTGACTTCATCCCAAATAAGAATAAAAACAAGTTACAGTTCATAGAAAATCTAAAGAAATACGTTTCTGTGTACTCTGCGTCATTTTCTATCACTTATTCTTAAACAAGCACACAGCTGTCGACAAAATATTTACAAAACCAATATAGTTGGGAAGAAATGTTGTGTCTCCAGATAATGAAGAAAGAGAATGAATTCTAGAACGAGCCAGGAATGAAACAAAATTTCGAAATTTACTTATCTTGTGTCTCATTTTCAATCAGCACATCCACCTGCAGGTAGATCTCATCTACCTTTTTATTCATTGGTGCTTCCGCCATTTTTCTCGTTGTATGGATGCTTCAGAAGAGGCGAGGGAAGTTGGGGTTGGTAAGCAGACAAAGCAGTGGCCCGTGTGGGAAAGTGAGGACTGAAGAGGATTTGTCTCGGGGTAGAGTTTTGGGTGGACTAGTGCGGGAGCGGGTGGTTGTTGACGGGTGTGAGTGGATGGGAAGTCACCGACAAAACTCATGGATCCGCGAAAAACTGCCACTGGCAAATTTAAAACGAATTTTAGAATAAAACCACATCACACAAACTTTTGATTGCCTTTTGTCAACCAACTGGCAAACAAAGAAATGTATCATATTTAGTGTTCCTGGGTTGCAAAGGGTGGGGGAGGCAGAGACCTCCTCCCCCGTGGGTAGGTGGTCGGGGGGGTATGGGCGAGAGGGTGAGTAGGCAGGCGTTGGGGGATGATGATTTGGACGGTCTGGGGGGAGTGGGCGTTAGTGGGGGAGGGGACGCGTCGGCCGTCTCGCATGAGGAATTGGGCGGCAGAAGACGTTGGCAATCGTTCAGAGATGGACGTATTGTCGGTTTGGTTGATGGATTGATGTTTCCGCGCACGTCTACTGTTATGGTCAATAGTTATGTTAGTGTAGTGAACATTGTTTTGAGACTGAAGGGTCGGTGTTCCCCGATGGATGGTGACATCCAGCACTGACCTACATGTCGACTTCCGGGAGACGTTTCTTGAAGGAATCTCCCTTAGACCAGCACCGCCTCAGCCGTGGCAAGCTCTAAGCTCCTCTCTGATTTTACGTCATGTGTGATTGTCTACTGCACATAAATGTGTGTGTAAGCAAGGGGAGAGGATCAGACAAGGAAGAGGAAAAATTATCCTGAGCAGCCTGTGACCCGTGGCCCATTTGTTACGGTACTGCATCGGCATTCAGGCTGAGTGGATCGGAGAAAACACGGTAAACTACCGATCAGAGAAGCCAAACGGTAGAATTATCTTCCCGGCAACGATGAATTGGATCGAGCTATATAGCTAGTGTCGAAAATGTACCACAGTCGGTAGTCAAACCTAAGGACCTCAATGTCAGAATCGCCGCCGACTCAGCGGCAACACTGGCTAAACTCAACCGGTCGAGCGTCGGGCTTGAGGGGTTAGGGGTCCGCGCGATGAGAGGTGCGGGTGGGAGGGCCGGGAGGAGCAGGCGCAGAGGCGTGGTCTGGGCGCGCGGGTGCGGGTGGATGGGGGGGGGGGCGCGAGCGAGCCATGGCTTTGCGCTTAAAGCGCCACTTATCCGCGGACGGGGCAGCGGAAGTGGCGGAGGAGCTTAAAGAGGCGCGCTGATCGCCCTTGCATCGCGCCGCCGCCTTCAAGAGACGCGACCACTACGCAAATGGGGAGATATAGGATATTTCAGAAGAGTTTAAGAAATAGATTATATATTATCTGTTTTCTTGTAGATTCGTAAATGTTTTCTGATCTTCTTTTAAAAACAGACACTATAATATTTTTTTTAATATCATTTATTAACATTTGGACGTTTCGACCAGAATTGGGATCTTTTTCAAAAAGTCTCAGGTTCACACGTGTTAATACTATTTATGAAAATATTTAAAAGAGGCATCAATTTGTATAAAATATATTTGAATACCGTGAAAACCACGGATTTAGAAATGCAAACTGGTGAACATCTTGCATTACGTTTACATATTTTCGAGAATTATCAAAGCACTTACTGCAAGTGCGGAAAGTGAGATTATCTGGACTTCGCCAAATGAATACGAGAAAAGTTTCATGTACAATGTGCCGTTATATTGTTCTATCTGTTCATTTCTCTTACTATGAAAGGCTTACGTGCGTACGTGTTTTCTCCTTTATTAGCCTAGCATAACACGTGAGTATGCACTGGAGAAAGTGAACCTAGCAGTTGTGTAAGAGATGGATGAATACCTGTTTAGTCAAAATCATGTCTTAAATGTTGGGTTAAGACTGACGTTCATTAGACCAGGCATCGGAAATATTTTAAGTCACAAATACTTTTATGATTTTATCAAAATAAAATCTTATACTAATAAATAATGATAATTGTGTGTTTTCCCGTGATCTACTTAGTCTAGTTTAGTGGCTTACTACCTCCACTCGGAGGAGTCCTTTCGTGGACCTGGAAGCCAAGGGCGACTACGAGCTTCGCGTTTCTACATTCGGGACGGCTCTCGTTCGAATTCTCTCACTTAATTTGCACGCGACCATCGCCTTTGAGATTTATAGCTTCAGCGAGTTCGTAGGCTGGGAGCCAGCCAGCTCTGCAGCGTCGAAAACACCACTTCTCCTCAGTTCAGAGAACTTAAGTAATGCCGTTCTCAGCAAGTTGCTGGATTGGTGACAATCTGCAAATGTTTAGTAGAGTGGGAAGTTGGAATGTTTTCCAGATCCAGAGGCAAAGAATGCTTCTCTGTTACAAATATCTTGTAGATTTATGCAAAAGAACTGTTTTTCGATACCAGGGGCACTTTTTATTCAATCGAAAAAATGTAATTTATTTCACCTTATAGTAGGTAATGAAGCATTATGCCAGAAATTGAGTTTCTCATATGATTCTCAGAATTGTACTGTATTAACATCTTAATTTTATCTAAGTAAATTTACATGAATATAATAATTAAATATTTAGTTGATATGCTTTGAAAGTTTTTATCTATTTGTTGAAAACTAAAACTGTGTTGATCGGTGAAAAAATGTTAGTTAATTCTGAATGTCAATGGAATAAGGGTTATAAGACGGAAATCTTAAAAGCCAGATACCAACCATCTGTATTATAAAAAGGGTGTTTATGTAGATCAGTTACTAAAATTCGGACCTTTTATCTCGAAGGACATACGAGAATGGAATTATACATATAGGTCACATCGTGTGCCATATTCCAGGAGGGTATTTCCGCCCTTCACACGAAGAAGAATTCAGTGAAGCTTACGTAGAACAGAACATTAACAGAACAGTGATCAAGTGAGTACATATTCCCGGCGCGACAACTGTTATTAATCCCGTAAGTGAAGAGCATGTTACATCTCGGTTGGTGGAGGTGTTCGCCTTCTGTGGGAACGTGTGATCTGCTGCCAAATGAATCTGCTACCGATAGTGAATTTTCCTCCTGAGGAATTGCCCCTCATGTGGCACTGTCACAGCCGAGATACGTTCTAAGCTTCCGAAATTGGACGTAGTCCACGTAAGTGTGTGTAAGAGAAGAAAAGAGAACAAGAATGGAGGGGGAAAGATCGAGTGACTGATGGCCTCTTTATTCGTGCGTGTACTGCTCCAGCAATCTTCTGGAAGTATGAGTTTGAAAACCACGACAAACTACTAATTGGAGCTCCCGACCAATAGAATTTCCCTCGAGAGAGTGTTTGTATTCGACTCACCTATCTAGTTAGTGTCGATAATCCGCCACCACCACTCCCTAGCCCCGCCACCACTCAAACCCTAGAACCTGTCATTCAGGGACGCTGCAGTGAGAGCGGATGCTGTCACAGTCGGTATGAAAGTATGAGCCGTAGAAAATATTCACACGACCATTCTTGTGTACATTTCTTTCTACTACTTACAAACAAATTCATTTTTTAATGTTATTTGGCTTGAACTCGAATACTAATAAACTCATGGACAACAATGCTGCAGAGGTAGTGACGTCACCGCTGAGCTATCGTAACTGGTTCTAAAGTAATAAGATCTACAACGGTGTTATGAGTCAATTATATCCATCAGTTGCACTAGTTTCGACGCATGCGTCACAACTGGGCACAATTTGGTCCTGGGGTACACCTACATATGTAAGTTGCGCAAATTTACTGTAGTATACCTTAAATTAACATTAACAGTGTGAATGTAACTCCGTACGTGAGTTGAATGTGATGGACTGAAGATTCCTGGCGTTCTTGGAATCCCTATAACGGGCACGCTGGAGCGGAAGTCACGACTTGCCAAGATAAGCACGATTAACATTCTGGAAAACACCCAAGAGGAGCACGTCCGCCCCACCCTTTGCATACTCAAGCGCTTCTGACTGGCGAGCTCTTCCAGGATCAAGACAGTTCGTCGGTCCCGGCCGCTTCTCTTTTTCTCACTACCGAATGGAATTACGTTTCCTCAGGAAACGACTTTCTTTTACGAATGGGCATCACGATGTTTATGGAGATAGTCTTGTGCATAGAAAGTACGTCATGCACGTTATATCTTTCAGTTTTTATTCAGTGATATATTAAGTGTTCGGAGAGATGCAATTTATATCGTGTAATGAAATACTGACTCAATTGTGTCCTTACAATTATCTGTTGTTGTCACTTTTAAGATATTTTGTACTTTGAAGATATAGAAAATACGCATAAATTAATATACATGACCAATTGCGAACAAAATTGTGAGACATATAAGTGTGTTTACTCTGACTGAAGATCAGGTAATTGTATATCGCACTATAATGTAAGTTTTATTCGTATATCTCATTAAATTTCGTGGCAGGATCACATACGTCATTATTGATTGAAAATCTAGTTAGAGAGAAAGAAAGCAATAACTAATCGTATGTGAAATCGAGTGGAATTATTCGAAGTAATTTGACTTAAATTAATGCCACGTTCCCTTGCTCTATTGATTACTTCTCTGTACAAATGTATTTTACATCTCCCCGTCATCTTCGTTATTCCATCCATTCTTCACCTTGGTTTTTTGGTACACCATACTTCATCTTCGGGACTGCATCGGGTACCGGAAATTACTACTGCTTTCATTCGTGTTATTGAGAGATATTGCAATCCGCTCGACCAGTTCTTACATTTAATATTTATCATGAAATTACACAGCCATTGCATCCTCCCCCACAGAGCACAATGCTCAATGACGTACGTACAGTGACTAATTGAGTATTGTGATATATTTACTTTTTTTTGTAGAATATAGACAGCAAGAATATCCCGCATGTGAGAGTTATGAGAAATAAGCATCTGTAAATTAATGTCTCATTCTTTTCCTATTGCATACATATACTCTACACCTACCCATCATCTTCGTTATTTCATCTATTCTTCAAATTCGTTATTTCATATGTGATCTCCAGCATTACATCATGAACTTCATGTTACTAGCGTTTTAATTCACGACATTGAGAAACATTTCAATTCCCGTTCGACACGCCTCTCGAAACGAACATGAAATTACAGTCAGTCATCGAAACCCCGCCAGACCCTTTGCGCGCGCTCGCCCAGACGAAAGAGCGCCGCGACTTGCGTATGTAGAGGCGGGCGAGGCCCGGCGGCCACGCGGGGGCGAAACCTTTCAGCGATAGGGCCTCGGCAATCGGCTTAGCGGCCGGCGCAGCGCCCGGGCGATCGCCGGAGCCCGCGAAAGGGCCAAGGGGCGGGGTGGGGCCGGGCCCCGAACGGCGGGCCCTGCTCTGAGAGGCAGCAAGTGCAGGAGGGCCGTCGGGGGGATGAGGAAGGCGACTGGCTGTGATGAAATTGAACTTAGAGGATTGGGGCACAGGGTGGGGGAACTCAAATGCGCTGATGTAGCAATGAGCAGACCAGGGAGCAATGATGTAGCATGAACAGATCAGGGTAAGTGTAAATATTCAAAATAATGTAAATTAAACAATTATTGTTGTCAAGAAATAAATAATTTTAATAATTAATCAAAAGCTCTAACACCAACAAACTCCACAGAGTTCTAATTGAAAGCTAATAAAGCTCAAGATAGGGTTTAATGCAATATTAATTCAACGTTAAATAGACAAACAATAGGAGAAACATTCAACTTTGGGATCACATTAACTAATCCCATGCTTAGCTTGGATGTGGCACCACTTTAAATGATCTACCTCCGTCTTAAGAAAGTGGTTTGCCCTATTCGAGATTCTGCTCTTGCTATATCATTTACGAGTCGTTCGAGTGAGTGCTGTTCAAATATATTCTTTCTATAGAGCGTTTTATCACTACTTTTTGAAGGGTCTTCGTATTTTGAAAATTATATTTGATCATAGCTAACAATCGATTTTTGTTACTGATATTAATGATAACTTTGTTTGACCTGGTGCGATTATAATAATTACGTACTTGAGAGTTCGTAAAGGGCACTTCATATTCAGGGATATCGTAGAATCGAGTTACGTCGAGTCGATGGGTCAGACGATGCTGCACTTTTTTTTGTTCACTGTCACTTGGCAGTTCTAGCAGATCGTTTCCACGCTTTCTTTGCTTATAGCATGATGTAGGAGCGGTAGCTTAAATAACGGGTCTCGAACTCCGCAAGACCTTTCCTTCATCGTGTCCTACTGCCCATTCTTGGGGCAGTGCGGAAGGCTGATTCCACATCCCCATATAGTCAATTCCTTGTCATGGCTGCGGAAGAACGGTGAGAGTGTCACCCAAGAGAGAGAGAGAGGGAGAGAGAGAGAGAGAGGGAGGGAGAGAGAGCGAGTGAGCGAGTGTGACAGAGAGGAGAAAGTATGGACGAGATTAAAAAGGGAGATAGAAGAGAGAAGGGAAATGGAAGACAGAATGGGAAAACATAAGAGAAAAGTGAAAGGGGAAATAAAAGGGAAAGAGGAGAGAGAAAAAGAGTGAAGAGGAAGATGGCAGAGGGAAGAAAGAGAAGAAAGCGCAAAAAGATTTTGGGGAAAGGCAAGACAGCGAAAAAGAAGAGAACAGGGAATGGAAAGAAGAGTCAGAAGGGTGTGTGAGAGGGAGAGAGAGTTGACACCACTCTCCTGCCCCTTCACCCCAGAGGGACCCCTCCGCGAGCGGCGACCGCCAAGAGGCGCGCGGGGGGGCGCCGGTGTTTGCGGTCGCGAGGCGCCGAGCGCGGCCGTTGTCGCGCGCGGAAGCCGCCGGGAGGGAGGGAAGGGCGCGTTTCGGTAATGGAGTTTTATGGGAGCGCGCGCCGCGCGGGGCCCCGCCGGATGCGCCGCCATGCGCCCGAGGGCGAGCGTCGGGCGTCAGGATGACGTATCCGCCGCTGTCNNNNGCCCGCCCGCCGGCTCCCGCTCTGGCCGCGCGTCTGTGCGAGGTGTCGGCGTGCAAACGAACGCCTCACCTCAAATGGCTTGTTGACATGAGCAGGAAATTCGCCGGATTAGGAAGAACGACGCATCTTTATAATTCAGGGGAAGGAAAAGACAGGAAGTGTCTTCGCCTAAGCGGCTTCCTTAGAATTGAGTGAGACAACTCAAAAATAAAAAAAAGTCAGTCCTACAATACGATTATCTACCACACTTTGTTAACATTTTAGAAATGGTGATACTTTTGGATGCGGTATTAGAGAATATGGGTTTTAATTGGTGGCAAAACATGGTTTTGATTGAAAAAAGAAAGGAGTATTGTATTAATTGTTGAACTTCAATAGGCACTGAGTACGGCTTAAACGAACGTTATAGTAATATGTAAGTAACTTCTAAGACCTATTTCAATCTCACTTTCAAACTATATTGTTTGCTTTATTAATACATCCATTGATTCGCAATACATGAAAGTGGAAAGAAACTCAGAAATTTCCAAGTAGAAGTAACAACCTGTCTTTCTTCGTTGAAGAAATTGATACAGTGCATACGAATAAAAAGTGATTTTTCCTTAAATCGCCAACTAAACTGCACATTCTCTTTGCTACTTAGAAATTGAATAAAAATGCTACTTGACTTGGAAACATATTTCCTATATTTTGTTTTCTGATTTTATTGTGAGAGCTACATGAATCTTCAGTGCAATGCAGACGAATTTAATTCTACAAATGCTTTTGGGATCATTTGCAAGGAAGACAATTATTTTTCAAGAAGAAGTTACTAGATGTACTAGATTTATTTTTTGATATAAATTTTAAAATTATGTCGTTCTTTGATGATTCGGCAGATGTATTTATAAATTATTTAGAATAAATGCGTTTTTTCTAAACAAATTGTTTCAGCTGAAACACTTCAAGAAGACATGAGAGCTTACAATTCTTTGTTTACAAATATATAACTTATTTTTTGCGAATTGCAAAACTTATTAAAAAAAGGTTAAATGTCAACAATGTATGTTATCTCACAGAAAATGTATTCATTTTATATTTTTAATATGGTCAGGAATTTGAAATTCCTTCGCTGTCTCGTTTTTTAAAAAAATATTTAAGTCTGTCATCAGTATCAGTCTTCTATCTACATATCTCATTCAAATTCAGGGTTGGTTGGATGGTTGTTACTGATTCCGGGCGCGTTAACTACGGATGTATACAAGTGTAGTGCATATTTTTTCCTCGGGAGGTGGCGTGATCTTTCCCACTGAATAGCGACATCTGGCGCCGACGTACAGACGGCAAGCGGGGTTTCCCTTCAACCAGGTATCTCCCACAACCGGGGCACCACCCCAGCCAGGACAATCTGTAAGCTCCCAACCGGTTACGCGGCATGTGTGTTAGTTTAGCGCATGTAAGTGTAAGTGTGAGTAAGGGATGAGGTCAGGACAAGGAATGGGAAGGAAAGGTCGCGCGCGGTCCGTGCCCCGTTTGTTAGGTTACTGCTCCGGCCTTCGCCTTGTGTTCATCGGAGAAACCACGGAAAACTACTGATCGTGACCTGACGGATTCGATCAGAGGTTCTAGAGGCCGACGGGCCTATAGAATTCTTCTCTAGACAGCGACTGAATTCGACCTAGCTGACAATCAAGTGTCGAAAATCTTGCCACTCGAACCTAGGACTTCCCGGTCATAGGCACTGCAGTAGCTGACTCAGTTGATGCACTGAGCCAAGTCTCTCAATAATTCTCATTAAATTTTGGCGGTGATTTACAGAATATCTATTCAAGCACTGTCTTGCGAAAACTTTTCCCTTAAGTAGAGACTTGTCAATAATTAACTGCAAGAGATTGTAAGATCTTTCATATGAAGTGCAACTACGAATTGTGTGGATGAATTCAAGTGGCGTTAGATACATAAGTAGCATCTCGAGATTGCATATGACTGAAGTATGTTCCATGTTAAATGTCTTATTCACGCATTGAGTTTAATTTGCAAATCTGTTCATGTTCTTGGCATGAACAAGAGTTTGAAACGATAGGCAATAAAACCGAGTGCCTGCATCAAAATACCGTTCCAGAATGATTTAATATTTTTGCAATATTAAACAATTCTGGAACGGTATTTTGATGCAGTGTATTGATGACTAGGTAATGTCTGTAACGTATGGTGCATTATTTTATCCAATACCTTTCATAGTAAATTAAAGACTTTAATAAAATATAATATTCCACTACCGTAATGACAATTAATTAGTGAAAAATAGTTTTGTAGTACTAAAACGCAGTAACGCATCCCACGCACCGAAACATCTACCCTGAAACATGATACGTTAGTATGTCATTTGCGCCATATGAATCACGCAACAAAGTTCCCATTTTGATAATTATCATTAGAATAAATGAGAGGATGTTATTGTATGAACTGCATTCTATTGAAACGCCGGTGCTTCGAGCTCTTGTCTCGCATTTCGATGCTCGTGGGCGGAGCAAACGAGAACGGGAGCCGGGCCGGAGGGCGAACGCGGAAACGCGAGCGCAGGTGGGGGGAGGGTCGAACACGGGGCGCAACGCGTAAAGGCCCATTCACAATGCAAACACAAACATAAGCATAACGCATGGACGTTAACATTAACGCTAGTGATAGACTGAAACATTCACGGTGTCTAACATAAATGTAAGCAAAATAAGAGTTTCTATTGGCTGTGAGGCATTCTAGTTTACTTTTGGTTGGATATGAGAATCGATTTCGAGGTATCGACTGTGTCCATGGCACATGGTACATGACGTTAGTTCGTCTATCGGCTTCAATCCCATTTTGATACTCGATTTTGAGTTACCGTTTTGGGATTGGTTCTTTTCTTATGTCTTACTTAAGCATAAGTACAGAAGCGTGAAGCTTGCAAGCTTTTACGTTAACGTCTTACGTGTTATGCTTGTGCGAACGCATTGTGAATGAGACCTCTTATGGACGAAGTCCAATCTTTTATCTTAACGCCATGCTTACGCTTATGTTTGCATTGTGAATGGGCCTAAAGGGTACGCGCTTGTGCGACGCTGGCAGCCGACACATCTGAAAGCACCAGTTCTGCTCGACCTTCTATCGCGTATTGGCCGAATAATATTTCTATGTACTCGAGAGCATGCGGCTGTCAGAGGAGATGGATCCGTTATCCAATCAGAGGGATCAAATTATGATGACGTCATTGCAGAGTTGCCTGTGCTTATTACGAAAAAACATCTTACAAGTCGGGGCAACTGAAAATTGAAGAGCGCGATTACTTTTTTGGTTATGTATTGTGTGCGTGCTTATGTGTTATCTCCTGTTGTGAGCTCTTCTTGTGAATTGTTTCTTGCTACTGTTTCTTTCAGAAGTAAGAACGACCTCGAGTTTGTCGTCCGAGTAAGTGGCATTATCACTCTACCCCACATCCAGCTGTCAAGTAGGCGAATATGATTCAGATAATAGCACACAGATTCCATAGTGTTGAGATTTAGCAGTACTTCTTTGTACATCTCTTCCACGCGTGTGCGAGGTAGACTACGGACTAAAGCCAATGTATTAATTTAAATTATTTCCAGTGACCTCCAAAAATAAAATGTGCTGTTTTAATGAAAAAAACGTTAATCAAAATAAGTAACCAGAGAATAGGTGTGATACGGAAGGAAATATTGAATACAAAATAGGGAATATTAACCAAAAGTATTCATACTGATGTGATGCAAACTTATAAGAAAGAATTGTAAAGTGCATGTGTTTTATAAAACACTATTATCGATAAAGACTTCATAGCCATTCAATTCGATTTACATAACGTCACAGATAATGCACAGAATGACTGTTCAATAATCAATTGCGAGAGATTTTTTTAAATTGATATAAAATCATCCAATTGCGTACTCTCACAAAAATAGGTAAAAGCTTCCGTAAAAAATGTATTGTTGTTTAGTTTCTAGTCTTTTGATTATTCAACGTAACTTTATGCTTTATTTAAAAAAAAAATTTGAGGTCGTGTATATTTTCTTCATTTACGCACAAGTTTTTTCCAGTACTTCTACACATTTCGGTTCTCATGTCGTTTGCCCCTTTATCCCATATAGAGGGCTTCACAAACACTTTCGATGTAAAGAAATTTCCACATCCGTATTGAATCTTGTGAACACACGCCGTGAAGACACGGATTTTCTGAGAGCAGCAGCGCAGCCAGCGCGCCGAAACCCCCGGAAATTCGGCTGCTGGTGGGCGTACAAGAGTCAACGCCAATACGTTTCGGCAAGCGTTGGTTGTGTCCGTCACCATATGATAACATGGCGATATCCCACAAATAAAGTGTTGGGTGAAATATTAATCAATCAAATCAATAGAAACTAAACGAAAATACGTTTTCGAAAGCAATTACTAATTTATGTCAGTACATAATTAGACGATTATACATAAATTTAAGAAATATGTCGCCTACAATTATATTGGAAGGTCGTACTGTTCATAGCCTTCTAACGTTATGCGAATTCAATTGAACTGCGTTATTGGGAGGGCTGTCAAATACTTATTTATCTATAATAGTGTTTTGCAGAACAAACACGCATTTTATAATTCCCGTAAATTAACATCAGTCTTTTCCTTTTAGATTATATTCTCTCTTTTGAATACACTGTTCCAAAATTGCGTTCAGTACCTCTTCTCTGGTTACATATTTTGATTTACTGCTTTTCACAAAACCAGTGCTCTCTGACACTGATAATAATTTCGATAAATGAATCCGCTCTTTACTTCGCACACGCGTGGAAGTGGATTAGTAGGAAGAACCGCTAGATTTCGCCACTGTCGGATCGGCGTCTTACGAGTCCGTCGCTGGGGGTCAGCAGCGGATACAGGTGTCGGCGTGCCAGCGTTCTGCGTGTTTGTACTCTAAGGGCAATCGTGGCCCCACCCTAGTGGGGGAACTTGGGTGGAAAGGAATGCGTGAGCGGGGTGGCGTTGGAGAGGCGAGCGGCGAAGACCACTCAGGCGATTCCCGGAAGAGTCGTCACCAGCTACCTACCTGCGTCGAACTCAACCACTTGTGACGTAGTAAAATGAGAAATAAATTCAAATAACAAAATAAAAATAGTATATTAAAAGATTATAAACAAGTTACAATAAATAGCTAATATTAAACACTCCGGCAACCTTTTCCTTCCAGTACCCTGCTTACCGCAGAAAAATAAAAGCCACGCGTGATGCGAGCTGTCGGACTTCCGTCCCGTGACAATTACCGTCACATGGCCTGACGCCAAAATTTAAACCGGTCGTGGCGACCGTGTGCCTACAGCACGCGAGATCGTCTGGCCCTTACTCTCCGGACATCTTGCCCACACTCCTACACTCCTTGTACTTACACGTACAACGCTCCCCGATGTAAACTGAATGAGAACGCGGGCGCAGATGGCGCCGCGTTAAATAGTTGAGGTTGACCCCCCCCCCACCACTGTTCCCTAGATAGGCTCGCTTGCTGTCGGCAAGCGAGGTATCGCTGGCCAGCATCTTGGGAAGGGGTTACGCCCCCACACACAAGATTCCCAGGTTGGCTCGCCTGCCTGCTGTCGGTAAGCGAGGGCTCGCTGGCTAGCATCCTCGGAGTTTACAGCCTAAGGTTATTTTTGGCTCTGCAGCTCTACCTGAGTCAACCGCCAGAGCGCAAAATCCCGGAAGTTCAGGCTCAACCCCTTCCTCCCCCGCACCGCACTTTCACCGACCTAACGGTTCTGGCCCTCGTGTTAACGACGCCACACACTACTCTCCGGAGAAGATTCATAGCGGCCAGGTACTTTCATCGGAAGCTTTCCGTGGTTTCTGCGATCGACACTAGACTAACGGAGCTGCGGCCATAATGTCCAACAAACAGACCACAAATTGCGTGCCATGCGCCCTTCCTCATTGTCTATTCCGCTCTCTTTATACTTACATCAACTACACTACCACACATATCGAGCGATCAGTTGGGGGCTTAGACATTTCCCCGCCTGCGGCGGTGTTCCTCCCTAAGAAATACCTAGAGAGGGAAAATCAAGTCGCGCCGATTCACGTGCCGTCGGGAAAAGAACCCCATTAATTTGACTCATATACCACGAACAACACTTTAGAGATAATGACCATAGTAGATGGCGTGGAGGTGACGGAGTACCATCCCCGCTGGATGGTGAGATCCGGCGCCCCCTCCCACTTACATTTGCGTATGTTTTCCCCTCCAGATCTCTACCTCAGCGGGTGAGAAAAAGACAAGGAAGAGGAAGGAAAGATAGCAAGTATCTGTCCTACGTTGAATAGGTTACTGCTCCGGCTTTCGCCTCATGTTCATTGATTTAGAACGGAAAACGACCGATCAGCCGGCCGCTAGTATTCTCTGCTGAATTCCACCGAGAGCTAGTAGTAGTCCATAGCTAATATTGAAAATCCGCCACCGATACAACTAGACGTCTAGGACCTCCCGATCACGCTGCAGAGGCAACGTCTTCGCCGCAGAGAGAGCGATAGTGCTGGTACTCAGCTACACTGAGTCTGTAAGTGCGTGCTACCCGGAGCACACAAAGGGGCGCAGGAGAGTGATCCGGACCGCGTAGAGGAGAAAGTGTGGCGTGCAGTGGGGTAGGCGAGCCCGTGTATGTCAGTGGGCGCCAGGTGTCAGGAGCAAGACGTGTGCGGAGCGGAGACGGAGGCGTGAGGGGAGCGATGGGCAAGGACGAGAGGGAGGACGAGGACGTCGGTGAGAGGGAGGGCAAGGGTTAGAGTTGGGGCGAGGGCAAGGGCGAGAGGGGGGCGAGAGCGAGAGGGAGAGCGAGCGCGAGAGGGAGGGCGTGGGTGAGAGGGAGGTGCGGGTCGAGGTGTGTGGGGTTCTTGGTGTGCGGCGAGGGGAGGCGAGAGGAGGGTGGAGGGGGCGTAGATTGCGAGAGGGAGGTCTAAGGGGTGAGAGGCTGGAGCGAGGGCGAGGGCGAGAGGGAGAGCGAGGACGCAGAGGAGGGCGACGGCGAGAGTGAGGGCGAGGGCGATGAGGGCCGGGGGCGAGGTGCGAGAGGGAGGGCGAGGGCGAGAGGGAGGGCGGGGGCGAGAGGGAGGGCAGGGGGAAAGGGAGGGGCAGGGGAGTGGGAGGGCGAGGGCGAGAGGGAGGTGCGAGGGCGATAGCGAGAGGGGGCGAGGGCGGGAGGATAGGACGAGTGGCAAGAGAGGGCGAGCGCATAGTGGGGCGAGGGCGAGAGGGAGGGTGAGGGAGCGGCGAGGAGGGCGGTCGAGCTGTGGAGGCGGAACCGTGTTTGGCAGTCGTGCGGCGAGCGAGGGTGGTGCGGCGGGCGGTCGGGTCGCGGGCGGCTGGCGAGCTGGTCAGCGGGCTGCCGTCGTCGTTGCGGGCGCAGGGGCGGCCTTTATTGCGAGGCCTCGCCGCCGCCGCCGTGATCGTTATTTACGAGCGCCGCTGCGCGCGCGGGGCTGCGGCCGCCAGGCGCTTCGAGGAAGACTTCACGGACGCCGCGCTGGAACGCCAACATGGGGCTGCGCGATATAAGGGCTCGGAACGCGAGGAGAGTTGAGAAGTCGAAGACACGAAATAATGGGGAAATAGTGAAGAGGAAGTTATTGCGGGAGGCTTGTGGGTGGAGGAAAGGAAGGAAGAAAACGAGGGAAAAAGTAGGGTGATATGTGGAAGAGAAGGGAGTAGACGAAGTCTGTGTGGATAATGATTTTAAGTGTCCCATGTTCGAAAAACCACAAATTAAGGGATTAGAAAGTTTTCAGTAAGAAGCTTTAGTTATTTTCACTTCGTGTACTATTTTCGCATTATTTAATAGCCTTCATCTGAGACTTTTGAGTAAACTGTCTTGTTATTAATGGCTTTTTTCAGCGATATTGAGTTTCATTATTTATTTGACACCAACACTGCTTCATATCTTTTTCGTCTTTTTCAGTTTTCAGTCTTGAAATATTTAATAGAATATTTCTACTTTTAAATAATTGTAGAGATTGATTGAATTAACGGTCTTGATCACCTAGTTTTAAATCTGTTTTAGCACTGCTTCTTCCACATCCAACCTTAACACGTAGTCGTTTTGACTCCTATGTCCAACGGGCGCCTTCTTCCTCCCTCCCACTTCACCCCTATCACCGCCACGCCCTTCGCCGCTTCCGCCAGCGACCTCCGAAGCGAGGCACAGCATGCGGGCTACAAGTGGCACCAAAAGTGGATTTGACCTTAGGCACGGTCGTTTGGATGCCAACTATTTACGTCGCCGTGGAATGCACTTTCAATTCTCCTGATACGCATTTACAGTATCAATCTAGAAGGCACTGGAGAACATTCACTAACACCCGTCACATGGTCGGTTAACATCTAGGTCTCAGAGATATGGAATCACAATGTTTCTTCCACCAAAGTTGGGTAAAGTTGAAAATAATGAGTAGAAAACGTGGACTATATTAAATAATATTAACGTATATTTTCATTATTCATGATATTTTCATGATTGAGAAAGAAAACGCTTAAAATTACTGCTAAAGAATAAACAAAAAAATCCTTAAGAAAATGCATTTTAAATTTAAAAAAAATTAAAGGTCGCTTTGCAAGTTTTCGGTCAATACAGCGACCACTGTTACTTAACTTTTGAGGTAACGGTGGGGGGAACACATACTAACAACATACACAAACATCCATGCTCCGGGCAGGATTCGAGCCCGCGACCCTTCAAGCACGAGGCAGCCACGGGTCTTCCGCCTTAGTGGCCTCGGCTTTCCAGGCCGGCGAGAGAATGCTTCATTTCACGTCTTATCTGAAATAAGTTTACTTGTTAGATGACCTATGGAATAAAGGCTATTTCGTTAAGCACGCCTTTTCGGGCATTTCTGGCCAATGTGCAGGGCTCGCCGGGCGCTCGTTTATTCGCATTTGCGCGGAGCACGTGCCAAGGCGCGGGGCCCCCGCGCTCCTTCATTCCAGCCGCTGAAACGCGCGCACTCGTCATATCTCTGCGTTACGTCAGGTAGTCGGGATTTTCGGGGCTCCCATGTATTTCAACTAGGTTTGTTGCAGTTTGCTCTAGTGCGTTCATCCCCTATCTATTCTTTCATTGTTGTTGGTTCTAGTGAAGCCATTTCTTCTATTCTGCATTTAAAGTATTGCTTTTTTTTAAATGTTTTTTTAAAGCTTTTCGCATTGACTAGAAAAAATGAGTTATTCTAAAGATGTTTTGGAATTTTAATATTTTGCTGCAAGTTAGAACACACCAAAATTTGGATTGTCACAAAATTATATCGCCTTTTTAGTGTTGAATTAGTGAAATTTTGTTATTTTGGGTTTGTCATTTGAATATTAATGAAATCCCAATGTTCTGATAGGTTACGCAAAGTAGTAAAATGTTCTTTTGACTATAACATTTTGTACTCTGTACTTCTAGAAAAACTAGGTCAGCTTTGTTATGGTTTAGCTACGGTATATACATACCTAACCAGCGCAGAAAATGGCAGCTTCAAGTGATGTACGAAATATTGTGTTCACACCCCCTGTAAATCATTTAAAGTATGTGTGTTTCAGCTTATGTGTGTTTCAGCTTATGTGTGTGGGTGACAGTTGCACTACTTATAAATATTTATTAACACAATTGAGATTGCTCATTGTACTTGAAATTTAGTCGCGTTAATTCAATTAGGGATGTACAACATAGAAATGTCTTATAAGCGCCTCTTCAAGGAGATAATGTCCCGATTCCTTTGAGAATATTTTTTTCTATTGGTTGTCCTGGACGAGCAGCGTTTGCTAATTCCGCAGAGTAGCAGCAAGTTCTAATAAAACAAACCGACACGAGGACCGAAGCGTCAGCCACAACGGGGCAGAAACTGTTCACTCTGGAAATTCATGTGTCAACATAGAGCATCGAGCGCTGTTGTCAACGCAACTATTGGATCAATTTTACTGGCAGTACAGTGCATACTTCAAATAGTCACTCGTACTCACTCGATCTTTGCTCTCCGATCGTCATAAATTCGATTGATTGAGTAGTGATTTCGGCGGCGTTAACAGATAGGTCATTACTCCCGTAAGCGTAGTGCATGTTTTCCGCAAGATGTGGCATCTTCTCTCGCTGAATAGTGAGATCCGGCACCGACCTGTCCGCCGGCTAGTCGTCTTTCCTCAATTAGATAGAAAAATCTCTAAACTCCTCACCGATCTCCCGGCATGTGTGGTAGTGTAGTGCACGTTAGTATAAGTGTGTGTAAGTAGAAGTAGACAATAGGACAAGGAAGAGGGAGGAACGGCATTCGCCCGGTGTTGACAAAAGAAACGGAAAACTACCGATCAGATGAGGCGACCACTAGAATTCTCCTCCAGGCAGAGGCTCGATTCGACCTAGCTGGTGTCGGAAATCGAGCGACCGTTAGGACTCGAACCCTAGGCCCTCTCTGCCAGTTGATGCACTGAGCCCCTCTCCCGGTCGTCGTTGTCGTCATCGTGATGAGATGATTCACATGACAGATAATGGCCTCGACGGTTTTGCTTCACTTATTAAGGAACCAATAGACATGTGTGATGTCGTTGCAGAACTACTACGTAAGCAGGAAACGAACCATATGTGCTTGGAAAGGTAACTAATTAATAAATTCAGTTCACTTCAATGAATTTTACGGGGCGAGGCGCAGGCCAGAAGGCCTACTCTTCCGCCTGACCACGTAAAATTTCGCTACGTTTCTTTCGCAAAGCAAGAATGTATCACTCGGGAGATGAAACAGTCGGTTTCAATTAAACCCAGCGGCTTCTTTTAGGCTTGAGTATATTATACATTTAGTAAATCTACAATTTGAGACAGTCTGTCTTACTTCTCCTCCGAAGGAAAACATACGATGATTTTTTTTTTTCACTCTTAAAAAGATACGGCTGTATATCGGATGAACCCGTAAACATACGCATAACAGACCGATATGCTAACCGTTAGAAGAAACCGCCGTCCATCTGTTATGCTAATTTATTTTCAAAACTATGGATCGTAAGAATATCATTAATTCTTTTCGAATCAAAATTGATCCTTTTTTCTAAAAACTGATTTATCAGCTACCCTTATGTTTCTTTCACTTTCTGAACTTTCAGTAGGAATACAAAATATTCTCACCATTTCTATCGGCATAAAGTAAACTTTTATTCTTACTTTGTCATATAATTTATACTCCTTGCTTGAATATTTTATCTTCGCGGTATCTTTAATTTTGCGTTTTACGTGACTTAAACGGCGAAGCAATAAGTCAGTACTCGGTTATCTTATGTGTGCTTCCCCGCTCCTGCCGTCGAGGTGAGCAAGAATCTCTTACACTGCGCTGCCATTTATTGTCGAATTATATGTGACTTCGTGCAAAATCGACTCGCGTAGGGCTCTAGTTGATAGCGAGTTAAGAGGGGCCCGTATACTCGTATCATTCGCCCGTTGGTGTGGCGTGTACATCACTTATACATAGTATCTGTTGGGATATATTCTATCGATTCTATCATTATTTCCAAGCGATTCGTATTTATTCATTTTTATCTGAAATTTTCAGCCGTTCTAAATCTTAAGTTTATTAGTTTTTTTAATGTATTTACGTTTAAGAGATACGATACATTTGTTGTCAAATTGTTACTGATCTCGAAAATTTCCTCTCTGCATAATGAATCTTATATCGATCGTCTTACTCTTGTAATATCCAAACGTCACTTCGTCTTCGTGTGATAAATATAAATGTTGCTTGTAATCTTTCAGCTAGATCCCTTTTCTTACTCCGAAGAACATTATGGAAGGAAAATACGGCTTATTTTCTAAAGAACATTCTAGAGGGAATTTAGTTAAATTCTGTTTTGTAATATACTTATGCTTCACTTCATTCTTGATTTTCATGTATGACATTAATATAAACATTACTTAACCTGATTTTTCGTGCATTTACTGTTGGAAAATGTTTTATTTGAGGCTAATTTCTTCCTCACATCGGTTCCAAAATGCACCAATACATCTTGTATATTAGTTTGGTTCTCGAGTCGAGACCGATGGTCGTGAAGCCGCGGAGCATTTCCTGGGCTCCGCGCCCCAGTGGCTGTAATACGGGACTCTTGCTCCGGTATTTCATTGCGACCGCCCCTCCGCCGTTCCCCACCCTCTCCCCATATGTCGGAGCGCGCACCGATGCTGCTGCTCGGCCGCCATTCATTATTTATGCGTCGACCCACTTCCGCCCAGCCCGTCTCCCTGCCGCCATCGGCACCGTCACAGGCGCCATCTACATTGGCCCTTCCCCTAACGCCGCCTCCACCCACTCCGCTTCCACCTCCACGTCCGTCCCTCCAACCCTGCCCCTACCACTGCCCCCGCCCCCGCCACCTATCGCTTCAGCCACTTCCACCACTGCCGTCAACCACTGCCACCGCCTCTGCTCCAAACCTGCTCCTACATCTGCCCTCGCTCCCGCCACAGCCACCTCCATCGCCAACGCCATTTCACCGTTACCACCATGTCCATCTCGACCATTTCAACCCCTTCCCTAACACTGCCCCCGCTTTCATCACTACCGCCACCCCCACCGCCATACTATCGCTACACCCACCTCCGTCACTACTGTCAACCACCACCACCGCTCCACCTTTTCCCTTATCACTGCCCCCGCTCCCGTCACAACCACTTCCACTGTCGTATCTTCTACCGCCGTTCACCAAACCTGCCCTCGCCACCTCCATCTCCACCTCCATCTCCGTCCCCACCGCCGTTTCCTTGTTGTAAATAACGCGCCGTAACCGGTGGCCGCATCGCAGGACTGGCGCCGCGCGCATTTGCGAATTATTTTCGCGAGGGCCTTCGGAACTCGCCAGCGCTGACGCGATAAGAACCGGATTCGGTTGCCTTTTGCGCTTTTGTTTGGCGTCGGCCGCTGCTGATAGCCCCGGCTTCACATCCTTTCAGGAAGTATTGCGCTTTGAGAATTTTTTATGCCGAAGAGAAAACAAGTTAATTAATCAAACGTGTTGACGACGGGTCGGGACTTAAGTCTCCCATCGTATTCTGAATTAGGAAGTTTTGATCAAAGTTATAAAGAGTCAATCTCCGAATGTTGCCTCTTATGACTTTTGCGGTATAAAGTTCAATTTTGAGTAGACTACCACAGAAAAACATTAAACAATATGACAGAAACTGCAAGTTTGTTAGAAGAATATTGTTACGTATTAAACTCGCATGATGAACTTTGTGAGATGCATATACGAATATTGTTTATACCGATTGTATGCACATTATTTATTGTTAATTTAGTCTTCTTACGCAAATGATTTATTGCACCGTGAGCTGTAGTTTGAGAAGTTGTAAGGCGCGATTATGGTCTATATCGTACATTACCTTCACAAATTAGGCATTTGGGTAGCCACCACATTGCGTTAGGAATTGTGCTAAGTGCGACGTGTAGACGAATTTATAATTTTTGAAATTTGATTCATGGATTTGAATTTTGCAGCATGCTAAGTTCTTCAGGTAAATGACGGATCGCTATCGGGATGATTTTAGGAAATATCCGGCAGTCTTTCGTCATTGCATGGATTTATTCTGTCAGCAATATTAATTTTCAACCAGAAATTTTAGAACTATCATTGCTAACTATTGAAGCGTGATTTTCATTTTGCTTTATTGCTCTGAATATTATGTGACATCTAAAAACAGCTTCTTAAATCAATACATGAATGTTGTATCTTCTTCAAAAAGTAGGCAGTTGATTTTATCGTCTGGACACAAGACAAGTGACATTTCACACATTCTCATTTTCCAAGAACACGGTTTTGTTCATAGAGGAACTATTGATTTTTCATCCTAAGACAAAATATTTATTTAATAGCCCTTGTTTTGTGAACCGTTTCTATGAAGTTTTTACTAGTAATCACAATCTTATGCTAACATATTTCTTCAAATGACGATTTTTGGAATGTATCACTTTTCTGACGACCTAACGACTTGTCAAAATGTGTCAAGTAGGAAGTGATACATAATAGAGTAGATCAACCGAGGCTGCAGTGCCAACACTCATGGAAAGAATAACTTTGGGCAGGTGACTAGACGCAATATATTGAGTGAATCGTTACTTCATCTGAATTGTTGAAAGTTAATTTTTCAAAGATTTTTTAAAATGTAAATGCAATATTTATGCAATGTAAGAGCTACAGCGACAAAGAAGCGGCATTCTCAGTAATTCTCAGGGAATAAATAACATAAAATCTGCGTATAAACGTCGCTTCTGCGAAGCGTACATTCTTTTTTATTCGCATGTTAATGCACGCGACGGCAACGGCATATGCGGGGGACCTGACATTCGAGCAGGAAGCACGGAGCCCAACGTGCATTGTTCAATTTCGGCGCATCTTAAATTTAAAAAAAAGGAGCATCGCGCCGCGCGCACGATCTCGCAGCGCCTGGATTCCGCCCGCGCGCTCGCTTTGTTCTCATGGCCCTCCCTCTGCCTGCGATACAAGTCGGCGGTGCGAGGGTGGGGGAGGAGGAAGGGGAGGGGGGCTGCGCGCTGCAGGTGAGTCCGTCCTGAGTGCGCCGATGTGCGCATGGACCGTGGTGCGTCGTGCTCCATTGCACGCGCCGCATCGCCCGCGCCAGCGCCACTCGCGGCCCCGAAGCGCGAACAAATATTGTCGGTTTCTTGATTATCTTTTAACACCAGAGAGTCGGCAATGCTTTCTTGTTTACAGAGGCGGGAAGCAGGAAAAAACCACTACTGCCAAAAATTGTTCTTATTTATTGGTTTATTTTGGGGAACCTGAATAGCAATGTGTGTCTCCATCTATTTTGTTTCTTTTAAAAATTTGAAGTACATACACACTATGTAATATTTATTTACTTTCTTGATATCTTGAAATTATAACTCACAACTACTTTCTTTGAACTTTTCTTCATCACGTTTGCCACACACTACTTTTCCAACTCGAATAAGTGCTCGTTAAGAACATGTGAATTGTCATAATTAACATAAATTGTCATATTTTCCGTCAATGGCTGTTAATTACAATAAAATAAAATAAAACAGAATTATCTTTTAAGAAATTTAGTGGCATACCAAAAGCAGTAATTTAATTGCCATTCAGTGGTTGAAGAAAGGAGCATTAACTCGGAAACTAAAACATTAAAAAACTATCTACGCGAATTTTAAAGGACATTAAATTATCACGCAGTATCAGCGAAAAATATCAATAATTAAACAAACAAAATAATTAACAAAAAGTATCTGAAACCGAAAGCAGTCAAAATGACTGTTTTTGTCACTTAGGCCACTGACAATGGAATTCCAAACACATGGAGCATTAAGTGCAAGATAATTTTTTAAATATCTTTTTTACGGAAGATAAAATTTCAAAAGATTTCTGTTGCTTGCAACAATTTCGTTAACTAACATGTCAATAATTCTAGACTATTATCCTAGGCAATAAATAGTGATGTGACAGATAACAATAGACTGTGGTTAATTCCCTCGTATACTTTATAGAGTAATATTTCTTCTATGTTAATAGCACTGCTAACTTTTTAATGCATTACGAAAACATCAATATTTTAAAAGTGCAATGTGATTACTATGGAGCAGATAGTGATACACGTTAAAGTAATTCTGTTTAATTCCCTAAAATTTTTGTGATGTTACATCTGCCTAAATTCTGATTTTATGGTTGGTCAAAATTTACTTTCCTCACAAAAGGAACAGATCAGTGGGGTGGCGTTCGGGGCCGCAAGGCCCGCAATACCGGCGGACCCAGATGAGAGAAAGGTTTTGCGATTGTAAGAAATATTTATTACTTTGCGATCCAGAAGATTAAAAATAACATCCTCCAGTAGAATGATTTCTTTATGCTTCGGTAATATATGTAACAATTTTTCTAAATGAATATAAGTAAGCAATACATTTAGGTTTTATAAGAGTATTAATTTCATTAAATTAAATATTAAAGGCATATTTTTTCACATTTGGTTATAAGCACTTTACCAATGTTAACAACCCACACGACTCACACAATAACCTTTGATTGTTGTTGTTTAGGTTAGCAGCTGACAAACTGTAACGTGACGAGACGACTGAGATAAAAACGTAGGACTTCTCAATGGCAAGCGCTCAACGGCCAACTAGGGTTCAGAGACGCGTCGCGTCAGCAAAGACGCAACAAATGTTTTTTAAAAAAATTGTGTGTTACCGCTCAGGTGGGAACGTCACCGACAACGCTTTTCAATAAACAGCAGTTACAATTACGGGTGTGATTACATCCTATTTGCTATACACTTTTCCCGGATTAATGTTTTGCGGGCGGGCCCGCACTCATTTCGTTACGCTACTGGAACACGTATCATTTTCTGCTCTCTATCTAGCAAGCAAATCGGAAGGCTCTGTCTCGCGTGGGATTTCCGCTCACTTTGCGTCCGTGGGAGCGCGTAATGAGAGTGAGAGGTCGGACGCTGCGCAGGGCAGCGCGGGTGTGGACGCGGGCGCGGGCGCGGGCGCGGGCGAGGTTTGCAGATGGCTCCCCTTGAGAGCGCGGGCGCCGGGCTCCATTGCACGCGCCATCCATTGTGCGGCAGGTGCGCGTGTATTGCCCATGCTGAGAAGGGATTACCCAAACTGCCGTGACAACTCGCTAGTTTAGTGCAGAGCTATTGCTGGGAGGATCGTTTCACTATTTTGATGACAATCGTGGCGGTGAATACTCTCGCGTATTCGGTGAGGTGAAAATCAAAACATGTCTTTCGAAATTGATGTTGTGTTTTTTTTCTTTCTGTAATTGGATATTTTTAATGCTCAGTTACCTTAACGCAGAGGAAATTAAATCCAATAAATATTTTTTTAAATGCGGAGAAATTTTTTCGAATTGAAATTTGAAAGAAAATGAATAGTAGTAAAACCATTCAGATGTTGCCTCGTATTAAATACAAGAAAAAGTTGTAATAGTGAGTAAAAGATTAGAACTGTGAAGAAAACCCAGTTGTGGTTTTTAGTGTGTGTAACACAGGAATGTGCCAAGGCGTGGAATCACTTGAATACAATATAGAAATGCAAGGAAAATGAAAATAAAGTAGTGGCATGGTATTTCTAAAAAATCACAATGATATATCAATGAGAATTTTTGAAATGAAATTAAAGAGGAATAGCAGAGAATATTTTTGCTTACAAAGTCGACCTTAAAAGTGGTTGCTTGCAGCGTTAGAAATGGTGGTAGTGAGAAACGTAGGTGGGTAGGATATTATCATAGATAATACCACGAGTGCTTTGGAAATCGTCGATA
Source organism: Gryllus bimaculatus (assembly GCA_017312745.1). NCBI lineage: Eukaryota > Metazoa > Arthropoda > Insecta > Orthoptera > Gryllidae > Gryllus > Gryllus bimaculatus. Next base: position 642,359 of record BOPP01000133.1, read on the forward strand.
AATCTCCGACTCCCGAAGCGAGGAGGGGATTTATCTGAGAATTTCCAAAGCGCGAGTGGTATTTTAATAGGACTATTCCGCGAGTGAACTTAGGTCCAACAGAGTTCCAAAATGAACCAAATATTGAAAAATATTTAAAATTGAAAATATTGAAAATATTTTAGCACGAGTAGAATAGTCGAAACAAACAGTTACGAGCTTATAGACAATGCCACATTGATAGATGTACTGAAAGTAATCGCAAAATAATGTTGTGGATGGGAATGCAGGTGGAGAGTAACATACCGTAAGGTGTGCAAATGAGACGGAAAAGCAGCGAGCAAAGTGCAATGGGTTGAGAATTCCACAAAGAAGATGTGGCGATACAATGCAGATAATCTGAAGACTCGAGGCAACAGAAGACGAGGTGGCGTGAGCGGTGGGATCATCGTGAAAACGACAGGAAGATGGATGCGATTGAGTGTGAGGCAAAAGCGCTGAGGAGTGGGCGAGGCAGATCGGGAAGGGCAGGCCTGGCGGCGCGAGCAGGACGATGAATAGGGCGGAGGTAGTTCAGGCAAAAAGGGACAAGGAGAATGGGGGCTTACAGATCGAGTGGAATCCGGAGGGTTAGCATATTGAGCGTGGGCGGTGGAGACAGTAAGGGAAGTTGTTGAGTATAATACAGTGAACACTGAGTGTTGCCGAGGAGAAATCGAAACGGACAGATCTGACGGTCAGAAGGAACGGCGCCACGCGGAGGGAAGGTCGAGGCGGGTGGGGCAAACCTGCGGATTATTAGTAATTACGTGCGCGTAAACTACCGAGGACATTACTCCCGTAAGCATAGTGCATGCTTTTTCCTCTGGGGGTGGTCTTCTTCTGGTGGATGGCGAGATCCGGCGCTGACTTACCGTGGGCTTGCAGGGGTTTCCCGCAACCAGCTATCTCCCACCAGCGGAGCACCGGCCCAGTCGGGAAAAGCTCAAAGTTCCCGACTTGTCCCCTGACATGTATGGAAGTGTAGTGTATAAAAGTGTAAATGCGTGTTAGTAGGAGGTAAGGATAGGACAAGGACGGCGAAGGAAAGATCGCGCGTGGTCCGTGGCCCATTTGTTAGAATCATGCTCCGGCATTCGCCTGGTGTTGATCGAAGAAACCACGGAAAACTACTGATAACAGCAGCTGGGCGATAGAATTTTCCTACAGACAACGATTGAAGCTGACAAACGTGTCGAAACTCCTGACACCGTCGGGATTCGATCCTAGATCAGAGGCACTGCAGTGCCCTGAGCCACCTCTCTCGGTGCGAACATGCGGAGTGAGGGCGCAGTCAGGGAGAGGCGAAGTGCGGCGGGAAGGGTAGTGGCCTCCGCAGGGTGGACGAGTGTGAGACAGTGATCAGTCGAGCGAGATGGGAGAATGTTGCGTTAGCGTCGGAGATGCCGCGCGATGTGATTGAGCGTGAGTCAGTGATCAGTGGAGCGGTTTAGGGAGCGACGGCGGGCGGGGGCGCAGTCTGCGGGGGCGGCTGGGGAAACTCTGGGGCGGCGCGTGTGTCACGACGGCTGAGCATCCATCACGAGGGATTCGCCCTGCTTAAGCCTCAATTAGCCCTATGCTTCGAGGGGCTCTTGCCGCTGCAAGCGAGGGCGGAGACTGGGAGCCCGTGAAGGGTCAGCGGTTGAGTGGGGCTGTGCCTGGGGGCATAAGTCGATGGTGGAACGCATGGAGGAGGGCGATGGCGGTGGGGTGGCGCGTTTCTAAATGAATGATTACTTTCTTCCCTACTCAAACTAAGGCCAAATCTGTTCGACATATGACCCATCGATCTATCACGGATTTCATCGCTGCTTCCGATAATCAGGCCGGTTCCAGCCGCACCGACCATCACTTCCCATCCATCCGACGTAAAACATGAACTAGAATTCGCCCACAGTCCTGGAGCACACACGTCACATGAACCACAATGAAAGAGGGCCATAATCAGTCGACGCCAACGGCCGCGAATATCGGGCGCGTAGCGATGAGCGGAAGGCAAGCACGGGAAGGCGAGGTGAAGGCGAGGGCGGAGGCGAGGCGGAGGCGAGGGCGGAGGCGAGGGCGGAGGCGGGAGGCGAGGGCGGAGGCGAAGGGCGGAGGCGAGGGCGGAGGCGAAGGGCGGAGGCGGAGGGCGGAGGCGAGGGCGGAGGCGGAAGGGCGGAGGCGAGGGCGGGAGGCCGAGGGGAGGTGGAGCGACGGGCGGAGCCGAGGGCGCGGAGGCGAGGGCGGAGGCGAGGGCGGAGGCTGAGGGCATGGAGGCGATTAGGGCGGAGGGCTGCATGGGCGGAGCGCAGAGCGCGAGAGGCAGGCAGGAGGCGAGGGCTCGGGAAGGCGAGTGGCGGCAGGTCGGGCGCGCAGGGTGCCGGGAGCTGACGTGGCTGGCATTGGCGCGAGGGCGGATTGCCGAGGGCGGAGGCGAGGGCGTGCGCGCGTGGACGCGAGGGCGGAGGCCGAGGGCGGAGCGCGATGGGCGAGCGCGAGGGCGGTGTGCGTAGGAGCGCTTGGCGAGATGCCGGGCCGGCGATGGCGGAGGCGAAGGCGGGGGCGATGGCAGAGGTGCGGGCGCAGGCGAGGGCGGGGTCGCGAGCAAGTGCGGGGGTGGGAGCGTCTTGTTCCTGCGTGATAATGACCGCGGCCTCAGCCTCCTTCCGCCCCGCCGCCCTGCAGCCCATTGCGTATTTCCCCGCCCGGCCTTAGCGGGACGCGCGGCGCTGCACAATACGCGCAGGAAACAATGCGCCCGCCGTTACTCGCGTGTTCGCCGGACGCGTCGCTTGCGCTTTTATTGTGCTCCTCGCTCCCCACCTATGTTAGCGATGTTCTGTGCCGTGTGATATAGCTCAGTCGCGGGATTGCGCTCGTGAGTAGCGCAAAGTACATTCTTCGAACATTTCGGTGGTTTGGCGATGTGGGGGGTCTATTGTAATATTCGTTGTTTGGTAAGTGGCTGCACTGGCGCTCTTCTCAGTACATTAAATATCCCTATTGTAAACATCCAAGATAACTTGTATTTTAAAAAGAACAAACTGAAGTTTCATTGCATTTTATCGACATATACTACAACGTTTCAGCAAATATACAATAAATCAAACAGTTGAAGATGAAAAGTATAATAACATTATATTTACGTGATATCAAATGAGATGTATTTTTAATTTATTATTTTGCACATACACCATTTACGCATATAAATTATTCGAAAATATAAGCGCAATAGCTTTTACTATATTATGAATGTACCGGACGCTTCGAGAAGCAAAAATGCTGTAACGGCGGACAAACACCATAAAATATTTGAACTTTGCATTCAAAATCGAGGCTAATTGTTTATGGAGTTCCTGGGTATCTGACAACGCCATATACACCTATGAAAAAGCCGATTGCTGAGTAGTTGCCTGTCAATTTCTGTATATCAATATAGCCTGTTCAATATATAAATATGGACTTATGAAGTATTTAAAGATATCTTAGAGCGAATATCTCGTATATTTTACAGATTTGGTCCTTTTATAGCTACATGTGGTATATGTTCAGCACATTCAACACTAAACTGGTCTTTGTTTATCTGTCTCCAACGATGTATGCAGGAAGGGGTTCAGAGTTTGATTATATTCAGAGATTGTCTTTGTGGTTGTGTCGCATACTAATGGGTTCGCTCAAGAGAGGAGTAGAACGGTCACGTATTTGAAATTAACCCGGTGCTGGCCCAGTATGAACGTGCGGCTGCGTCCAGTACACGGGACTGCTGGAAAACAGGCTTGTATGATGCGCCCCTTGGAATTAATTTTTCGCAAACTAAGTACATGTTCTTGTAGGATTTTAATGCAATTACGTCATTTTCAAATAAAACTTAAGGTTGAACGAAGTTTATTTCCATTTGGCGGTTAATAGGGAGGTGTTTAATTGTATTTACAGTTATTTACGGTGACTTGTGGTACAAAGGTACAATAAAAGACTTAACAGATCTATCTCCTTTAAAAGAGATTATCTTAAAAGTGATTACAGCATAGGTGCGAACCAGGTCGCAAGAGATAACGCTCCAAACGTAGCTCACTGTACCCGTCGCGTAGCAGACCACTTGTTGTCAAAATGCGTTCGTTCTAAATTTGTGTTGGTTATAAAACTAGATTTCCAGCATGAACAATGAAATATTCAGTTTATTGATCCACTGAATGAATTCAAAGAACCGTCACACCATAAACTTCAATTTTATCCAAATTTAAATGAAGTGACATTGCAAATCAAAGAGCTTAGTTAAGTTTAATTTTTAAAAATATTTCCCAAGTTATTGTGAACGTTTTTGGTGATATAAGGTCTGATGCTATATCGGATAACTAATTTCCTATCTTAACCCTTAAGTATGCCTCCATGAATTTTCATGTATGAGATGATTAGTCTAATGCTTACATTTTTTATTTAGGGGATTCTTATTACAACATTCGCATAGCTTGTATTTTTTATCTGCAAAATATTTTGCAATGCATGCTTGAACATACTATGTTTATGAGAGATTGAGGTAATAGAGATATTTAATATAATATTTTTATTAGCAATATTTTCGGAGATGTTGAGGTTAAGTTAGCATTTCAAATGGGTCTGTACTTTAATTTTATTATCATGACGTGCGTATGTTCCAAAATTTCATACTGCGCGGTTTATAAACAACTTATATACAAAATTTGGTGGGTAGCCCTTTTCTGTGACGAGTTAAATGGAAATGTAAGGAGAAGGGTTAAAAGCGAAATGTTGGTGATGCATGATAATGAAGAGGTGAAATGAAACGCTGGAAAAGCGGTGGATCTCCGAAGTAAATTGCAATGATCCCATTTCCACCCCAAATTCTACATGGAGTTACCAGAATTTGAGCCCGGGTCCCCAAAAGTTGTCGGTGAGTGGTCTACCCACTGCGGGTGGTTTCCAATTCCTCTGAGAAAAATAAATATATCAAGAAACGAAGGCGTGCGGTAATGGAAAGATGGAACGTTTTGTCTCCCTGTGTGGGAACAACGCGACGTTTCTTTCATGATCTTCTGTGACGAAAGAAATATTCCCAAATTTTATGAAATTAGTGGTCATGCTGATGATAAGAGTAGAATATTTGAATAAAATTACTTTATTTATTTATTTGTTATTTATGCACAATAAAGATAATAGAAGTACAAGGCGAAATAATTTTTCTGAGGAGGAGAAATGCTCCTTCCACGGCCCCATGTGTCTGTTCAGCCGAGAGCGTCTGGGGCACGGTCCTGGCTGCGCTGTGCTGTTCGGGCAGAGTTGCTGTCGCCGGCTCATTACAGAGTTGGCCTTTTCGATTAAGGGCCCACCGCCGACGCTGCCGCGTTTTAAAGTTCGTCCAAGTTGAAATTGATAGCGCAGATTCCCATAAATCACGCTCTTCTGCCCCAATTCCCGCCGCCCTTCGGCTGGACACACGCGGTTCTATTTTGCAAGCACTGACTTTGCTTTTGCATATGCCTTGTTTGTGTTCGCTCACTTTAACAAGAAAAAAGAAAACAATATGTTGTTTGCGATGTCATTCAAATATATGAGAGGACGTAAAAAATTTTAAAAATAGAAAAACAATTGATCTGTTGTTATAACAAAATATATTTACAAAAAAAAAACGCACATAATATTATATCGTTTTCTCGGAATCTGTAATATCGTCTTTCTATATGTTACCGCGCGTAAAAGTTTTTTTAGTCAACTAATTGACCACTAGTTTTAGTTTTATTTAATGATTATTTTCTCTACATTGGGAGCACATTTGTGGAAACTAATGCACGCCTATGAATCAAATACTGTGTGTAATATTTTGAATACTTCAATGTTTTAAAGAAATGTGTAATAATAAATTAATTAATGGGTAATTCGCCATTTTACTAACTGTGTATACTAACAGCCTCAATAGTACAAGCTTGGAACATGAATTGCCAAAATAATAATAGACCTGGGAACAGGGCTAGTAAAGAAATACAAACTCGAAGAAAATAGGTAAAAACATTACTGATATTTCGTTTTCATAAAGAAATAAATATACATGTTCATGACTTTATTACTTGAGTAAAACGCTACATTAAAAATCGCCACAAAACATTTGAGTTGTTTTTATCGTCACAGAACAGTTCAGAATCTGGAAGAGTCAGAGATTAGCAAAGAGCACTTTTTTGTAACAACGTTTTAAATCAACAGTTCCCAACAGGGTCAGAATCGACCTCCTGGAGGTGCATGAAATTTTGAAGGGGTTAATGATGATCAAGGGCTCGTTTGAAGGTCTATAGCCGAATATGAACCGGCGAGTGATAGGAATAATCCAGATACAACTGCCCATAAACATATTAAATAAACTTTATAATTGTGATTTCTTTCCGATAAAGTGCAACAAATTATGTAAATTATAAATTACTGACACATGCTCTGTACTCTTAGTTAAAGTTAATTAATTTTTAATACGCCACTAGTGGAAGAATGATACACTGAGAATGACCTCCTTTTTATACTGCTGACGCAAAAACCTTGGAACAAAATCCTTGGATCTCAGAAAAGACCTTCTTTTATAAATATTTAATGAATAATCTGTATCCGTCAAAGGAGAAATTGACTCCTACTTGGCAACTTACAAATTAAGTTAACATTTTTTAAATTAATGGAAGATAAATCTTTGATGCAAGAAGGTTATTAAAAGATAATTGCGCTTATAATATAATTTGTTCTCGATACGCCAAGAGAAAGATGAGAGAAGAAGCACAGTAGTCTGGGTAGAATTTCAATACGTGGGATCTACTTTCATGGAAAAATGCCACGCATCCGGAAAGCTTTAAGAATAGCATTTTTGATATTACCGAATGTTTATTAATTCTTCATATATCGTGTTTATATTCCATGATTTTTTCTGAATTTTTGTCAATAAATACTGCATATAATATGTATAATTTCTTAGTCTCAATTAAATGTTTGCATTGATACTTTTATTGTTTTTTGTTACTGAGTACAAACGTTTAATCAGCAAAATTTTCACGTATTACTGAGGATTATTATTTCTTTAGAGGGCTAGACGTCTTTGGAAGACTTTGTATTCCTATTCATAAACGAGTGTATCTTGATAAAAATATGAATGAACTAGGTAAACTCGTGTGGTTATTTCTCACTTTTTAAATAGTTGTATCAATGAAAATAGCTTCGTACTGGAATTCAATTCCCAATTGTCGGACTTTTGCAACGGAGTACGAGTACTCTTCAAATATGTAATAGATTGTAAAGTAATTTTCTAGCTTAGGCAATAAGAAAAAAATAATTCGAATTATCATTCTAAGAGCCCAGGAGGCATTTCCAAGCATTGATCATAAGAAACGATAAGCAGCAAATATGTGTTGTGGTTTACTTGAACGCCTGCTGTTTCCCTTGCACCATAATCTGCACATTTCCTCTTTTTCTAACATTTTTTTTCATGCAGGAGTAGATACTGATTCTCATTACAGGAGCAGCACACATACTGGGTTTTGGGTTGACAGCTTCTTATAAATCGAACAATACCTCTATCTCTTTCGTAAGCTATTATGTGTGAAGGAGTTTTTGATAAATATGCCATTGTTGTGTATTTGTAAATGAGAACAAAGTCAGTTCGTGATGATATATTCATTGAACACAACATAAAACGTACATGTGAAGTCGCGTGAAGCGCGGCCACATAGGAAAAATATACAAATTTGTCTAGTCGAAATCTTGAAGTGCGAGGCTGTCGGTCCAGATTCCAGTAGGTGCCTAGGGTTGGGCACCGCGTTGACTATCGGCCAGAGCGTTGTCTCCACGTAGACAAGCGCAGTCACTCCAGGCTTGTGACGCGCTATGGCGGCAGGCTGAAGCTGAAGGCTGTTACTGCCTCTGCTTGGTAGGCGAATACACCAGACCTGGTGAACTGTCCGTTGGAAGTCGCAAGCAAGGTAATGCTTCGAAAGTGAGTTTAATGAGTGCAGCTGGGGCAAAGATCAGTAGTGATTTTGGTTGTTCCGATATCGTAAATAAAAATAATATGGCATGAACTAATATAAATCCTACCGTAATCATGGGAGAAATTATAATGACTTTTATGAAAGAGAAATTAAATATGAAATCATTGACGATAAAAGTAAACATACGGCGAACAATTAGTGGATAGAAACTATCTTGTTCACGTTTGTTGGCGTAGAGGTCTCCCGCAACACGATATTGCATCATGGGAACGCATATTTAGTGGCACACTCTTCCACCACAGTTGGGAACAAATCTCATCTATCACCATCATTTGACTTGTATGGTGTACGATACGACTCACGTGATTACACTCGATAATTCTGGTGGTTTATCGTTTCCCGTTATACTCGTAACTCTGCCGGAGATCTCGCATGCTGGAAAGTGGGTTTATATCCTACACGATATAACGCATCGCGCTGTGCAAAAGTCTCCATTGTGAACAGTGAATCGGCTGTCCTCGCGCAGGAGGGCAACAGCAGCGACAATGACGGCGACTTGGAAGACGGCGCCGCAGCAGAGCTCGCGGCGGACGAGCGCCAAAGCTCCGCGCGGGCGCCGAATCAGCGGCTTCAAATTGGATGCGTCTCCGTAACTTCGTTACGCGAAATATCCAGAAAATGGAAACCCGATCCCGGAGGAGATTGAACGGAAGCGCCGCCACCGCCACGCGAAGAAGAGAGCGGAGGGGGGGGGGAGAGGGAGCGGGGCAACTCGAGTCGCGCCTCCAGCCAAATGAAAGACAATCGGATGCGTGCTCCGCGAAACAATATCCGGCGACGGCGCGCTCTCCATGCGAGACGAGACGAGCCGCGGCGCGTCGTCGCCTGGGGCGAGAGCGGCCGCGATGGCGGTCCGTCTGACTCGCGCGACTCTCAGGCGCAGCGGTGGCGGAGAAGGCGCATGAGGGGAGGTGGGCGCTGGATTGGGGGTCAAGGTGGAGAGGCAGTCGAAAGTAGTTGTGGTGTTAGAGGCGATAAGGAAAGGTTTTGGGAAGATAGAGGAGGCTGAACCCGAGATTTTGATTCATTGATTGATTAGTGATTTCCGGCGCGTCAACGGCTAAGTTGACGTAAGTGTAGTGCAAGTTTTTTAATCGCGGGAGATGGCGGTGGTCTTCTCTTGTTGGATGGCGAGATCCTGTGCTGATGTACTAATCGTCTTGCATGGTCTCGCAATCAGGCCTCTTCCCTCAGCGGAGCACCGCCCCAGCCGGATCAAGTTCTAATCCCCCAACCATTCTCCCGGCATGAGTGGTAGAGTAGTGCATGCAAGTGGGAGTGTAAGTAAGGAGTGAGGATATGACAAGGATGAGGAAGGAAAGATCGCGCGCGGTCCGTGGCCCATTTGTTTGGGAACGGCTCCGGTATTCGCCTAGCGTTAGTCGGAAAAATCACGGAAAACTATGGACCATTGCAGCCGGCTGCTAGATTCTCCTCTAGACGGCGGCTGAATTGGACCTAGCTATGTAGCTAGGGTCGAAAATCCTGCCTCCTTTGGGACCCGAACTCTGTCACCTCCCGATCAGGTGCACTGCAATGACATCAATAGATGTCCTGAGCCACCTGAGCCTATACGCCCTGAGTGAAGCTAAGAAATGAGCTGGAGGTAGAGGTGAAAGGGAAGTCGAAAGTGGAGGCGAAACTAAAGGTGCTCAGGCCGAGGTGACACTGTAGGTGAAGGTTGAAGCTGGGATGGAAGTGGAGGGTGAGTGGCAGCGGTGGAGTTGGCGGTGGCCACGGAGGTGATAGTTATGCCAGTGATGGCTGTGAGGGCGGTGGTTGTGATGGTTTTCTCGGCCGCTTTCGGGGATGGTGGTAGCATCTGTGACACAGCGCCGGGGGTGGTGATGGTGGTGGCGGTTGCTGCAACAGTGGCGGCGACTGAGTCTGAAGGGTGCTGCAGGGATGGCATCGGTAGGGGCGGCGGTGACGTGAAGGGGCGGCGACAGCAATGTTGATGGCGCGGAGGGGGGAGGAGGGCGGTGCGGATGCGAGTGTATTAACACCCGAGGAAACCGTCAGCGGGAGCTTAACGCGCGGAGTTGCCCATAAACACGGACTCGCTCGAGTTGACGAGTCGAGACAGGCAATAATCGGATTGTAAAGTTGTTTAAGACGCGGCTTTCTATTTTGGCGGGCGGAACTGGTGTCGGCGCTGCGTCTCCTCGAATGAGTCATCGTCGCTTCGGAGGACGAATTCTATTTAGGAGTTCGTGCTGACTGACGTTTCATAGGAGCTGTATATTTTGTTTCTTGTGGGAGCGAATTGAATGCGTTGTCAGTTTCAATTTTATTGTGTTCGTTGAACAAGAATTCAAACGCGTGTTATTAGTTAACGATTTATTTCGTGTTTAACACGGTTCATTCGTGCTGATTTCAGCTTAATGAATATTATCATCGTGCATGAGATTTAGTGCTCTTGAAGCGCAGGTCCAAATTTGATTAAATTTTGTATTTAGTGTTGTGATTTCGGCTATCCAGGTTGGATGTCATTGCATACTAAAGTTTTTTTTAGTTATTATTGCATTCTCTTATCTCATTTACTCTCAAATATCAAAACTATATTAAAATTATCTAAATATAAACTTTCAGATTAACTCATTTTAAATCTTGAATAGATGTGTAATATGAATGTTCATTATATTTACCCTCATTTTCATTTACAAAGTTTGCAGTTTATAATGATTGTCGTTTTGTTACAGATACGTTTTTCAAAGCTTCTAATGTAGCAGTGGGTGTTATGATGTTATGTTTTGCTCTCTGAAATGTTACTCTATGAAGCATCTGCAGTTTAAAACTCAGACAGAGTTTACGTACTCCGATCGGTTTGTAATTCTATGTATTTATATAGGGGAGTATTGCCTTGTCAACTTATTTATTACATCGACGCACACAAATTGAAAATCAAGCGGACCAATATATCCAGATCTATAGTAGTTATAAGTTTCTTTTAGGGTGCTCTTGAACGATCATTCGAACGGAATGACAGCTTTTAGTAAAATATTCAACAAAACTCTATTGATGAAAAAATTGTTAGATTATGTTCTTTAATTAAAGTATTATATCTGGATTATTAAGATATGGATTTAACCTACGGTTAATGTTGATCTTATGCAAATGGTATGTGAAAACTGATTAGACTGCGTCCACACTCACCAATCGAATTTTGTTGGATACTTTTTAGAGTGAGGCACATTAGCCCAAACATTTCTCCTTAGCTAAGCCATGGAAACTGTTTGTTGTTATTTTTGTTCTGTGTATATCATAAATCAAATACATTATGAAATTTTCTCTAATATATTATAAATATCTTCATTAAATCGATATTATAACTACCTTACGATTTTATTTAATTATGTACTGCTTTGATTTTGGTTACGTAATTTCGACGCGTTTCATGATTGGCATTCGCTTACACCTGATGTATGGCTCTCCTGTTGTAATATCCATTTCAATGATGAAGTTCCACTTTGCTAATCATCCTCGAGAGCTTCGCTGTGAATGTGTACATTAAGAGACATCTTTGCTATGCCACCGACTGTTTAGAGTGGGCAATTACATTCTACTAGGGATATGTATTTCAAAATGATTACTCCATTCCAAAGCCATAGGTTTAATCGTGAATCTCAGTACTGCGGTCGATGACAGGACTGTTGCTTACTATTGAGTCTTTTTTCCCTTTGAGAGAAATTCTTGAAAAGTGGCATCTTCAAAGAGTTGCATTTTACTAATGAAACGAACTTCTAATTAACTTTAACTTCGGCAAACTTCTAATTAAATTTTAAAATTAATATAAAATTCCATATAAATTATTATGAACTCTGGAAATAAAATATTGGGGCTCTCTAACGACTCGTAATCGTTTGCTTCGTTCGCTCCGCCCGTGTGTGCAAATAGTTCCCCACAGTTGGGGGCGCTGCGACGCAAGGTGGCGCAGTGTTACGCCATCCAGGTAGAGGATAGGACTCAAGCACTCCATTACGGAGCGAGAGGCGAGCAGTGGGGGCGTGGTTCGCTTGGTGCGCTGCTGGGAGAGGAGGGCGCTACGGGGCGGTTCGTGGAACTCCAAATAGGAGCGACGCGCAAGCGGCGGAGCGCGCCGAGCGACGCGGGCGGCCTTTGATCTGCGGCTGCCACTTCTCTCCGCCCTCCTTCTCTCCCCGCCGGCCACTCTCGTTCCTCTCCACGTTTTTCTTTGCCCCTCTCCGTCCCTCTCCCTTGCTCCGGCTTCCGTTCCTTTGCGCTCGACGCTCGTCGCCGGCTGCCTCTCTCCGGTCCGTTCACCTTTTTCCGCCTCTCCCTCTCCGTCCATCCTTCTTCACTCGACTCCGGCTATTCTCACTTTTACGCACGCTTGAGTTTTAATTTCACCCCTCTCCGCTCCTCTCCAGCCCTTTGTTTTCGTTTCTATACGTCATTGGTTTGCGGATGCGACTCCGTTCCGCTTCTCTCCGCTTTGCGCTCTTTTTAACATCTCTTCACCTCTCTCCGATCTCTTCGCTTCTCGTCGTCTATTTTCACTCCTGTCTCGTTTCTGAAGTCCCCTTCTCCTTCATTCTTCTCTCCCGTCCATTTTACGGTGCCTTCTTCGTCCGGTCCTTTTCCCTGTCTCTGTCCCTCTGCATTTTTGCCGCCTTTGCATTTCTCTCTCCGGTCTCCGGAGACTCCGCTCCGTTCTTTTCCACGTCACTGATTTGCGACTGCCGCTTCGTACCGTCCCTCGTCTATCAGCGCCACTTTGCTCATCCTTTCGACCCTCCCCGTCGTTTTTCACATAGCTCCCATTTCTCCCTAATTCCTCCAGACTCCGCTTCTGCGTGCAACTTCACCCTTCTGCGACCCTCTCCAGCCCTCACATCTCTCTTCTCACCTGTTCCGATTTACCCGTCGCCGCCTTTCTCTTACTTTCTCCGTTTCTCTGTTCTTGTCATTTCCCCCCGACTTTCTCCTCTTCTCATGCCTCCCCACATCTGCTTCACTCTCTGAATATTTTCTCTCGTCTTCACCCTCCACCGTTTACTCCTATATCCTCCTGCCGATGCCTATCGTCGGGGAAGTTCGTGCGCTTGTGTGTGGCTTGTAAGTAGTATGTCCTTCCAGAAACCCATTCGTCAGTAATGAAGAGTCAAAATAATTGGGTGACATATCGTTCAGTATCATCGAGATACAAAGACTAGACGGTATTATCAAGGAATGGCTAATTGTTGCTTGATTCATATTTATGTATAAATAATATTATAAATAGAGTATTGTATTTAGAAAAGGCTGATTCTTTAGGAATCCAGTCGACGAATTCCAGTCAACTGATTCCAGTCCCTGAAAACACTCGGTGTCACTTAGGAACTGAGAAAAAATGTATATTGCTAAAGACATATTTCGTAATGCTAGGATCAATACTTACGTCAAAGAATATCAAGATCGCTGAAAAACATGTCGATTGTCAGATTCTTGTAATGAATGAATGAATGATGAATCCACAAAAAGATACAACCATTTAAGAATTTTCCTTTATAGTTTTTATAAGGAGATTCTCACCTACAATCAAAATATTAGCATGCTGATATTAACAAATCTTTACTTTCTCCTTAGGACACGAATTTTGAAGCGAAACTACCACTCTTTCGTTTGGCATTATTTGCGCTCTAAAAGTGCTTCAAAGGAGTCCTAATGACTGTTAAACGGTGAGTTTTAAGGGACGAGTCTCTATGCATGAGTTCTCTTCATCCCCAGCTTATTTTCGAAGAACTGTCTGCATACCCTTTTCGTGCGAAATGGATCTCTGGATATTTCGTCGCGTGACGGTGAGAATATGATGAAAGAGATGGATTCTGCCTATCGTCAATATTGCTTTTGAGAAATGAGATACCACGCAAATCGTGCTTTGAATGAACGCTCAGTGGCCTTTTCATAAAAGTACATCTCCTTGGTTACCAAAAGCGATCAGGATACTAAAGCAATTTACTAAGCTATGCGTTCATGACAAATTTTGTATTCATAAAAAGCGTTATTTCAAATATCATTTGATTAACTACTCTAAATCTGAAATTGAATGTCCAACTTTTCAATTCTTTAAATTTGAGTAAAATATAAATAGGCTGTTCAAAATTATAATGCAGTAATATCACTGATAATATACTAGTTTTTAGTTCAATTTCAAAATTGCTGAATTCAATTTAATGGAGTATTGCTCCCCCTTAAATTTATGTAAATGTAAACACCATACGATGGTGCCTGTGACGTCACCATCAACACCTTCGGAGCAACAACGGTACTGCTGACCGATCAAACCTCACTGCAGTTGCCAACTCTAAAGCGTAAATGAGTGAAGTGAATTCAATTAGAAGATTTGATGAGTTGTTAGGGGATATTGTGTTTCTCGTTCAGAAGAGCAATATCATTTCAGGAAGTGTTGATGGAAGTGCTGAACTTCAAGTATTTTGAAAATCTTATGTCCCTCCGAAATGGTCAATGTTATGTTGTTGGCGGGTTCTGAATGTGTTGGAGTTAGTGAAAGATACTCGTACTTTCTCCCCTTCAATATTCTATTAAGCTATGATATGAACGATTTAATTATTTATAGACTTCAAAGTTACATTCTTTTCGTAAAATCACAATTCCTTAATTTGGTAAAGAAAATTATGGTTAAAGTTATGGTTGTAAATCGTAGTATATTTGTCGTTCCATATTTGTTATCTCGTGATACGAAACTTTAATTTAATGTTACTTGTAAATGTGTCGCAATTGCAGAGAAAAAATTATATTTTCACTAGAAAAAACTTGAAACGATGTGTAAAGTCTATTTAGTAGCAAAGTAATTAAGTTATTTTTAGACGAATTATTACAGGAATATAATTGTTCCTAAGTGATGTCTAAGGCATCTCAGATTTTGGCACGGCGACACCAAGAAATATCCGTAGGTTGACCTAATTATAACTGACTTATAGTAATAATGTTATTTTGCAAGAGAACATGCTACTCGTTAAATTTTATCTCACAAACAAAAAGGGCTATTTCGACTTACAATAACTTCCTCCTTGAGTTCATGGACATTCTTGGCTTGGAACCAACAGCTTCTTATTAATGGAAGTTCGACTCGTGCTGAATCACATTGCGGCAAAGTTCTCCGGGAATATGGGGCAGAGTGTATCGTCACGTCTCCCGTTGTCCAACTCGCCGGAACTAAATCTTGCAGTGTCTGATCTGCGTGGTATTGAGTTGTGATCCCTCCGCGCTGACTCGGGAGTTGCTGGGCGGGGCGGATGGCCCGTGGGCGCGGGGTGGGCGAGCGACGGTGCATCGCGAGCAGGCTGCGCGCGGCCGCGGGGAATTTCGAAGTTGGATCGTGTTGCGGGGGCTGTCTCTCTCGCGTGAGACCTGGCTGCATGTCTATCTTTGCTTTCCTTTTTTTGTCTACCTTTGCTTTGCTTTCCTATTCTTTGCTTAGGGTCTCAATTACTACACGGGCTCAGTGGGTTTTGAGGTAACTGAATTAGTTAGAAAATCCAAGTTTCGTTTCTATTGATCTTTTCGAAATTTTTCTCCGATTCATTCCAGTTGGGTGCTGGTGGAGAATGAATACGTCGAAGCCGAGGTTGACTTGGAAGGAGCGACAATAGAGCTCTCTGGCGAGCAATCTACGCTTCTTGTCTCTTTCCTTTCCTCTCAGTAGATTCTCAATAACTACGCGAGTTCAGTAGGATCAGTAGTGTCTGGGTGCATTAATAAGTACTGAAACGTTTTGTTTCAGTTAGTATTTTTGACGTTTCCTCCGATTCATTCAAGATGGATGCCGTTGGAGTCTCGCAATCAACGGTACAGAGATCGCGCGTGATTCTTACTTCTCCACCCTGTCTCCCTCCCTAAAGCTACGGAGCATTCGAAGCTGGAGTCAGTTGTCATGGAAGGAGAGCTCTTAGGCGAGCAACGTACGCTGCTTCTTACTTTGTTTTCAGCAGGTTTTCAAATTCTCAATGTGTTCAATAGATTCTGTGGTGATTAAATGAAGGCAACCCGATTTTCCGTTTCAATTGATATTTTCGGAATTTTTCTTCGATGAATTCCACATGGTTGATGGTTGAGGGACTGTCCCCGATTACTTCTTCATTCTGTTCCCGCTCTCGTGCGTCGGAGCATGTTAAAATCTGGACCTCCCACAACTTGGCGAGTTCGGTGGTTTCGCGAGGTTTTGAGGGTTCAGTGGTAAACGGTTAGCGTATCTGGCTGATGAACCCAAGTTTGCGGGTTGAAACCCGATAAAAATGCCAAAAAATTGAAACTGAAGTAAAATTTTTACTTTTCATCAACTTAATAGACAGAAAGTGTTTCTCTTAAAAATGTGAGATTTCCAGAAGTATTTGGATAAATAATTACTTTTGTTGTCGAAGATTTTTATTATTGTGTGGAAAATATGTTTTTCTTGTAAAAACTCTACATTTTTTGTTTTCATGTTTCGTCCTATCTTTAGTAATTGTAATCTAAACATTTGATGTACGAAGGTGGCGACCTGAAGAGCTGAAATTGCCTCGAACGAGATTGTTAACTCAAAGAGAAATCAAAACCTGCGTAATTATTTCCAGCTTTAAAACATTTGTTGTCAACAAACAACATAACATAGACAAAGCTGAATTTTTAAAGCCTTGTGAGTCCTGTTTACGTATGTTCATGATGTTTTTTTTGTTTTTGATCGTCGCATGTAGACGTTTCGGTATCATTTCTTTCGATGTCCTAGTTTGTGAACGGATGCTGTACAGTAGTCGACAGGAATATATTTATACATTTCATTCGTAGAAAAAACAACAGCAAAAAATGCAGACCAATTGGTGACGGTATATTATACACTTGTATATACGCACCAGAACTTTTCTAGATAAAATTAGTACTTGACTGACACCTCGATATTTGGAAAGCAAGGGACCGTTCATCAATTATTCAATCTGTGATTGGGAGAGATTTACCAATTTTAATGCTGTGTTGTAAGAATGACTTAACTTGACCACAGTCACATCGGTCCCTTGACTTAATTTGACCACAGTCACAGTCATTAAGTTAGTCACATCGGTGACAGTGGGAAAATTAATATCATATATTCAAGGGTCGTCAAAATATATAGAATATATGTATAATATTCAAGGGTCGTGAAAATTGTGACTAAAGTCGATGAGATGTTTATTATTTTTTTCAAAACTACTTGGTTCCTTATTGTGATAGATACGGGAACAGACTGATTAAGAAAATTGAATGTTTGTACTAGGAGACTGAATCAAGTGTATAACGACAGTAAAAGCGGCTTGTAGATATTTCACAAGATGACACAATTCTGTGGAATCTGGTTGTCCTTGAGACAGAAACTTCGTAGTTCGCCACGTGACAATGAACAGCCAATGATATGCTTCACAGTTATGATAATATTGCACTCGTACTTTTGGTCAACGTAGTGATATAATTTTATAGTTGACACAATGTGACAAATTTCGCGATTTATACGACGGTTTGAGTATTTGGTGTTTGAGGGTGCTTCAACAACTTTAGTCTTTACTCCCATGAGTGTAGTATATGCTGCAGCCGAAATATTCCTGTGTTCATCCTTCGCTGGAACATGAAATCCGGTTCACGTCAATGCTTTTCCCACCTTGAGATACCTCTCCCAGGAATCCACCGCCCAATTCGGGATAAGTCCTAAACTCGCGATGGGTTTCCCAACATATGTGGTATTGTGGTGCTTGTACGTGTAAGTGTGTGTAAAGTAAGCGGAAATAATAGGACACGGAAGGGGAAGAAAATATTACGCGCGGTCTGTGTTGCGGCCCGTTTGTTACGACACTGCTCCGACACTCGTCTGGTGCTGATAGGAGAAATAATGGAAAACAATCAATCATAACGACTAACAGAGTTATCCTCCAGGCAACGATTAAATTCTATTTTGCTACACTCGTATAAAAAGTCCACCACCGATGGCTCCCTAACACTAGCACCTCTCAGTTTGAGACGCTTCAACGGGAACGGTTCTTGTCTCTGAACCAGCTCATCCGGTGCGACTTCAACGAACTCAAATGTGTTAAAATATTCTTTGCAAAATAGTATTTCTGTATTTAGAATAAAAAAATCTTTTAAACCGAGAGTATCTTCATTCCACCTTCCAATGTCAGCCTGCGCATCCACATAGCACTAGCATACACCTCCAATACGACCGAGCCTTTTTGTGTACCTCTCTCGACTGTCCCCCAGCCTCCCTGCGCTTCGAGGCCGGCATCGAGGGCCTCCAGAGCCCCGCCCGCCCGCGCAGCCGTCCCGCCCCCCGCCTCGACCCGGCGGGCTTCAGTGAGCCCGCGGCCCTCTGTGGCGCCTCGTGCATATTTAAAGGAGCTCGCAGGGGTTGGCTGCCGAGTATGAAGCGGCCGAGCTATTCGAGGAGCCGAGACGAAGGCGGACCCCCGAGTGTGTGAGTGTGGCGGATGCGGCTTGTAGATGAACGGAAGGAAAAGATGAAGAGGAATGAGAGCGATTTTGTGGAATAGAGAGGGTTGCTTGAGAGATGTGTGATCAATTGGGGAATATTGGTTGAATAATTAGCGGCGCGGCTGGAACAAATAGGATTTATATTGAAGATTTATCCTAATATCATTGTCGTTTTTTAATCCTCACGAAATTGTAAGGCTCTTGAAGATTGATAGGAAACATAAAGTATTGTATACTTTAGTATTGCAAAATATTTATAACGAAGTCTTTTTAACCTTTGATTCTTTTGTGAATGTTTTTGACATATTTTAATTATTACCATGCACGATATATTTGCCCTGGTTTTTATTATTCACGGGACATAATTATTACTGGACATTGCGACATTATTTCAAAATATACATCAGTTATCTAATTTTAGCACTATTTAAAACTGGCACGTTTGTTGCAAATCCACGTAATTAGAAAACGTATGTGTAATATTTAGTTAATAAAAACATAGAATGCAGAAAATGTATTCGCAATGAAGTCCAAATAAGGGATAAACATAGTAGAACTAATATAATACAAAGAAGCAGTGGCAGACATTTCAAAGGAATCTAGTTTCTCTTTTATTACGGAGATTGTAAGAAACCTTAGAAACTAAGAACAAAGGTAATTTAATAATTGAAAGAAAAAGGGTTAAAATGTATTTAAGAGTCACACAAAAGACAACAGTAACAAAGAGAAAGAGAAAACAGCGGGTAGAAACTGATCGATAATGGAGAAAAAACCTGAAGTAGTTTCTCATTCGTGGCGGGGAGAAGAAAAAACCTGCAAAGGAGGAACAATGGTACTACGGGCGACGCAAGCGGCACGTCCCGGGGCGACCGCGCAAAGTCTGCGTTGATAAGAAGAATCGCGGAGGCGGCGAGTGTGCGCGACAGGACGGCCGCCCGCGGCAGCGATCGCTGTAATTAATGCGGGAGTGAGTTGGGGGCGGTGCGGAGTAGGTGGGCGGTTGGTGTTGGTGGTGGGCGGGTAAGAAGATGTGTCTGGCGGTCGCTGGTCGTATTGAAGGATGCTGGAGGGGTGTGTGGGGAGGATGGATTGGGAATGGGGTTAGAGAATCAGGCGGACGAGATGTTGATGAAGATGGTGGGCAAACAGTGATTGATTGGAGGGGAGGGCCGGAAAAAAAGATGGAGGAAGCGGAGGTACTGGGAGTTAGGGTAGCAGGATGGTGGTCCGTCCCATCTGTGGTGAGTCGTTGGTGGTCGGGTGTATGACTTGAATCGGTGGGTGGACCGGCTATGGGTTTGGTGTAGTCGAAGCTATGGCGGGCGACCTTGGGTAAATGCGAAGTACGGGGGTGGGGGGGGCGAGTTGACGGGGGAGATTTGAGATGTGGTTCTAAGTGGTCGCGGTGTGTACATCTGGGGCGAGTGGGGCATGCTGGAGCCGCATGCTGGGCGAAAGGAGGAGGAGGTGATGGTTGTGTGGCGGGGCGCGGGCGTCGGAGAGGGGGGCGGGGAGGGCGCGCGCGTGTTGACGTCAGCCGCGGGCGCGTACCGGGGCCTGGCGCGGAAGCGGCGAAGGCCCCTGGCGGGGCGCCCCCGGTGCCCATTACGACGGCCGCTGTCTGCGGTTGGCGGCGCTCGCTGCGCTGCGCTCTGGGATTCGGTCACGGCCCCGCACCACCGCAAGGGGCAATAGAGGAGGTGCTCGACGACCGCTGGTCATGATTGATTCATTGATTGTTTTGGGTTCCGGGTGCGTGAAACGTTATTAATTTGTCCGGTTATGTTGTAAGTGCGATTTGAGGTGGCGTGTTCTTCCTCCGCGGTGAAACTGAGATCAGTTGCCCAACTACGCCTCGTGTATAGCAATATGATTGCGATTATTGAGTTAGTGATTCAGGCTGCGTCAACGGCTAGTCATTTATAAGCCGTAACAGTGTTTATCGCGAGAGGCAGCTTGTAAACCGTATCCGCCTACGGAAGAGGAAGAAGGGAGAGCGAGAGAGAGAGAGAAGAAGGAGGAGGGAGAGAGACAGCTGGCGAGATCGGTCGACTAAACGATCGTCGACAGATGCCGTGTTCTTCACGACCAGGGTGTGATATCCAAGCTAAGCAAGGGGGGCAGCAGCGCAGAGGGACCGGGAGGAGAGAAGTTTCTAGAGCAGCGCGAATAGGAAGATCGTGCGTGATGATGATTGTTCGGACGTGACCGAAACTAAAGAAATATAAAGAGTACGCATGTTGCTCAAGGAGAGTAATTAGGAGAGAGAGATCGCACGATAGTAACAAGCAGACAGTGAACGGTCATGCCAGGACGAGCAAGGGTTGTCGAAGAGAAGAAGTGGGGCCTCTATATGAAAAATTTGCTATTCACATGTTTGGCATAACGGCACTGGCAACTTATGTTCGGATAATTCTTTCTTAATGTACAAGAATGATGGTGCAAGTGGTTGCAGTCTATCGTTTCTAATTACAGAGATATTAATTAGTATAGAAGTGTAATACGAGAGTGAGTATGGTAAGAGGTGTGATTATAGGAAGGGAGAGAGAGAGGAGGAGAGAGAGAGAGCAGAGGTGATAGGGCATTTGTTTGTTTTGTTAGAGGAGGATTTTTGCTGTGTAAGCCACTTTGTCTACATACTGCTTACTACTTCGGTGTATAAGGCTAGTGTGAATATCCGCACCATTATGGAGGGAGCGAAGGTCGTAAGGACACGTGTGTTTAGAGATCGATGCAGGGACAGTGTTAATTGCCTTGAAACGCATGCTTGACAGTCGAGTACCTGTAGTATAGATCTCCGCTGTTAGTCAATCAGATAGCATTTTACTGACTAATAACTATGTTATCTTTTTTCTATTCTCATACCCTCGTGCACGAGAGGGAACTCTCGGAATCTGGCAGTCGAACAGGACGACGAGTAGATATCTTGATTAGAAAATGGAGAACCACAATGGGCGTAAATATGCATGAGACCGGAGAGCGAGAAGGGGTTGCCACGCAGTGAGAAGATTCCAGGGTTCCTATTCGAAACTGGTTTGAAACGCTCGAAAGGGTGAAAAGGGGAATGATTTTGGATCAGAACTCGATGTAAGGGCGAGTGGTCGTCCTCGATTTCCAACACTGTGGGGTCACTCGAGCCCGTGTTCGTCGCCTAGACGTTGGCGAGGTGCAGAGAGCTGAGAACGGGACAGGAGGGGGGGGGAAAGGTGGAGGCGCAGGTGACCGGAGATGAGAAGAGAGAAAGGAGGGGAGTAGGAGGAGAGAATCAGGAGGAGGCGCGCTGTGGAGGTGTAGGTGCGGTATAGGGTGGGAGGAAGGCGTCGGAGGGAGAAATGGCGGAGAGGGTGGCAGGATGTGCAAGGGAGGGAGGCGGATGGCGCGGGAGAGGGTAGATGAGTATGCATGAACGGGGAAGGGCGACGTGAAGCACGGGTTGGTTGCACTGCCTTGGGTGGGAGGGATGCGAGCGCTGCAAAAGCGGTGTTGGGACGGATAGGAGGGGAGCAGGGGGGGCCCCCCCGTGCAGGGTGTGGAACGGCGCCGGGTGGTGCGGCAGCTGCCCGCGTGGGCGGGTCTTTTTTCAGAGGCCCGAGGGCCTGCGTGGTCGTTTAATCACAGAGGTGCGGGCTGGCGTTTGCGGTCTCCGCTCGAGGCTGCGGGGGGGGGGGCGACTGTGGGCTGACGCAGCGGCTCAAGAGCACGAGGAGCGGAGAGTTTGGGGGCGGTGCGAGGTCGGGGGCGATGCAATGCCAGGGAGAATTTGATCGCAGCGCGCTGCAGTTGAGAGGTGTGAGGAGGGCGTCAGCGGTCTTTCCTGGTTTTACGAACGCGATTCGAATTTCGGGGCATGAAGTTCGACGCGATTGCGCAGTAGGCTGTTTGATGTTTTCGAGCCCGACAGCTGCTACAGTTATCCCGTTAGCGTAGTGAATGTTTTTGCCTGGAGGTGGCGGTGATCTTCCTCCGCCGGATGGCGAGATTCGGCGCCGGCATTCGGCTGACTGGTGGGGTGTTCCCCAACTAGGTATCTCCCACCTACGAGGCACCGCCCCAGCCGGGACAAGCTCTAAGCTTCCTACCGCTCTCCCGACATATGTGGTAGTGTAGTGCATGTAAGTGTTAATGTGTGTATAAGAAAGGAGGATAGTTCAAGGATGAGGAAAGAAAGTTCTCACTCGTTGCGTGACCCGTTTGTGAGGGTACTACTTCGGCATTCACCTGGTGCTGATCAAAGCAATCACGAAACACTACCCATCAGAGCAGACGGTCGCTGGAATATCGAAAAGCCGCCAATGTCGGACCTTAAGACCTCTCGGTTAGAATCGCTGCAGAGACAGAAGCAATGCTGTTCTCAGACAAAGATGAACTCAATCGGTTTTTGCAGACGGTATGGATGGGACGAGAACATAGTGATTATGTAAGTATTCATCACAACAAAATTGTGATAAAAACATTTCTTAACTGAAGCTGTGAAATGTGGCTGAAATAAATACATTGACTGGATAGATCGTTGTGTTGTAGTATTCGCCTTTCACTGATAGCACAGGGGCTGTATCTCCATCTGATCGAAGTGGAATTTCTGATGGACAAGTGGATTCGTAGGAAGTTTTCACTTTGGCAGCCTACAGACGCTGCTTTTCGATCCAACATTGCTTCATCGTCATTCGTCAATCACCTATTCCAATTTTCATGATCATATTCGCCTTCTCCTAAGGCAAAGATGAGATGCGAGAAAGCCTTCGCCTCCCAAATATGTCACTCCCGGAAGGAATTGAAAGAGAAGAAAAGTGAGGATAGAGAAGACCGTAAATAAAACGAGGAAGGAGAAAAATGAAGAAAACATGGCTGAGAAGAAGAAAAAGGTGTGTAGAGGAGAAAGAGGAAGTGAAGGGTAAATGGAGATAATAAGGAGACAAGAAAAACAGAATGAAGAGAAATCGTAACGTTGTTATCCACCAGTTTCTCAGAAATGTGTGGCTAGAATAAAGGAGAGAGTTACGCTAATCAATATTTAGGAAAAAATACGTAATATTTGCAAATAGTATTTTTGTACAATTGTGTTCTGCCTTCTTGTAGTATTTCTCTTGTGAACAGATCCCCTTAAAATGATAGGCAACTGACATGCTGCCTAAAATTTTAAAGAAACCTGTTCATCAGAGAAATTGTATTTATATTAAGAAATAATCTTGGGCAAGATTTCAAAAGTGACCAATAATTAATATTTCTTTGCAAATAGTTTTTGTTTTCTTCTGAGACAGACGACTTAGTACTACTCTTTGTTTTCAGAGTACAGACTGTGTCTCTATAAGTTCAGACGATTTTTTTACGGAACGGAAAAGCCGTCTGGAATGATGGATGATATGCACCGGTAACATTTTTCATTGGAAATGAATGCAAGGCGCTTTTTAGAGGTTTAATTAATGAAATGGATTTTCGACCTACCGTACCCTTTACCTGTAATATTTATAAGAAAAAATCCCTTTCTCTGTAATCTAGCAAAACTTTGAAAGTGCCAGGAATTTACATGGGAATCTTTTGATGTTGGTTTCATTGATCAAAATGAAGTGGAATATTAAATGCGCAAATCTTTAGAATGAATTTTGATGTTTCCTCAATCTTCGTTATCGCACTTCTCACGCACAACCAGAGTATAACTTAGCATTTGCGACCCGAGGTCTTCGGCTAAATAACGGTCATCAAGCCTTTTCCCCATTATTATAATTAAGACTCAATAAGTAAGTTAAAATATTCAAGTGAAGATCTATAATACGTAGCGCGTATTTCGAGATCCTGTTATATTTTTCCTACCAAGGGCGTGAGAAGTATTTTCATCTATTGTTTTCTTCGTTAAAATTCTTCTATTTTCCCTAACTTTCCCTCTGTACTGTGCTTACAACCTAAGTCGTAGTCGTGAAGACAATTCTAGAGAGACTATTCTCTCGGATACCAACAGGTAGCATATATGTCCATTTCAGAAGCAAGGTATTGCTAAACCGGTAGCCTCCATAAAATTCAAATACTGAAGAAGTAACGAAATAAAAAGTTCTAAAATAATCGACGATTTTAGAAAGGAACAAGAGGGGCTATTGCAGTTATTGAATGAGTGAACATAGGGAAAGAAAATTCACAGAATACGTAAGAACTAATATTACTGGCCAGAAAACAGTAACATTAACTTAAAAGTATGCTTATTCATAAATACAGGGATAAAAGGAAGAAGAAATATAAAGAAATAGTGGAAACTGGAAGGAGGTAATGATATCTACAAATATTATATTAACCAAACAGCTAATTCTTGCGTTATATCCGTTATCCACGCTCCGCCGCTAGCGAAAAGACGAAGACACGGCAGCGGGGGTCACCGAGACACAGACGCCGAGAGGCAGGTTCCGGAGACCGCGCTCGGCCGTTGAGGACAGCGGCGGGCGGACGGTGGGCGGCGTGGAGAGGCCGGTGGGCGGGCGGGAGCGGGGCAGGTGGCCGGGCCGGCGGCTGGCCAATATTGCGGTCGTATTGACCGCACGGGCGGGCGCCCCGGCACGTCCTGCCTTCGCCGCCGCCCGCACGCTCTCTCGCCCTTGTATTAGCCGGCGGCGCGGGCCGGCGCGAGGGCGGGTGTCTGCCTCTGACGACGCGGGCGCGGGTAGTTGGCCTCTGCTTCATAAATATTCCGGCAGCGCCCGTCGAGCGCGTGGCGACGCCTTCCCCGCCGCCCCTCGGGGGATGCCCGCCGCCGCCTCCGCCGCCTCCGCCTCCGCCGCCGCCCCTGCCCCTGTCTCTCTGCCTCTCCCGCCGCGCTTGCTGTCGCCTCATCCGCCGCCCTTTGATAGCTCCCACACTTCCCCCACGTCTGCTCCTTCCGCCCTACCTGCACGCCTTCCTTTGCTTCCGCTTGTCTACGTCTCTCCCTCGTCTCCATGCGCGCTCGCCTTCAATCCTGCCTCCGTCCCTTCCTCCACTTTCCCCTCGCAGGCACACCCTCGTGCTGATTACCGCCCTCACTTTGGCGCCTTCCTCCGTCCGGACGTTGGCCCTCGAAGTAGTTCTCCCGTCCCCGCACGTGATTTCGAGCTTCGCTTCCTATTCCGCATTGTCCCTCTAACCGACCTTTTTCACCTCTAATCTTACTTGTTATTGACCAGATTCCTCGTTCACGACTTCATCTTCGTTTTTGCCTTCCCTCTCTCTTCCTTCATCGGCTCTTCTCAGTGATTTTGCCTTTCGTCCCAACCATCAACCTTCCTCACCTTTAATCCATCCTTTGTCTCTGATTAGCTACCAGAATCACGTTCTCCCCTTTGCAATCGATTCCTTCTTTACCTCCCACCCCTCTCGTCTTCTCTCGCTCGACTACTAAAACCTTTTTCGCCTGTAACGTAGCCTTCACGCGATGTCTGAACTCCGTCGTCTCGTCTCGCAAAGGAGGCGCGGCAAAAATCGTAGCATAGTTAGTCTGCGATGAGGATAGCCCTCGCTTCCATCCACGGCTTTGTCACAACCTCCGACTCTTCCTCCTTCCTGTGTCTGAAACATTTCCTATTATTCGACCTCACCCCCCCTACCTTGTGCCTCAAACACCCACCCCACTTCTTTTCTCTCCACTTACACGTTTCCTTTCGCATCTAGCGCAGCTGTCACTTCGATGATTATTCTCCTTCGCCTCCGGTAGGTCCCCAGACACTGTGCGTTGGGATTGGTCGTAAGGCGCAGCGAAGATACAAAATCGCAGCGCAACAAAGCCCTCGCCCCCACCCACGCCTTCCTCCTTACCAACGATCCTCCGCACCTGTCTCTGCACGCTTTATCTATCACGCCTCCGTCCCTTACTCCCTTCCTCGCATCCGACCGTCTTTCACCTATGCATTCACCCACGCCTTCGCCCCAATCACCAACCATTCTTGTCTGTAATCCCACCTCTGGTTCTGATTCACTTTCCCTTTCCCGACCTTGGCTCCGTTTCTGCCTCCGCGATCATTTGCTTCTCCACTCCCCATTCCACTCGACTCCCGTCGCACGTCCTCCTCTGTCGTCTGAATCCCAACCTTTCTTTCTCTCCCCACCTCTTGCAGTGTGCATCTGGATTACTAGCAAGGCGCGGCGAAGATACGAGTGGGGAAGACGGGCGCGGGGAGGGGGCGGGTTGCGCTGGGGCTCATCAGCCTGCGGAGAGCCTTTCGGCGTTGCGGGCCCCGCACATTGGCCGATAAGTTATGCAGACACGCTAAGACTGCGCGCCTCGTATTACGAACGCCTGCATAAAATTGAAGACTCTTGGGAAGGCAAAGGGCATATCGGGCGTACTCTTGCCTCCATGATACTAAAGTTGCAGTAAAAACGCTGACTGTATCAGGAACGGAATCGTTTGGAAGAATTGGTGGTGTTTACCACGAAAATCATGCTAAACCTTCATGTTGAGGGTAAAGTTTCTTTTGTTACAGTCGACATTGAACGATAAGGGATATTGAGAGTAAAAGATCACAATTGTTTAAAATAAACTTCTTTTACAAATAAAATAAGGCTAATAATTCACGTTAATTTATTACAGATTTTTGTACATTCACGAATAGTTTTTTAAATTTTTACGCGTCTGAAATACATTTTGTAATGTGGATTTTATATTTACCTTACTTGATTATACTTAATATTATTTAATAATCAAAATAGTATTATATCGGTAATTCGTAATTCAATGTGAATGAATACAAGACAATAAATATAATAATTACTACGAATAAAAGTGATTGTGAAGAAACTTTGATATGTATTAAAATAAAGTTAACTATTTTAAGTACGAAGAAATGGATTCATTTGAAGAAATAGAATTGTTATAAAATGTTATATTCATATTAATATTCATATTAATATTCATATTAGTATTCATATTAATAAATATTCGTATTAATATTCTTATTAATAAATATTCATATTAATAAATAGTTTACATTACTTAATTGACTGTTCTTGGATGAGAAATAATCGAATTAAAAGTCCTCAGAGAGCAAAGTGAGTATGTTGTCTAAGTACCGCACGTTAAGGTTTGGCCTTCGCCTGTTGCAGACTTAGAAAAGACGTTTCCGAAAATTATTTCATGTCATAAGTACGGATTCAGTAAACAAGTTGTGTGAAAGAAGCATTTTTTGTGGTTCAATTATATCCGCAAAAACGTAATTGATGTGGATTGAGTTAATATAGTTATACGTTGGGCGTGAGTCACATTTCACAATATATTCTATTTTATGAAGTCTAGGTTCCAGGCACTAACACGTCGTGAAGACACAACAGCGCCATCTCGTCTGCAGATATCGCTGGGCCGAACCGCGTAACCGCCGAGGAGGGTGTGCGAGGGGGCGTGGCGAGAGGGCGTGGCGAGGGGGCATGGTGAGGGGCGTGGCGAGGGGCGTGGCGAGGGGGCGTGGCGAGGTGTGCGGGGCGTGCAAGGCCGTGCGATGGGGCTGGAAGGGGCGTGGCAGGGCGCGCGGAGGGGGCGTGCCAGGGGCGTGCGGAGGGTGCATGGCAAAGTGGTCGAGGGGGGCGTGGGAGGGTGCTGGAGGGGCGTGCGACGGGGGTGCGGAGGAGCGTGCGAGGGGCGGGCAGGGAGTCAGGGAACGTCGCGCAGCGTCTGCGGAGGGTCGTGCGAAGCTGCTAGGGTGTCGAGGGCGTTTGCGAGGGCTGCGAGGCGCGGACTCGCGTGCGAAGGGGCTTGCGGGGGGCGTGCACGGCTGCGGAAGACGGAGGCTGCGGGAGCGTGCGGGAGGGGGCGAGATGGCATCGCACCTCGGGCGCTTAAGTGGCTCGGCCTTCGTGCGCCATCTGATAGGCGCCGCCCTGGAGAAGTACGGCGCCGGGCGCGGCAAATAGAGAGGGCCGGAGGGGTTGAAGAGGCTGGTCAGTACAAGGATTGGAAAGCAGAATTCAAAAATCGTTAAGCAGGAGTCCTGTGATAGGGAACTTTCACATTGGCGTCTTACAGCGCGGTTCCCTGGTTTAAACATTGTGGCTTTCTTCTCTCCGTGTGTGCCGGTTATCATGAGGTGAGTTAGAAGTGGTCGCTCCAGTCCAGATTGTAGGAGGTAATGGGGTGGTGATGATAATAAGGGAACGAGGAAGGAAATATCGCGCTCGGTCTGTGGGCCATTTTATAGGTTACAGTTGCGGTATTCGCTTAAAAGTAATAATGCAGTAGGGAAGAAGCAGGTCACAATTGTGACGTTACATGACGGAGAATATAGGAGTCAACATTAAGAGATTATGCTGAGAACTCATCTGGTGACAAGGAAGAAAGCAACTCTAGCTAAACTATGTTGGCGGTGGGCCAACACACAAGTATTTAGAAGCCCGGACTTGAGATACAAAAAGAGACAAGATTCGTTGATGGGACATGAGAAGCCTGGTAATCTGCGAAGAGCACATAGCATACTGGGTCCTCATCCATACCGTGAGGAAGCGATTGACATACTCCGCAAAAAGATAGTTCCAGTTTAAAAATAAATTTAACCAATATTGAATGGATAACATCATAGTTAGATTTTTGGAAGGGTGACACTCTATTCTTTTGAGATAAAGCTCGTGAAATTATTATAGTATCATTCACCATCATTTACACTTCAACATTCTCACCATAATTCACACATCATAATCCTGAATTATTGCCGTAATGAATGCGACGAATTTCTCTTCTCACCATCTCATTTCCTTTCCGCAAGCAAATGTTAATTCTCATCGTCCATCACAAAGAGCATGCTGCTTTTTCCTGAATATCTTTTCTCTTCTCTTCAACTTTTCTGTATTTGTTTCGTAACTGTTAATGTTAGGCTCAGTACCAAGTACTGTCCGAATTTAGGTTTTTCCTGATTTATTCAGTCACGTAAGGGCAATACCAGAGCGGTCCCGTGTTTGGCATTTCCTCTTGTTAATGTTGAGTGTTGCATTAGTGCTTACTGAATGCGAGTAGTTAACGCGAGTGCGTAGGTGTAACTGCAAGCTCTGTGGCATGACGCGCCACTAATAAAGACATTATTATTATTATTATTATTATTATTATTATTATTATTATCATTGGTGAATTCTCCCCATAGATGGAAGATGCGTAGCAAAAGACTCAACGTTTCTTTGGGTTCTTGTTTTTCCAATACGCTTTCATTCTTTCCGAGAAAGCTGGTTTACGTTCTTCTGACCACTTTGGTCTGTATTATTTTTGTTTTTGTTGCTCTGGACCAACATCCAACTTATCCCCTTTGTGTTTAAAGGTGTCTCTTTCTACTATGTCACCTGATCTTGTATTAGCTTTTCTGAGGTTTTTTCGAATTTCGTTCAGCCAAGGTGTTGTGTTCTTCAGTGAAGTTACGTAATCTATCTTTTTTTTAAACAATCGATTTTCAGGTTATCTGTTAAGATCTCCAAAGATTTTCATTCGCCATTATCATTATTATTATTGTTATTATTATTATTATTATTATTATTATTATTAATATTATTATATATTTTACCACCTGTCAGTCAACAATAACTTGGACGTGTTTGCTGATTCACAATGGTCAACCACCAACAGCTACGTCGAATGAAGTAATCATTAGATATAATTATTATTTGTTAATGTAACGACAGAATCATGAATCATCCATTTAACAACAACGAATCAATATCTGCAAAGAGGTTAGTGAAATGAAATGGATGTTGGAAAGGGCAAAGTTGCGTCGCCAGTGAGCAAGACGCACTAGGTGAGTGGGCGTGGCAGGGAGCGAAATGAACGCAAGTGGAGAGGGAGAGAGGGGCGCGTGGCGTGCAAGCGCTGATGGATTCTTCGCTGACGTTTCACGCGGGGGCGACGGCTGCGGAGGCGCCAGAACGGCTCTAAGAACATGCACTCGTTAGCACTTCTCTCTCTTATCACGGCGGCCGCCGCCTAGCTTGGCTGTTTATATGGCTGGCGCGTGGATACGGCAGGGTTTCGCGCCGCGGACAAGCTCGCAAACCGTTCTTGCCTTCATCTACTCTTTTATCATGCGTATTAACCTTCCTCTAATTGAAACACACGTATGCGTCTCTTCTTACTGTTTACTTTATAATAAATCAAAATAATAAGATATTTCCATCACTTTAATCTTCATTTTTTAAATTGAGATGCAGAATATCTTACGAACTGGAAAATAAGGGGAAGTTTGTTCTTAGTATTTGTAGGTTTTATGAGCAAAAGGGAAACATTTTTATTATTATATAAACACACACGTTTCAGGTTGTGTTCCATTTCCTTAATGCGCACTCGTTTTTTTATTAATGAGAAAAAACAGAAACAAAAGTTCGTATGACTACGATGAGTAGCAAAATATTGTACTGTTTTCAATAATTAATTCATGAATGTATGAATTAATTATATAAAAATTGGTTTGGGGAATATAATTATTCCTTTTTGTGTGAACGTGAACACGCCATGCTTAAAAAAATGATTCTCTTATTTTATTTGGGCGCATGATTTAAAAACTGCAGCCAACTGAACAATATGACGGAAGAATGCGTTAGGTGAATATTATTATTATTTGTGTTGTATTTAATATTAACGTCAAATGAATTACAGTAATACAACGATTTATTTGAATGAAATAAATTATTGGCAAGCAATGAATTATTTGTATGCATTGGCAAGCTAAGTGTTATTAAGCGTTTATCCGTGTTAATCCTGTAGCAAATGTCAATGAGGTCGAACAGTGGCGGTGAGCTCTGAATGGCGGTGGAGAATATTCACACGCGGGGCGTCAGAAGCTGTCTGCGATAGTGGGTTCGACGTTCGCGTTTTAGCCAAAATTAAAACATACAAAAAAATTGAGTTGAATTTCACCACAGCGATGAGTCCTCTAAATGCAGTACTCCCTTAAGTCACGTAGGCCGGCGACGGACGCATCATCCAGCGTGGGAAGAACACCGCCACCTCCCGCGGTAAAACATGCACTACACTTACGGACTAATGATCATTGAAGTTGGCACTCCCGGAAACACGAAACAATCAATGAATTAAATTAAATCACGTTTGCTTTGAAGTCCTTTTTCACCATTACTTATTCTAAGATCGTGCAATTTCGTTTTTCGAGTTATATCCTCTTTCAACACCTAGGGCTCTCAATTTAATGAAACATCCCAAGAATGTAATAATTCTTTTCCATGGAAATAATTGTATGTTTATGTTAATGCCTTTGTCATGGAAATAATCTTGTACGTATAACTGCAGGGGTATCAAAGATCGCTCCTGAAGACAAATGACAGTAAAGAATCCATCGTTTTGATGGAATGTTCAGTGTGAAGTTTCAGCGTCATTATAGTACATTATATAAGCTTTAATTGAATGGCAAGATAATAGTGTATGGTTTTCATGTTATGTATTTAAAACTAAATAATTAAGAACTACTTTCACGAGTAATGTGATTACTTCTGGGAAGTGAATACGGTCGTGAAGACGAGTGTGGGTAGATTCGTATCATCTGTACACGAGAATACTTTCATGCAAGCGCAGTTTGTTTCTATTCCTGTTAATTTTACCCGCGCTATTTCACGCATGTAGTGCATTTTACTCAAAGAGAAATTGCAACGTTGGGTTTTGCAAACGTGAAACTGAAAGCAAATGTAATATTTCTTTTCACTCACACAACTTTTCTCATCCTTTTCATATTGATAAAATGAAAAAATATATTTAGTATCCAATACTGCGATCTTCTATGTTGTATAATACTTAATACACCAATTTTGGGACTTTTTTCTCAACAATATAAAGTAAAATTCGGGATGAAACTGAGTTATTGCTCTTGAAGATAGAATGATATGTAATATGTAGTAAAAGGAAATCTAATATGTATTATTGATAAGTTTAATTTGTCTCTTCCATTCCAACTTTTAAAGCTCTGAAAATCCTTCTGTTTCAATTCATTCCGTTAACGCCTTTTAAGAGTCCAACAACCGAGAGACACGACGATTAATTATTGTGAATGTTTCTGTTGCTAATAATTACAACAATTCATTTTATTATTTTCCTAAGCTTTTGGGCTCTAGCACCTTTTAACGAACGTGTTAACATAGTGGAATACCTCCGTCATTCACAATGTGTGATGCATTGAAAGGTTTGTAACGAGATAATTTGGCATGAGTTTCATCAAAGTAAGCGATGCAAACTCAGTCTCTCTATCGAGGCATTTGTGTAATTTCTAACAAAAAACAGTAATTCGAAGCAGTTAGTTTTACTTCTTTATTTGAAGTTTCAGACAGAAATGTAGTTGTTGCGGTGCTCTGAAAAGATTTGTGGATGTGGATCGGAAGTAACCAATAGAATCTTTACTCACAGTAACTTTATGCCACATCTTACATTTTCTATTTAAAATATTCACTGATAATATTTTGATTTAAATAATGGATCAACTTTTTCAATTATGGTGATAATACATTTTGTAGGTATTAATAATACGAAAAAGTACTAGTACTGTAAATGCTCAAGTATTTTTTCAACGAACACATTTTTTGGAAACACGTATTGTTAGTCTAGTTCTCTATAAAAACATTCTGTCTGTACGAAATTAATCGTAAATAACGTCTCGTAAATTCAAGCAAAAGTGTATTACTACTTACCACAACTGTGCCTGGTTAAGGCAAAAACATTTTTAGATGTTTCAAACCGTCAGAAACACGTTGATCGAGAATTTGCTTCTGATGTCCAAGAATCTAAAAATGATAATTTGCCCATCTGAAAGCTGAGGTGTGTGAAATGACACTTCACTTGCTCCGAATGGTGCGCCGGCAGAGATCTATCAATGAGTAGAGGACGACCACACGCAATTTACTCGACTTCTGCAGTCTCTCAGTATAAATGTTACAAACATTTTTCGCAATGAGCAAGGTCGATTATGATCATGTGGTGGGAAACTTAAGATTAACTAAGTTACACATGTGACATGTGCCTCTGATTGGTACTAGGAATGTTTCAAGCGTATTTCGTTTACCTACCAGACACTACACAGTGCATGATGAGGTACCCACCGACAAACGTGGCTCAGGGCATCGGCCAATTTCACTGCAGTGCCTCTGACAAGGATGTCCTAGGGTTCGAGCCCCAACCGTAGCTGAGTATTCGACATTCGGTACATAGGTACATCGAATTCAGTCGCTGTCTGAAGGACAATTCTAGCGACCACCTGCTTCGGTAGGTAGGTTTTCGCATTTTCTCCGATTAAATTCTACCAGGCGATTGTCGGAGCTGTACCATAACAAAAGCGGATATCTCGCGATCTGTTTCCTCTTCCTTGTTTAATCCTCACCATTATTTACTCTCATACACTCACATGCGCTACACTACCACACTTGTCAGTAGTCCAGTTGAGCTTATCGCGATAGGGACCGTGCCCCGTTGGTGGGAGATAATTAGTTGAGGACAATCCACACAAGCTGACATAGTTCGACGCCAGATCTCTGCAGCCAGCAGGGGAAGACCACCGCCATAGCCCACATATAACATGCACTACACTTCCGGGAGCAATGACACCTATTAATATTAAATTAACTGTTGACGCGACTGCTAACACTAATCAGTCAATGAAACAAGGTGCCTGCCCACCAGGAGCAAATGTGACGCGTGAACGCTTTGTTATATGCAATCTACCACCACACATTTATCAGCAAAATGTGCTCATCTTCGACCGCTTATCCTAGTCGCTTGTAACATTTATTCTAAGACACCGGCATATTTAGAACACCAACACCAGGCGGGCCTGGGGTGCTCTGGCGCGCAGCGAACGTCCTCTTGTGCGCCGGCGTGCGGTTTCCACAAGGGAGGAGGTTCCCCTCCCCTCCCCCTCCTCGTCCTGAGCGCAGGGGGCGCGCTGCGGGGCGCGGCTGCGGTCGCTGGCTCAGCGCACAGACCTTTCTGCGGGGCTAGCGACGGAGCGGCGCGCTGCCGTCGCGCTAGACCCGCTCAGCAAGGTTTGCCTCCCGCCCCATTTACGGCTGAGCGGGACGGGTGGATTTTCCATTCTCGTATACATTGTATAGAGTACAACGTGCTGTAAGTGCTGCGTATTTTGATAGAAAAACACGTTTTGGGGGAACCTGATACAAAATGGGCTTTTATAGATCCTGTACGTCATGAATTACTTTCTCGTATATGTAGTGTAGTCAGAATCCACCTTTTGGAAGCCCTTTTAAATTTATTGAAGACAGGAGAGACAATACAACGTCCGACCAATTGGACCTACAAAGTTTTCCCAAATACCCTAAATTTTATTAGTTTTTGTTAATTTTTTAGAATGGGGTGACACATGAGCTCGTTAAATAGACTCATGCGATACTAGAATGTGCTTGGACTGGATGACGTGTTCTACTGGTTAGAGAGATATAATGTGGGAAGATAAGTAATATAATTGTCTAATTTCTTCAAAATGCTTAAGAAATATGTGGCACCAGAGACGGTATGTCAGTAAAGGTGACATATCAACACGATGGTATGGAAGCGTAGTATTTCCCTACTTTCGCCACATATACCTAGACTGATGATGACGGTAAAGGTGACGAAAGTCGGCTCTCTGAATAAATATATGTTGACAAAGATGTCTTTAATTATTTCAGCCTTTAACAGCTGTTATAATAAATGTTCTTTTAAGTAATTTTTTTACATAGTTGAAATGCAATACATGCGATATTGATACTACATATCACTCTAATTGGTGTGATACTACTAATGACAGTTAAATATAGTCCTCCTTGAATATAATTTAAAACTAAAATTTACGATTGACGTATCACAATATACCCAAAACGTATTATTTGGAATGAAAATCAATAAATGGTAAAATAGTAAAACAGGATGGACTTTTTTTTCCTATTACATTTGAGTATAGTATTTTACAAGTTGCTGAAATATTTAATTATGCGCAAGTTAGTTAATTATTGACAAGGGCGTTGGTGCGAGATTAAGATGATTAAGCCTTACAATATTATTAGAAATTACGTAAATACAAATTAATTATTTTTTCGTTTAATTACCAAATATGCTCAAAACTTCCATGAATTAATTACAACTATGTTTGTTGTATGCGTGAAATTAAAACTTCACTATGCAATTCCACCATGCAATTCCGAACGACCAATCAGAACTCAGAAAAATTATCAAAATCGTTGAATTATGTATCTAAAACATAGACGTAGCCAAGGTATTTCCAGTCATTGCCGAGGTTTTTCCAAGAAACATGAACAAAAACGTATACCACAGATTACGTATATCAAAAACATAATCAATAAACGAACAAAACAAAATTATTAACTAATAATTAATATTAACCCTTAGAAAATCATATTAATAATTATAGTACAAGGAGTTAAATTAAAAACTGTTACCTTACCCATACTTGGCATCAATCATTCTAACCCAGAATCGTTTTATCTTACACAGATATGTTTACTTCGCCTATTCGAACATGCCGACCCAGGGAGAGTTGTTTTGGCAAACTCATTATTTTTTACAAAATCAATTAAATTGTTTATAATTTGAAATATCGATATTCCTTACTCATCTCCAACATAAACATGTTTGACTATACGCAAGTTGATACTAGCTGATTAATGGAACAGCATAAAATGTTGAACATGAATAAATGTGTCGCGTGTACATTGCCATATTACAAATATATAAAACATTAACGTAAGCTGTATTTACCCGCTCTGAAAAAATCAAAACTTCGGAGTCAACTGAATCGTCTTTCTGCTTTCAAGAGTAACATATGTTGATATCTTCTATGTTGAATGGAAATACGAACTTAAAGTGATTTTCCTAGTAAAAACTACTAATCAAATTGAAACTGAGTATAAGGTTTTAACGCAATATTTATACACACACAAACATTTCATTATGCTTGAGATTAGTGTAACGTGGTGCAGCAAATATTCTTTCAAACTTGGTGTATTGATTAACAAAGACTACTTTACAATCAAAGGGATCAGAGAGGTATTACCTACAGATTAATGCGTAACAAGAAAGTTTGGAAGTAGGCTATGCGTATGAAACGCAAATATACCATTCATCATCTCCCGTTTCACCTTTTGGTGAAGGATCAACTTGACCTAGGAGCATTAAACGATCTCTTCGGAATATTAAGACCAATGTCGTATGGGACTCTCGCGGAAACCCCTCCAGTAAAATTTTGGTTGTCCACAAATTGTCTTATTATATTTAGTTTTGCCTTTGTTTCATTTTTGTCCGATTAAATAAGTACATATTAATGAACATTTCGATATGAGCACCTTCAAAAATATTAAATATTATACTGGCTGATATCGACACTAGCGCCCCTAGTTGCCAATTCTACGTGCTCGAGCCATTCGAAAAGCAAAGGAGCGCTGCGAGACATGTCGTAGGAGGCTCCAACGGCGCAGCGCGTCTTCTTGAGATGAATATACACGGGAAGTTCTGTTTCAATTATAAACGTGCCTTCATTGGATGGCAGGTCTAAGACTACGGACTGGTCTAGCGCCTATCTAAATTTACACTTATGCCAATATTAAGTTCACTCTTAAGGTTATTTTCAGAACTTATTGTACTGCTGCCAAAAAATGTAGCTACTTTTTCGGAGAAATCAATCACTTTCGCATATCTATGATTCTTTTCCGGATATTTTTTATCATTTCATAAAATTTATCTTACGTGAGACTACATGGTTTTATCCTTAGATTTGTGAGATGAAAAGTTGAATGTAAGACCATGTAATCTCACATGGTTATATAAACTTTATCTACAATTTTCACTAAATGTAAAACTACAATGCCTACCATAATTATAAATATTAGATTTTACTAATTATTAAACAATACCGTTTTATTAATTGATTAACTTTTAGCGTCGTACCTTGTTCGTTAGGGACTATAGCAATGTCCAACAATACTGTAAAATAGCGAAATTTATGAGCCAAAAGTATCCTTGCAAAACACTTGTGTAGGAAGAACGAGAAACCAAAGAAAAAAGTAATAAGTTTAATTAGAACAATGTATCTAGTGACTTATTTCCCGCAACAGTTTATGTTCCCGTAGGCGCCGCCATCGTGGGTATTTCCAATATAATTTCAGCTGCCGCTGCTTTCCACTGACCTAACGTCGCGGACTGTTATTACTCTTGTCAAGGTCTTGTCTTGTTGTGAGGGTTGTCAAATAAAATACTTGCCTTAAAAAAGGATATTGTTCAAAGAGTCCGGATGGTTAATCGATCGGCAAACTGTTACCTGCTCCACATTCACTGATACCTTGTTCATTATTCTTGA
Source organism: Gryllus bimaculatus (assembly GCA_017312745.1). Taxonomy (NCBI): domain Eukaryota; kingdom Metazoa; phylum Arthropoda; class Insecta; order Orthoptera; family Gryllidae; genus Gryllus; species Gryllus bimaculatus. Next base: position 680,118 of record BOPP01000133.1, read on the forward strand.
ATGATTGATAGATGACTAGTGATTCCAGGCGCATGAACTGCCAAGGTCAATAGTTCCGTAAGTAAAGTGCATGTTTTTTGCTCGGGAGGTGGCGATAATCTTGCCGCCCTTGGTTCCGAGATTCGTCACAGAGGTTGCTGGCCTCTAGCGGGGTTTTCTACAACCAGGTATCTCCCACCAGCGGGCCACCGCCCCAGCCGAGACAACTTGCCTCCCGACTGGTCACCCGGCATGTGTGGTGTAAGTGTGTGTAAGGGGAGACTATAGAACAAGGAATGGGAAGGAAATATAGCGCGCGTTGGTAGGGTACTGCTCCGGCATTCGCCTGGTATTGATTGAAGAAAACACAGAAAACTACCGATCAGAGCAGCCGAGTGCTAGAAATCTCCTCCAGACAGCGACAAAACTCGATCTAGTTTTCTTGTTAGTGTCGCAAATCCTGCCACCGTTGGGTACTCGAAACCCAGGACCTCCCAGTCAGAGGCACTGCAGTGACATCAGCTAACATTAAATAATGAATTTATGTGATGGGCTAACCGTTTGAAATGAACTTGTGCATTCAAAACCTAAATAAAGACTTACTTTTTTGGGTTTATTCTATTTGATACTTAATAAAACTTCAAAATTTGCATTAAAAACACGGTTATCGAAACAGGGTTTTCAAAACAGAGTTTGTAAAAAGTTCGTAAAAAGGTTTTTACGAACCTTTGTAGTATTTGATCAATATTATATTTCCAGCCGCAAAATAAAATGTATTTTGAATTTCCTGTACTCGGTGATGTAGAGACCGATGAACTGAACTGGCAACTTGGGGTGCTGGCAACTTTGGGCTGGGTCACACACAACAACCTCACGTACGAGGGCGAGGTGGGGCACAATTTGGATATTCTTTTTTATTAATATCGAGATATATCGACGAGGCACCAAATCATTGTATGATGGAATCGTTCAAATTCTGGAACTCTTTTTTCACAACCAATATTCATGTATCGTATCTACTAATTTTTGTTTCATTTCATATGGGGCACTATTTTAATATTAGTGTTATAAAGAGCTTTTTCTGGAGTTTCATGCTTGTAACTATTAAATTTTTCATATAAGGAGCACTTGGCAGAATAAAAAAATCAATGTATAAGCAAAAATGCTATTTCTAATTTGTTTGCCACTAACAGTTTAGTGGAAATTGCGTTTAAAAAGAAACTGATATTAAATAATTAAATATATTATTTTACAACTAAAATTATATTACTTTAATGTTTTCAAACATGAAATTTTAAAAATATTTTCTCTACAGGAAATGCTAGCAATATATATAATTTCAGTTTATATGTTTTGGTATAAAGCAGATATGTAATACTAAATAGTGAAAGCCATACTTTTATACACACTTGTTCTTAGTATTAACATTATCTTATTTTTTCGAGTACTTCAAGTATTTTAGTGCTACACTAATTATTTTCTGTGATGTATCTCTAATAATTGATGAAATAGTTTTTAATACGTTGGTGTGAAACAATTCGTCATTATGCTCATGCCGTTTTTCACCATATTGAGAATAAGTTTTCTTTGTTATACAATTTTCGCAAATTTCTAATTAGATTTTCGGATGCACGAATTATCAAATTATCATCCAGTCTTATTCGTCACGTCTGACTTCTAGCTCGATTCACGGAATGCGCTGAAACACGGCGAGGCAACGGAATAGCATTAATAAAAAGCCGCGGCGCTTTGATAATGTAAACATACGCCGTTGCACACTGGGGTGCGGAACCACTGTGTTTACCTACACAGCGACACTCTGGTGAGCAGAAACGCTAACAAGCCCGATTGCGCGTGTTTTTTACAGAAAAAAAGAAATTCATTTAATTTTCCATTCCACCTCTGTCGCTTCTATACAAGTTTTTATTATTATCGAGGGGCTTAACTTCGCAGAGTTAATTGTACGGAAATAAATATATCACTTTTGCAGTTCGCTGATCGATTTTCATTTCATTTGAGTCGCTCTTTGGCGCCGGGCGTCGTGTTTGCACAGCCGATGGAGACGCGGGTGGCGCGGCCGCGGAGGGAGGGAGCTGTTGGAGAGGGAGTTCGAGTTAGGAGGCGGAGGGATGGGTGAGCGATGGGGGGGAATGCGGGTGGGTGTTGGGTGGACGGGATGGTGGGTGGGAGGGGGCGAGCCGGCAAACCGGCGGATAAGTAGGAGGACGAAACGGGTTGGAGTTGGACGGGCGAGTGGGCTGGCGGGCCGGCGGAAGAGGAGCGGACGGGCGGACGAGAGGAAGTGGGTGGCCCGGCGGATAAGAGAGAGGACAGACGGACGGAGGGTGAGTGGACGGGGGCTGGGTGGGGCTGGAGAGTGGGGATGTCGGAGAGGGGCGGAAGCAAGGCAAACAGTGGGTGAGTTTGCGGGCGGGAGGAGATCAGTCGAACCGACACGAGTGGGTGGCTAGTGATTGGACGGGCTAGAAGAGAGCCGGCGGGGAGACCTACTGGTGGACTGCGGGTAGTGAGTGGTAGGCTGAGCGAGCGGGCGTGTGTGTGGGCGAAGAACGGGTGAGTAAGTGAGTGGGTGGGTGAGTTTGTGGATAAGCGGGCGAAAGATTAAGTGGTCAGTAAGTAGATGGGTAGGTGAGTAGGTGGTCGAGCGAGTGGACGAGAGGGTGGGTATGAGTGAGTGGGCGTTTGAGCGAGCGACATGGCAGATCCATGTGAGGGTGGGAGGTCAGGTGAGCGAGTGGGCGGGCGAGCGAGAGAGCGAGCGAGCGGTCTGGAGGGCGGGCTAGCGAGCGAACGGACGGACGGACGGCGGGCAGAGATCGGACGGACTGATTTTGGGTGGGCGGGCTGAGGATTGTCGCCGGACGGGAAGCAGGGCGGAGGGAGCGAGGGGGGGAATCAGGAAGTAGACGAGTTTCTGATTGACTTCGCGCACGACGGGCGCTGAGAGGAGGGGAGGCCGTAGCGAATGGTGGAAAGCTTGGTGGCAGACGGATTTCAAATGCGATTTGTGCAAACTGGACTCGCCGAATACAATAGAATCGCGCGTGCATTAAGTGATTGACGTTTTAATGTATAACGTCAAATGCTGTCTAAAAAATGGGAAAATAACGCAGTGAATCATGGGATTTAAATAGTCATACGTGTTTCGTGATATAATTATTGTTATGCGTACTTTCAGTATAATGTTGCCTTTTGTGTAAAAGGTAATTAGTGACTCAGTTTCTGAGTTGTGCAGCTGAGATTTGAAATATTAAATAATTTTAAATCGAATTGTGAAGAACCAATAATAAAAAAGTGATTCTAACATTTGGAAATAGTATAAATACGTTTAGATTTATCGTGACTATTGGAACAGAAGGAATCATTGATTAATTTTACTCATTCATACGATAAAAGTGTATAAATAAGATAAGTTGAAATATCATTCTTATTTCCTTCATTACTTTCTCGTAAGCATACGTATATAAAGAGTAATTAGTACATAAGACAAAGTTATGCAATGTTGTGAAAAATCGATTTCGAGATTTCAAGGAAATACACGTTTTACACTCCCTTGGTACCGAAAAACTTATGTTTCTTGCAAACGTCCCTCTGTCTGTCCGTCTGGTGTATGTGAACAACACTAGCGCCTAAACTATATGTAAGATTGTTTCTCAAATGAACAAAACACCTGAAGATTTGGCCTGAGTTGAAGATCTGAGATTTTGAAAAACAGTAATTAATTTTTGGAGGTACTTTACATGAAGCCCTAGGGACATTTTCAAAATGTTTTCAAAAATGCCCCTATTTTATCCTTACATTTTTAGTAGGAATAGTACAATTATTAAGAATACATAGGTCCACTTTTCACCGATAACTATGAATTTTTGGAAATTGCATTGTCTTGCTACAACTTCAAAATTGGAGATAGAGTTTTTTCTTTCACGTGAAATTTTTTCACCATTGTTAGTACTTGCGTTAAAGCAACGTTCATCTTTTGAACATTTTATTAGTTTTCTCGTGATATTGCGTGCAATATGTACAATATTCAAAAAACAAAGACAATATTTTCTCAAAAACGGCACCTAATTTTTTCTTTAAAATTTTAGTAGGAAAAGCGCTGAATGTACTTTATAAGATGACATAAGCCATTTTTCTATATTACTTTCCTTTCTATTTTTGGACTTGTCTCTCATGTGGTTAATGTTTACATTAGAGGCGATTGTTCAAATTGTTGCATTCATGAGCATCTGTGATTAACATGATGACACATATAGTGTCTAGAAAAGTCAAGTTTACAGTGAAAGCGACTTCCTCATTTTCAGAAATGCTCAAACGCAATTTTACCAAAAAATCTTACATTTTTTCTGCAAACGTTTTGTACATGTAATACAAATTGCATTGTTTAAGATTACATAAAATTAATTCTGCTGTATTTTTTTTGCTGTTTTTTCCAAAAATTACACAAATGTAATTTTTTTGAAATATTTCTTACGCCCTTAATATGTACATTTCCAGAGATTTGTATACATTATTGCGTTTGTGAGTAAAATCGTTTCATATGACTTCAAATGAAGTTTTTTGGAAACTTAAAAGATTTTTGTAAAAACGAGCTTTACATTTCGCATTTACAGAAACGCTTAAACGCCTATTTATTACGGTTCTAAAGTTTTATACAAAAATTTCCTTATAGGACGAAGTTTTACTCTTATTGAATATTCTTAAAATGATATTCCAGTTGCACCATGAAAAAAATACGAAAATGCAGTGTGGGCGGTGATAGATGGCAGCTGGCAAGAAGATGGAGCAAGAATATAAAGCTAGCTAAAGAAATTAGAAAACTAATTAGTGTTTCACCACCAGCTCACTACTACTTGAAACAATTTTGAATAGTCAATTAGACCAGCATAAAGTTCAAGATCAGACTTGTTAGTTCTAGTTAACATTCCACTGTCGATTTTCTTGAATTCATCCCCTTCGATTAAACACAATTCTAAGTTAAAATATAAAGCAGCGACCCAAGCGTTTGAGTCTTTGGATTTTCAGGTCACTCCATTCTAATTGAGCCTCCTATCTGCTCCCCTTATCCGCTGGGTGTGCATTTCGGAGCGGCGCGGGTCGGACGGGTGTCTAGCTGCTCCGCTCGACTGTCGGCAAAGAAGAAGCGAAGCGACGCGAGCGGGCGGGCGGCGCGCTCGTCTTTTTTTTGCCCCTCTCGCAAATTAAAGGCACACAATCGCTCCCGATTCGGCCACCCCCTCCGCCGCCCCCGCCGACTCAATCTAACGAGGGCAAGCGGGAGAGATGGATGGCGAGGGGCGAGAGGATGGTTAACCGGGAGGCGTAACAGCCGCAGCCACTACTAATTCACCAATGTAGCAACGATTCAGCTCGAATTCTTTATTCCGTAACTTTCATTATCAATGTTACATAGATTTTCTTTTTTAAAATCTTTATTACAATGAACTTCAACCCTTTTGCATGGTACAATAGTCATGTAAGAACAATTCTCTATCTCTATGTTCTTTTCCAATATCCACGATGCTAACATAATTACAGACAAGGAGGAACATTATCTGTTAGTTGTTTACGACGTAAATAAACTCAGTAAGCATATACGAAACGTTACAGAGGTTTGGGTGGATGATTCGCTGTTGTAACGGGGGAGGGCGGGTGGGGTGGGAAGGTGGGCGAACAAGCAGACAGACTCGTGGTTGCTAGAGAGGCGTGCAGGGGGAGAGCGTGTAAACTGTCTTGCGAAGGGTATGCAGGTGAGCGTGGGATGCGGGGAGAGGGTGGGCGAAGAGTGAGCCGAAGAGTGGGTGAGGAGACGGGATGTAGGTGAGAGAACGGGCAGGCGGTCGGGGAGACAAGCGCACAGACGTGCTGGTGCGAGGGTGGCTGGACGGGTGGGTGGGTAGGCGGGAGAACGAACGGGCGAGCAGGCGGCCGGGTGGATGGGCCAACTATGAGTATTCTAGTTTCGCCAACTATAAGTTTTCTGGTTTCGCCAACTTTGAGTTTTTAGGTTTTGCCAAGTATGTATTTTTTGGTTTCGCCAACTATGAGTTTTCAGGTTTCGCCAACTATGAGTTTTCGGATTTCGCCAATTATGACTTTTCTGGTTCACCAACTGTGAGTTTTCTGGTTTTACCTACTAGGAGTTTTCTGCTTTCGCCAACTAGGAGTTTTCTAGTTTCGCAAACTAGGAGTTTTCTGGTTTCGCCAACTAGGAGTTTTCTGGTTTCGCCAACTAGGAGTTCTCTGGTTTCGCCAACTAGGAGTTTCCTGGTTGGGTCAATTTCAAAATAGATGGGCCAATTAGGACTTTTCCTGGTTGGGCTAATTTCAAAATAGTTGGGCCAACTAAGAATTTCCTGGTTGGGCCAATTTCAAAATTGTTGTACCAACTACGAATTTTACTGGTGGGGCTAATTTCATGGTCTCGTAGTCCCTTTCGACAGGGAAGGCGTGGGCGGGCGGGCTGGTAGGTGACCAGGCAGGTGGGTGAGTAAGCGAGAGTGCGGCCGGGAAATCAGTTGGCAGGGTTTCTGGTTTTGCGAGCAGGTGGACTGTCGGGAGAACGGGATAGAGGATGGTGGAGTCCAGTAAGCGGGTGGGCTGGTGGGTGGCTTTGCAGGTGGGTGCGTAGGCGGTAGGGCGAGCAGGCGGGCGGATGAGTGGGTCGGCGGGCGAGCAGGCGGACGGGTGGCGGGCGGTTGAGTGGGTCGGTGGTCGGGCGGGGGAGCGGGTGAGGGGAGCGGGTGGGGGGAGCGGGTGTGGTTGGCGATTGGACAGTACGGGATGGTGGGTTGGTGGGCGGTTGTTGAGTGGGCGACCGGTCGTCCGAGGGGGTGCATGGCCCAGCAGGTGGGTGAGAGGGTGCGGGACGCTTCAGGCTGCGTGGGAGTTAAGAGGCGTGGAACGCGACGCTCCCGTCCTGCCCATCGCGGGTGCCAAGTTTTGCGCTAGAACATTCCTTTCATTTTATTCTATCGCAGATTATTTCTCGATATCTCATCTGCGTTACAATGAAGAATCTCTCAGCGAAATTTAGAAAAGCGTGCCATAGGAAAGACTATTAGGAAGAGTTCAGTCAAGACGTAAGGTTTGGTGAATTTCGATGCAAATATTTGGATAAGAAAGTGCACGCAAGTGGATAAGAAAGTGCACATTTGGATACGAAAGTACACGAAAGTGCGAAATTTACACGCTGTACATATTTGTCGTATTTCTTTTTACATTTGATGCTACGATCAGGCGTGTTTGGTTGTTTCCAGGTAATAAACCTTTTGAATTTAATCATAACAATTTATTAGCTGTTTACATTGCTTCGATGATTAATTGTTTTTTCCTTAATAATAATAATAACAACAACAATAACAATTTACTTTTCAGTTAAAAATAATATTGTAGTCATAATTGCCCGTTTATGAAATTCAATTTAATACTTCCCGCTCTGGGTTCACACACACTATCAGCGTGTGTTTTCGACCAGAAGGCCAGGTTAGATGGGGAACATGCGAGCAACGGCAAGTGCTAATTTGCATACAACACGAAAGTTCTCCTTCCGAAAGGTCGTGAATCTATTAAATGCATCTACAGCCGAGCGAACAACCGCTCGATTGGTCGACATGCTTAAAGGTTGGAGGGATACGGAAATAGGCGGAGGAGGGAGGGGGCACCTGGTACGTTAGTGGCTATTCCTAATTTTCTACTTACATTTCGTGCAATTATTACTCAACTTCGGTTAATTTTACTCCTAAAATATTGTGGTATGTTTAGGAGCAACCAGAAGACAGATTGATATACCTATTATATACCTATGATATATCTATTATATTTTACTTTAAAACTCATCGACGAGAAATGTTGCAGAAATATTCTCAAGACTCAGGAGGTTATGTAGTTGGTCATTCACCAATTTACTTCGTTACATCACGCGTCGGACTTCATTCCGGTTGTGTAGTAAAACGCGCTTCTTGAAATTCAAATATAAGGATATTCTGGTGTGTTTATTTACTAAAATGACAGATGGGTGAAAGAGGGGCCCAATTATTGTAAGATTTTACTCATTTTCCAGTTTTTTAGGGTTATTTTTATTTTAGCATGACTTTCTAAAAAACACCTAATATAATTTTCTAAATATTTATAAAATACAAATCGAGAAAGATTTACACGCACCGAAATATCGACCAGTTCGATCAGTTCAATCAAAGAGTCCCTAGCGGCATTATGTGAACACTGGAATAGAAGCAATATAGTTCATTTAAACACTTCGTCTTATAATATTTCGTTTACGTGAGATAGTTTCTCGGAGGTCGCTTTGTGGAACTAAGAGGTTCTGAAGTAGAGCCTCGTCAGTGAAGAATTGTTTTCATCTGATCCAAACACTGCCTAAATGAACTGTTTAGAAGGGAGCTGATCAAATTAATTTTCGCGGTTTCCTCCGATAAGCTGCAAATTTATACCAGAGCAGTACTTAAAACACATGACCACAATCTGAAGCGAAAGCATTCCTTCCCTTTTTTATCTCTACACGAATCCCTTTGACTGTTTTACTGAGTGAAGTTGCTGTGTGTTCTTGTACAGAAACTATATGGATACTAGAACGTAAACGAAATATTGTAAGACGAAGTGTTTAAATGAACTATATTGCTTCTATTCCAGTGTTCACATAATGCCGCTAGGGACTCTTTGATTGAACTGATCGAACTGGTCGATATTTCGGTGCGTGTAAATCTTTCTTGATTTGTATTTTATAAATATTTAGAAAATTATATTATGTGTTTTTTTAGAAAGTCATGCTAAAATAAAAATAACCCGAAAAAACTGGACAATGAGTAAAATCTTACTTAAATTGGGCCCCTCTTTCACCAATCCGTCATTTTAGGGAAATAAACACACCAGAATATCCTTATATTTGAGTTTCAAGAAGCGCGTTTTACTACACAACCGGAATGAAGTTCGACGCGTTATGTAACGAAGTAAATTGGTGAATGAGACGCTCGTGACAAATTGTACGCTTTCATACAGAAAACTAGTGGTGCTAAAACAACATGTACTTTCTCGCCCGTATTTACACCCAACATACGCGAAAAGTACTCAAATTTTTGAATAATTGTACTTGATCTTATTTTAAATTCTGTCTTTTAGGAACAGATTTCATTAAGGGAAAATTCTCTATCTTTAATATATTAGTTGAAGGAAGACTCCGAAAAAATTTTTAACTTTTGCAATTTACGAATAATTAGCGTTTTTATCGAACATGAAACCTGCACCAATCTTTTAAACATACTTCACACTATCAGAGGATTTCAAGCAAAATGGTACTCATTAAGTTGAAACGGGATGAAAAATACTCCGTTGAAGGCTTTCAGAATGCAGAGGTTGTCCATATATATTCTCTTGACGCAGTAATTATGTAGAAATACTCTCGCAGAAGGAATATGCGAGTCCAGAGCCCGACTGGTGTACAACCGGTGTCATCATCGGGAGACTAAGAGAGAGAAGGGAGGGAGAGATGGAGAGAGCAAGAGAGAGGGAGCGAGAGAGAGAAAGAGAGAGAGTGAGTGAGAGAGAGAGAGAGAGAGAGAGAGAGAGGGAGCGAGAGAGAGATAGAGCAAGAGCGGGATCATGGAAGAGATCTCTTGATTTCTTTTTGCTTAAAAAGAGCGAGAGCGAGAGAGAACAAGACAAAGAGAGCAAGTGAGATAGCGAGACAAAGAGAGCGATGGAGTAAGAGAGTGCAAGAGAGGAAGAGGGGAAGAGAGAGCGAGAGAGGGAGGGAGAGAGAGAGCGCATTACAGCGCCAGCGAGGGGGGACAGGACGAGCGAGAGTGGGGGTGGGGGAGGTGTGAGCGTCAGAGTACTTGATTGGCGGAGGCGCGTCGTGAGCGGCGCCAACGTCAGCGCGCCGAGGGCAGCAGAGCCGGGGCCTTACAGCGCGGGCCGGTCGCCTGTCGCCTGAATATTTCCCGCGAGAGAAAAGCTCCCCCTGAGCATGCGACGGCATTTGGTAGTGACCTCCGCGTTGGGAGCACGCCAGGTCGGGCCAAATGGATGACGGCGGGGCCGAAAGGGAAAGAACCTTGACCCTCCCTCCCGGAATAAATGGCGTACCTAGCACGCTGAGGGGAAACGCTGCCCGTGCGTTGGCGAACTCTGTGACTGTTACATCATTTTCAAGGATCTCTGCGATAGAATTATAAATATTCTTTGCCTACGTTCAGTTTGCACTTTATAATGGGGTAATAAAGTAAAGGAGCTGTGGAAAAAAAGATTATTATTATTATTATTATTATTATTATTATTATTATTATTATTATTAAGCAAATTATACGGCAGATTTGAAATCAGTTGTAATAATTGGATTGAAAAGTTTAACAAAAAATGTAACAATATTAATACATATTTACTTTATACATTTTCTTAGCAACAGATGCGTGCTCCCTGTTTGCTCCTAAGAAGTTTAGGGGCATTATATCACAAACCACTCACATACATTTGTTAGTAATCGTCTATACACCAAATTCACCACAATTATATTTCTCTCTGGCTTTGAAAGAGTAAGAGCATATTTCCATCAATTGAGAACCCTGTTTGTGTATGTAGCAAACATGAACATAGTGTAGACCAACTAATCTTTGTAGTATGTTGGAGCAAAATAATATAATCTTTAAGATAGAATTGAAATCAGAAAGTCTAAAATAGCCAACGTCAATGAGTAATATATTAAAAAATATGAATGAGTAAGTAATTTTGTAACTAGTATTAACTTTGCGAAACTGTGAGACTTGACATCCAGAACAATATAAACTATAATATTTGTACTGGGTATTTTTAATACCTTTTGTAAAATAGTAATGTTAAACACAAGCATAGTATAGTATTACAATAACGATAACTGAGCATGCAGTAATAATAATGGTCATTAAACGTTTATGGTGAAAATGGAGAATTCTTGTGGGCTGTAGAATATAAAACTGTTATGGTGGATTAGAAGTAATGATAAAGCTTATATCAAAAATGCATTAAATATTAAAATGAGCGTTAATTTAATGGAAATAGATAAGTTGAATATGAAGTTTTGCTATCTGACCCTTTAATGGGCATATCCACGTGAATCAATGAATTGATCATGGAGACATTACTGTGATTGACTTGATGCGCCTTGCTTTTATATTCACAACATTGAGCGGCGTTTCATTAGACAGTACTTGGTCTATTTTGAGAAGGAGAAAAATACATTTTTCGAGTTTCGTATCATGAATGGGACTTAAATGACCAAGTAGTTGGATCAAGAACTTGCACTTTCCGGGATAATCAGTAAATTCTGGACGATGAGTTAGATGATTAAACGTATTACCCGCCGAGTTTGCCTTTGACTTCCACGCTTCAGTCACTAGATTAAAACAGTTGCCTTACGTTGGACTTCAACCGACAAACTTAGCAAAGAGCAATTGCTTCTACAACCACCCACGGTGTTCGGTATGCATTCACATTTGTGACCTCAATTTCCAGCAGCTTGAAATTAATGTTCACGTTTTCGTGTGCGTGTTGATAAAAGGTTACGTTTAGCCACGTTACATCACGTTTTAATGAAAGAGCTTGGGGAGTATGTTCGACAAAACTAACGGAGAGCGCAATTCACAGAAAAAACTGTATTACATATTCTTATTCCTACACAAAGTGGAAGTAATATTTGAAATACCAAGCGTAATTACTGCGAAAGAATACGAGATTGCAGGGAGTCATGCATGCATCTCAAGCAAATATTTAATTTAATTCTCGTGTTTGCTTTATGTTGAAGTTAAACCGCGAGGAGGCTTTGAAGTTTGCACGTCGTGCGGTGCAGGTGGGAACGTTAAAATGTGTACTCTCCCGCTTTTACACGTTTCGCGTTGTTGTTTAGTTCCTTAAGAGGTATGTTGCGTACGACAGATTTCCTGAAAATCAACAACGTCTTGCAAGCAGAAATTACTGCGTTTAAATTCTTGTATAGAACATACCTTTGAATCTAAGAAAAAGCGATTCTTCGAATGTGAAAATTCGCAGTGCTTATGATCCCTTTACGTTTTAATTATTGGAAGCCTTTGTACCCAGCTTTTGAAGTAACAACTTTCTTTTTCGTGTACTACATTGTTTTCCAGCATTACGTTCGCCGTTCAAATTCAAATCAGGTAACCGTGTACTAAAATTGGCAGAGAGACATCAAACCATGCAGAACAGGAAGAAACTGCGTTAGAGAGAAAGATCTTCAAAGAGTTAATTTAGATCTCCTTCATGAATAAACAAAGAAAATATTACAATAATTATTATATAAGAAGACACTTTTAAACATAAACTAAGTAACATAAGTAATATTTTTAATCTGGAAATGTTTAAACAGAAAATAAAACGTTATCTCAATTTAATTCTGATGTAAATCATTTGTCTGGAATTCTCAACACTAGTTTTCTCAGAATTGACGTTTGCACTAGAGCTCTCTGCATGAAGTCACCCGCAGAGCGACGCGGGAGATCCGCAGCCGGTGCGGTGCGGAAAGTTCTACGCTACACGCGGTGGCGGAGGAATTCGCTGGCCCCTGAACAACGTTTTGACCTAGAAAGGAATGAGATTGGAGAATTTCACACCTTCATGGATTTCACAAAGGACCAGAAACGCTTTTAGTTTACTAGAACGACTAGTGACTGATTTATGAATTTTGAATCTGATGCGGGAGACTGATCTGAAATTGATCGGTGAAAATCTGACACTTAACAATCATGAAACTCACCTGAAGAATGACTTCCTATAAATCTATTCTAATTATCTATCTAATAATATCTAATAATTCTGTCTAATTCTATTATAATTCTATTGAAACATTTCGTTACTAAAATATGCAAACTGTAAAGAACATTAAAGAACTAATATTTTTTCTTCGAGAGGTGGCGGTGATCTTTGCTGAGATCCGGCACCGACCGCGGGCCTGCCCGACGGCTAGCGGCGTTTTACCCAACATTATATCTCCCACAAGCGTGGTACTGCCCCAGTCTGGGCGAGTTCTAAGTTCCCGAGTCCCGGCATGTGTGGCAGTATAGTGTACGTAAGGGTGAAGATAGGAAAGGGAAGGAGAAAAATAGATTGCGTTTAGTCCGTGGCCCGTTTGTTAGGGTACTGCTCCTGCATTCGCCTGGTATTGATCGGAGAAACCACGGAAAACTACCGATCAGAGCAGCCGGTCGCTAGAATTCTTCTTCAGATAGCAACTGAATCCGGCTCAGTATCGGAAATTCTGCCACCGTCTGGCTTGAACCTTTGAACCTTGGAACTTCCCTGTCCCGATGCCCTGAGCCACCGCTCCTAGTCGACGAATTCCTCTGGCTATTTTTCATGTGATCATCATGTTACAAGAATAAATACAAACACTACTCTATTGACTTATGTAATATAATTTACTCATCAATTAGTTTAGTTCCTTTTTTCAAAAATCATTTTCAATCAAAATGTTTACGCGAATCGATACCAATAATTTATTTTGATAAGAACATGTCTTTATGGAATTATTATAAGTTTTAAAATAAACATATCAATTAATATTTGCAAAAAAAATACATATTGTAATAATAGTATTTTGTACGAAATATTTTTTGCTCATTCATGAAAGTGCACTGAGTTTACTCTTTCGAGATCTTCCTCTCCATTGCAATTTCATAATATCTTCTGGTGCTGCATGGGTCCAACGCTATTGTCCCATTGTTAGTTTTAGTACATGGTTATTGAACTGAATGTGAACGGCGAACCCGTCGCTGCAAAGCATTGCTTAGTGAGTCTGAGTTCCCAGAATCCTTTAAAAGCGCCACAGTTGACACCGACGGCCGGTCGCCCGGGGGCTTCAGGCAGGTATAATGATATTCAGAATAGCGGCGAGTATTTCCTTCCTGGTCATACTCCGAGCCTTGTTGGACTTCGTGCTACGGTCGGCTGCTTTTCACATAATGCGGGGATCTTGTTTGTAAATTGCTTCTTGATCTCTACACGTGTATTATATGTTTTTTCAACGCTTTTTAATTAAAAAAATTATGAATAATATATTCACGTGGAACGGGTCATAGAGTTTTACTATATAATGCATTAATTATTATTAAAATTAACTCAAGATTTTCCCAAAAATACTTAATTATACATACAGTGGATACCCAAAATTCAGAACCTCGCTTTATTAAAACTTACGCACATATACACATTAAAAGAATTAAAGGAAATCGAATAAACTAGAAGGTGGAGGAAGTTTTAATTAATATATCTCTTGTATGGACTTGTCGTACCCCAAACTAATTACATAAACATCAATTACTCTATAAAATTATCATAATGAACCAGAAAGTAAACATGTATGCTTTAAAGAATGTTTTAGTTCTGACAACTCCAATTTGCTCGTACATATAATTTATTTTTCATTGTCTTATTTTATATGCTATTTTGCAATTTATGCCACATTCTAAAATTTAACTTTTAATTCAAAGTCCCATCTATATTCGAACCATCATTTTCATCTTCCTTTATTTTGGTTTTCATTACGTCAACGTGTGCCAGTCAGTGTCTCTGCTTTCAGTCGCTATTCCCTTCTTCTCTCCTATGAGACTTTCAGCCGTACAGCGACATCGTTCGATCGATGTCGTTATTGGAGACTCTGGCGGAATTTCTGGGGAGAGTTACCCCACTAATGGACGATTCTACACACTCCAGCTCTCCAGACGACGTACACTCGACTATATTTGATCGTTTGGCAGATCACAGCGAAAGAACAATTGAAAATCTAATAAGTTACGCGAAGCTTTTTTGTCTCTTAGGGAAAAGGAGAGAATAAGACGCTTTGACGTCAGATGTAAGTTTACTGGGGTTCAGAAAGTTGAAGGCGTTAAAGTAATCTTTGCTACCTGGGAGATTAAAACTTCTCCTTGAATGTGGATTATAAAACGCATCAGACAATAGCTTCTGTTATTATTACCAGAGACGAGCGATTTTTTTAGTGGATTATCGAATATCAGTCTTGCGTAACTTAACGCAGGGACTAGAATTGGTAAATTACGAAATTTTAATGCACGCATAAAAGTTTCGAAAAATGCTTCCTTTTCTTCTCATGAAGTTAAAAATGGTTTATCTCAGTGAATGACGGAAGATAATTAAGATTGGCGATATGGTATTTTTAATCGCAAAAGTATATTTGTATAGAGCGCAATGTGAAATTAAGGATTTCAGCGATCTCAATACTTTGCGCCAAGAAGGTCTTTCCGCACTGAGTCGAATCAGGACATCTATTAAAAATTGCATTTACTTGTATGTTGGGGGCAACTAGATCACTAGGAAACAAGGAAAGGAGAACGCACTTCCAGTATCTATTAAAATCATCGAGTTAGGAATACGAAAAGATGGCGTGACGTCACAAATTTAATGCCACTTGAAGGAACGATCCGGCATATTTCTGTCTCCAAATAGCTTTTGAGCGTCCTCTTTCTGAGATGTGTTATTTGTCATAGATTTTAATATTTAGAAGCCCTGATAAGATTAACAAGCTTTCGTAACAGTTCGTCATGGTTACTTGTGTGGCTTACTGTTGTACAAGTCGTTTGGGGAAGGCGTGAATTTTTTTTTTCATGAAAATAGTTAGCTACATTATATGGTTTGGAGAACATAGTAGAATTTGAAGACTTTGGTTAATTTTCATGATTTTTCTCTTCTTACTAAAGAGGAGAGCACTGCATATTAGAGTTTTGAGAAAAGAGAACTTGCAGCCTAGTACATACAGCAAGTTATGCTTAGTACATTTTCAAGAAGATGATTTTGATAAAACTTCTTTATGATACGTACATCTGTAAAAACTCGCAGTTCCAACAATTTTAGCAGACTTTCTATCACACCTAAAGGAAGTAAATTGGGCAGTAATAATTATTTACTGAATATGTCTTCAAAGGAATAATTAATATTATTTTTAACGTTGTCTAGAAAGAAATCTGAAAGCTTTGCACAATGTTGATATCAATTGTATTACTGACTCATCTACAAACTCCAAACTTGAGGACCTGTTCTTTTGAGTTTGGAAGAGAGTAATTAATGTTTATGTAGCAAAATGGTGAAAATAAAAAGCAACAGTACTGTAAGATAATGCGCGTTTTTTAAATCATATAGTTCGTATGTTAGTCAGGTTTCCAATATTGTGACAACACTAATTCTAAAAATATTTCGTAATAATTTGTTTATTTTCGCAATAATCCCCTTGATAATGTTGGCAGTTTTTATTTATTTGCATACTTTTTGTCAGATATCATGTGATAAATCTCAAAGGCTGAAGAAGCACATTTAGTAATGAAGTATTCTTGACGTTTTAAGTTTGAGGTTATTTTGGTTCTCATGCACTTAAAATGCTTTACAGTGACCTCACAATTTGTAATGAAGTTTCTCCGTTTTAGTTGTTGTACTTTCCAATACTCCAAAGATTATTAAATTCCATTGAAAAATGGGTTCAACCCATTTATTTTCATGTTTGACAGACTTGGTTTGGGCACACCAATATGGTGGACTGGCGTTAATACCGGAAAATGACCGCGGTTGGTAATGCCACCTCCATGTACTCATAGCTCCATGATTAATATATGATTGTGATTAGTACGCAATTCCCGCTTTCTTTTTCACAAGCTAGTGCTAACACCATAATTTCTGTTGCGAGCACTCTTACCAGCAAGGTGCCACTGCGGAAAGACTTTCCTAATGCACTGCACAAGTATATCTGTAACAAGTCCAAAGGACGATATATTTTCTTTGTACTCGTGTTTGTCTAGATATGAATATACTTCATCTAGCATATGGTTGCTTTTTCGAATAACAGATAAAATGTTAGTAATTCCTGGGATATTATAATTCGATACTCAGCATAGAAATTCCCCAGATGAGACATTGTTAGATCATTGATATCTTACCACTAATTATGAGTTTTGAATCTTGTTCTTTTTCCAATTAAAAATTGATAAGATTATGAGTTTTATTTTTCACGTCTTTGCGAGTTTCTACTATCGAAGCAGAATGATACCTTAATTAACATGCGTGTCGTAGTATTTATATATTAGTTTGTTTTCCAATTACTGCATCGTATTCTTCTTGATTTCCCTTTGTACATTCATGAGTTGTTTGATTATTCTGAGCCATTATTGTCACAATAGTAGAGTTTAGTGGTATCATCAGAGTAAATGTCCTTAGTGCACTATGTTGTTTTCTTTTGAGACCGACATCCATATTATATTTTTAACATTGCCTTGAGAACTTGTGCATAAATTCTGAAGACACGAGTCATAGCCGTGCATTCCTTTATCGCTTCACTTACAAGGCAGAAACCTGATCACAACGAAGTTTCTAGCACAATGTATGATGTTCTTGGATGAGCCTTAATAACTTCCATTTCTCTTCCAAACGCTGACGGAAGATAGTGGGAGCGAAATTATTGAAGTTTACTTGGGAATTATAGTTCTAAACTTAGAACTTTGAATATTAATGAGTTTATTACTTCCTACGCTTTGTATACTAAAGGCTGTAACGTTACTTCCTCAAGATCCGAATGTTCAATCAGCAATTCTGCAAGCGTTTCTACACCTGTTTAAGTACATATTTTGGTACATTATTCTGATTCGATTGGAAGAATACGTTGGCAAAAGAAGAATTGTGAAAAAATCTATGAATTTCCAAGAATTTACAAAATATCACTGTTTAGTTAATTCAAACATTACGTTTAAGTGATTTTTACTTAAATAAATTCTATATTAAAAAAGGTTAATTTTTTGATAAGTAACGAAAAGTGAAATATTATATATTTATTTAAGAGGGAAGTATCGTGTAATTGAGAAGAATATGTATTGTTAAGAACACACAATATCACTTAAATTAAAATTCCTTATTCAAATTCAGCACACGCACAATCCGCTTCTGAACTTGAAATAATTCTATATTCTTAAATCCCTTTTGGGAGTCCCTATATAAGCACGGACCATATTATTTTGCAGCATTAACGTTAATTCAGTTACGAAAATTCTCTCAGGTTAACGAGAAACTTCCGTAGGCTCTTAGCTCTTAGGTTAGTTTTGCATTTTAAGTAGTTAAAAATATATTTTGAATCATTTCTCTTCCAAGTAGGAGTAAGTTTGGTGCAGATTATCTGAAAATACACCGACTCCTCGAACAGTACGTAGCAAATGAATACTTAAGAACTTTCCTCTCGACGCTAACAAAGATGTCTGAAACGAGATAATGAAACTCCGCCAAACGCGCGTCACAGAGCGGGGCATATTTCACGCGTAAGAATGGCTGCATGAGGCGCGAAGGGCCGCCCGCCCGCCCTCATGCAAATGAGGCGGCGGTGCTGCGCTGTTGCTCCGAATGACGGAGGCGCTATAAGCGTCACAGCGGCGCCAAGCGCTTGATTTGCGGAGTTCCGTCGCGTTGCAGAGTGTTTCGGTGCCCCCGCCCCGCGCCCACGCCCGCCCCGCTCCCGCATTCCCGACGCAGCCTCGCCGACCACGCCACGCGCCCCTGCCTCCGTTCCTCTTGCCCCGCCGCCGTCGTCACCGTTCTCCAATGCCACCGCCGCCTAGGACCGCATTCCGCTCGCCCTTTCACCTCCGCCCCGCCGCCTCCCAGCTAAACTCTCCACCCCGGCTCATCGCCGCCCCTCGCCCCGGGCGGTCGTTCACTGCACAGCAGCCGTCTGCACAATCCATGTCCGCCCGGTCCACTTAACGACCTCCGCCCACCGCGTGGAAACCGACCCATCCATCCGCACCTGCTTGCTTGCGCGCAGAAGCTCAACCCACGCGTCCGCTCAGATTCATGCGTGCCTTGTGATCGCCGCCACTCGCTGGCCTGCCTCCTGACAAACTCGCAACTTGTGACGGAGACAAAGGGTGGGGTGGGGGTCACGGAAGGGTAAAGCAGGGGCGAGGATGGACGCTTATCCGGACACGGGGACGCGGGACGGGCGTGGATGCGGGCGTTAGGGCGGGCGACGGGGCAGGCTAGGGGTGCGAAGGGACGAAATATAACGCAAGCGAGGTGCGGGGCGAGGAGGGGCCAGGGGAGGGCCGTCCAGGGGGACTCAAGAAAGGAGGCGGATGGGGCGGGGAGATGGGCATGGGACGGGGAGTGGAGACGGACATGAAGGGGGGGCTGCGGCGAGGTGTGGGGAATGGCCGGGGGCGAGTGGAGGCTATGGCGGGGGTGGCACGTGGCGAGGGCGCGTGGGTGGGCGGTGGGCGGGCGCGTGGGCGGGCAGCGCCTGCCGGCGCGGCGGCGGGCGCTGTGGTGTACACGGGGCGTGGATAGGTCGAGAATGCGGGCGGGAGGAGGTATATCTGTGTGTGTCGTTCTCTTCCTCGCGCGAGCACGCTCCGCTTGCTCTAGCTGTCGGGGCTGGTAAATATCTGCCTCCCCCTCCACTTTCCCATCGTCCGTATCTCATTCGACTAATATGCTTTGCCTGCACACACGACCGTCCAAATGTCTGAATGTTAGGAATGGGACTTGTGTCTCGTTTCAACCCACTTTTAACGTTTAATTTACAAGGTTTTATCTTTAATATTTGCGATTCATTATAACTATTACATTGCCAATTTAAGTTTTGTACTTTCTTCAAGTATTAACTTAGTTTTCTATGCACTTATATTTTAACAGGGTCAGTTGAGTTCTCCTAAGTTCGAAACACTCACAAGAGACCATTCACAAACAGTCGAAATATCGCAATGAATATCACGCACCTGCATAAAATAAGTGTTTGGCTTTTTCGCGTACTACCTGATGATTTCCGCAAAGCATCGCCCTATTTTTCACCGCAACTGCTTCTCTCTGTCCGTTGCTCTGCGCCGTGCTGTCCTGAGCCCCAGCGGGCGCAAAGTCCCTGACCGCACCTGCCCACACAGTTGCGTCGCGTTGACGCGGCCTCTGCCCACAAGTCAACTACTGGCATAAAACCCTAGCGAGCAGAAAGGCACATTGCATCTTGCTCGTTAAATATTTAACATATATATTCGTTAATATATTACAAAGATTCTATAATAGTGTGACCCTCATCTAGGGTTATTATGGTTTACCAAAATGCTAAACGGACTTCTGACGCCTATTCCAAATGACACTGAAATTGGACATGTGTCATTACCTATTCCAAATGACAAAATAAGTAATTATTTCGGAATTATTCATGACGTGTGCTCTAAATAGTTGTTATAATTATTTTTGTTTCCACTTTCATGCATGAGAATTGAAATTCAGTAATTTCGGCCTTGATAAACACCCCTTGTAGCACGGAGCTCCCTGGTGCTCCGAGCGGTCCTGCTGCGAGTGGTCTCGGCCGCCTGCGGTGCCGCACGCGTTGGCAGGAGGCTCTGACCGCAAACAGCCGCAGGCGGCCCAGGGTCGGCGCTGGGCGGGGGCGCCACACGCGGAATGTTGGTCAACAAAATAACCTCGCTGCGCCGGCGCTGCTCTATGCATGACCATAGAACGACCAGATTTTGTGGGGATCAGAGCTATCTTGCACATTTTGCTAATATCAACTTCCCAACGACCTTATATCTGTACCTACAACCTGTTTTGCACTGCATATTTCACGTTTATAGAAATCATTTTTATTGAACGACAAGCACTGTTTCTTAAATTATTAATAAATTAATTAATTTTTTATGGATTTCGTAGAATATTGAATTATTGTGCTTTACCGCACACTCAAATTCTATTAAAAATTATCATAATTGTTCCATTACAATAACATGTTCCGTCAAATTTTTGTACTTCTTATATTTTTGTCAGTGTACACATCTACATAGCATTGGGACTCGCCAGGCGCTACTTGGGCATGATTCTTAACATTCTTTATAATACATGAATGTTGATTTTAATATCAATAAGTAATGTAATAATAATATTATATAATATATTATATAATATATTATTATATAATATAGTATATAAAATATTATTATATAATATAATAATATTATTAATTTTATTATTATTGTTATAAACAGTCGCTAGCTACACCATTATGGTACCCGGAGACCACATGAGGTATATTTATATTGCTGCATGATAATGTTAAACTATTTTCAATTTTGGAAGAACCCGACTCCAACCGATGCACTAAAGCTCTTATCCAACTCCTGCTGCTGGTATAGAAATTAGCATATTGGTTTTTGAATTTCCCGTACGCATGTTCATACTGGGATTGTGGATTTTAGAAGGACAGGAAATCCTAGTATGTCATGTCACGTTTGAAATAAGGACGGACAATCCTCAGTTTGCTACGTCATGGTATGAAAATGGCCACTGGCAGCTGTCCGGCAATATTGAATCACTCCAGCAATATCCCGTCTCGCGTTGTCGTAACCAGATACTATTGAGATAATTAACAGAAACAGATTTAATCCCCATATTTTCTAAAAAATAATTTAAGTGATCTTCCTTCGATTGATCCCGAAATCCTGAGGCTACGTCGGCTATGTGAGTTTCCCCCAAACATATCAAGACATAGCATACGAAAAGAACTGAAGTATAACATACAGAGACAAGCTCTAAGCTCCCTACGGGACGCACGACAAGTGTGGCAGTGTAGTACATGAGACTGTAGGTGTGCTCCAGCGTTCGCCTGGTGTTGATTGAAGAAACCACGAAAAACTACCGATCAGAGCAACCGGTCACTGGAATTCACCTCCAGACAGCGGCTGAATATAACCTATCTCTCTAGGTAGTGTCACATATTCTGCTCACCTTGGGACCTCGCGGTCAGAGGCACTGCAGTGACTTCAGCTGATGCCCTGAGCCACTTTTGCCAGTTCGTGTGGAACGTGTTGAATAGTGCAGACTCGCTCTAAAGTTCTGAACGACGTAACACAGGTACAACGTTTCGCCTTCAGGCCAGCGTTTGGGCTCTCTGCCGCACAGCGCGACGTCGTGGTGTCCGCGGCGGGTCGCAGCTGGCGCTTGCACCGGACGCTCTCTCACGCCCCGCCACTTGCCGCCAGCGCCGTCACCGCCGCCCCTTGCCTAGCCGCCGCCGCCGCCACGACGTCGCGCTGCGCAGCCGCTGTTGGCCTCAGCTGGATAATTTATATGGATACACGGCGCGGCGGAGGGGCTTTTCTTGTCGGGCGGACTGGCGCTGACACGACGTGGAACTGGGCGACGCCCCGGGAAAGCGATTGGACGACTGACGGTGCAAAGGTACAGGTCGCAGAGCCATATCTCACATTTTATGTTTGAAATACTATGCTCAAAAATGGTGATAGAAAATAAAATGGAAGAGGAGTTATTGAAAAATTTCTGTATTGTGCAAAGAAAATATTATCTCATACAGGAAATTAATCAAAGAGCAAAAAGGTTATATCAATAGACATCTTGCTTTATTGAAGTTAGACATCTAAATCTATCAAGGGCAATACTACTGTAATAATAACTACTACCACTAGGTCCCAGTGATATGGAGGTTGCATTCGTTTCTAGAACCTGAATTTGCGGGTGCAAACTCATCTGCAGGTGGTGAAATTTCAATGACTGGATATTCTCGGCGTGCCATGACGCTTGTGATTCGCTAAGTGGTCGGCAAAACTAAATCCGCCAAAACTTCTCATTCTAAATTGATCCCACGTTCGCTCAGTCAGAGAGAGAGAAATGTGTAGATTCGACAGAGGGCGTTGTTGTGCTTGTCCTTGCAAATTTGAGAGAGACAATTAGATGAAAATCTGCGAGAGTCTGTGCTGGCAGTTAAGAAATTCTGAGAAATATAGACGATAAACATTATGAAACAATTTACACGTTGCCAGTGTTCGAATGTTAGTTAACAATATAATAATAATAATAATAATAATAATAATAATAATAATAATTATTATTATTATTATTATTATTAGGTGCGATGCACCTGTTTCACGCATGTCAAGATAGTAGGCAACGTAACAAGCTCACTGAAGTTCGCGGGCACTCTGTCTAGAGGAACTAGCGCGATATTTATAAGAAAGGTTTGTACAAATGTCTCCAAAGTGGTAGTAGATGAATGCTCACGACAGATTTTCATGTGCCGTTTCATCATGCGCGATTACATCCCTTTCTGGATTTGAAGGGGAAATGCAAGTGGAGTCAGGGGAAGTTGTCCGTTCTCGCGGGAGTGCCGGCCTTTCCTGGCTGACTAGGGCCACATGCGCGCTCAGTTTACCATGATTGTTCCATTTAATAAGATAAGTTTCCCAAAGACACTAACATTCGAGCTTATTTTCAGAAAACTCGTCTAAGTTTCTGTCTTGTACAGAACCTAATTTATTTCTGCATTAAAATTGCCTTCAAATATCTTTTGACAACCTAAAATGTTTCAATTAAAATTTTTCTGTGAAGTAGAGTAAAGATAAAGACTTGAATTTTGAATTGGATATCTGTTGATGCTAATACTAACGCATTTCATTGAACTTTCGTCAGGCTTGTGATATTTAATTTAAATATTTATGGAAGAATTGTGAAGAATGACTTCCTTTCAAAAGTAACTACAAAAATGATCGACATTATATTTGTGAATAAAGAATTCTAGAGAGCGTATTTACACATATATAAAAATATTAAACAGGTATTGAAAATCATTTCACAGTGTGATAATATGCTATTTTTCATTTTACGAGTATTTTTATTTCGTGTCTATGCCATTTTTACTTTAACGATCAAATTTCAAACTAATATTAGAATCACCATGCCTTATTTTAAGTTTTCCATTGTTTGGATAGTGAACTCACTTCTGTAAAATGAAGACAATTTCAAAGAAAAAAATGCTTTGAGGTAGAACTCGTGAATCGAAAATATATTCATGTTCTTCGAAGTGCGAAGATAAATTCAATAAAGACAAAAACAGATGTGTAAATGATATATCTTAGAAACAAAGAACAGACTCACAAAAGAAAATCATTAAAAAGACTTTATATAGGAAAACACTAAACAAACGGAACAATGAGTACGGGCGGCGCGCCTCTGAATGTGCAAATAAACGGGTACAAATGAAAGCGGACGCTCGGTGTGTCGCGTGAGGCGACATCGCTGCCTGATTACTCCTAAAACGGATCGCTTTCATTCATCGGCCTCCATTATCTGGATTCGTTCTGCAGCGAGCCGGAATGATATTGCTCCCGGCCGTTCGCACTTCATAAGCCGCGTCATCTGCTCTCCATTGCTGCCGCTGCGCCCGGCGGCGCAGCGACCGCCCGCCCTCGCGCTGGGCCACACCCGATCACCCACCCGCCCTCGCGCCGGCCCACACCCGAAAATCCGCCCGGTCTCATGATGGGCCGCACCCGATCACCCACCTGCCCTCGCACTGGGCCAAACCCGATCACCCGCCCGCCCTCGCGTTGGTCCAGCCCGCCCTCGCGCCGGCCCACACCCGAAAACCCGCCCGCTCTCACTCTGGGCCACACCCGATCATACGCCCGCCCTCGCGGCGGCCTACACCCGAACACCCACCCGCTCTCATGCTGGGCCCCACCTGATCACCCGCCCGTCCTCACACTACCATCGCACGCACGCACGCGTGTGGCGTGCGTCGCATCTCCGCCAGCAAGGGCTCGAATTCCGACTGTGGCAGGATTTTCGACATTAGACAGTTAGATAGGTCGAGTTGTGTCGCTCTCCGGAGAAGAATTTCAGCAGCCGGGTGCTGCGATTGGTAGTTTTCCGAGATTTCTACGATCAACGCCAGCACCAATGCTGGAGTAGTATCCTAACGAATGGACAACGGGCCGCGCGGTATCTTTCCTTCTTCATCCTATCCTCACCCCTTACTTACACACACACACTAATATGCACTACACTACCACACATGCCGGGGGACCAGTTGGATCTTAGAGCCTGTCCGAGCTGGGGCGGTGGCCCGCTGGTGGGAGATACCTGGCAAGGGAAAACCTGCTAACCGACGGTAGGTCGGCTCTGGAAAACGCCTTCTCCACCACCTCGCGAGCAAAAAACACGGAATACACTTGCGGGGAAAAATACCTTAGCATTTGACGTGCCCGGAATAACTAGTAATCAATCAATCGGCCTGCGGTTGTCACAATTCTTCAGTGACGACTCAGCGCAACTGGAGTCAAGAGTCGCAGTTTCATTTACAGTACCCACTTTAAAAAATCAAAATATCTATTTCAGAATCAAGGGGCCGTGACATCAGTGCGGTCGATAAGGGAGTTTGAATTTTGGTGAAAGTTCTGCTTCCATTGCAGCCCGTAGTGTTGTTCACAGACGGATGGACAGATAGACGTGTTGATGTAAACCAACTTTTTGGCTATCAAGGACCCACAAAAAGTGAATATTGACTAAAAAAAGTGTTAGAGGAAGACATTCACTACAAACACTAACAAGAATTTTGAGCAATGAGAGTTGCTGGGAGGCGTCGCTAGGTAGCAGGGCGGCAGCGTCGACAAGGCGACCCACTGAGCCGGAACGGCGCGAGCAATGAAGAATCGCTCCACAGGCTCGGGATGTATAATGCGGCTGGCCCGTGAGGCCGTGGTCAGTCCCGAGCTAGTGCAGGGTGTGAACGAGTCCGTGACTAGTGTTGTTTAGCGGTTAATAGGTAGTAAGGTTATTCTTCTGGTGATTGTGATTTTGCGCTTGGTAAAGGGACACCTTCTGGCAAACGGCTACCTGGCTTTGAATATTTGTTTATGTTATGGAATGTGGAATAAAGTGACTTGGAATTACGAACTGTTGTTTCCTTTGGCCTGAATTTACAACACTATATACAGTTCGCTACTTCTTCAAATTCGGTTAAGTACACATTATCCACGATTTGTGGGTCAATGCTCCCAAAATATGAGTTTGGTAGCACACCGTCTGTTTGTTCGCCAGACATTCCGTCAGGGGTCAACACTAGCGTCTAATGTCCAAACGTGTTCAGACGGTTTCCCAAAAATTGACGTTCTCCGATCTATCAGGCCAAATTCGAGGCCCTGCAGATTTGAAAAGGTTATGATTTTATGGATTGTTTACGTGAAGCGTTAGGAACATTTTATAACTTTCCTATAATGGCTCCAAATTTTGGGATCAATTTTTTTCTGGGATAGAGAAACGATTCAATTTTTTATTTAATATAGAAAATACATTTATATAAACTGCGCAAATGCATGTTTTGTTGGACTTTCTAAATTTTTGATAACTGAAAAGGTTACGAATAACGTGGGAAAGTATTTGCTGTGGTAGCACCACTGGGTTTTTACAAGATTCAGGTGTTTTCGAGGCAACATAAGGCAGTTCCTAAATAATTGAGGCTCACGGAAGTAAATGATTGTAAACCGTATCAATTGACTTCTTCACAGGACAAGCAACTCAAAGAATTCTGTAAAGTAGGTGATAAACATAAAAAAGCACATTTATCGCATTAAGGGATTGTGCATACCTTACTATATTGTATTGGATTCTTTAATCAGTGCATGTCTAGAAGAAACTAAAAAGGTAAACTTAGGTAAAGGAAATAAAGGGAAGCTAAAATGTACCAATTTTGTTTGAGTGGTTTACAGTTGCCTACTCGCAAGCGCCTTCTTTACAGGTAGTGTAGTGCGTGTAATGTCAAAGCTATTGGATAACCTCCGGTGTTTGTTTGCCAATTTCCTCCCTGAACTATAACTCCCTATAACTGAAGTTTATAATTCACGACGGCTTTTGCCTAAACGTATAATGTTTATCTATACTTTAATAAAATGCTTCTGAAATTCCTGCTTCTATATTATAATTGCTCTCCCAAGCCTTGGGCTAGCTCTAAGCTGAATGCTCCTGTGTGTTTACAGTGTTGTTTAAGTTCTAAATAATACCATCGTTTAATTGACCTCAACCGCGTTACGCCTGTTATACGAGGTGTTAATAAACTGACATTATGATTGCAATGTTGTCACTTAAGGGGCAGTAAATTTGATGAAACGCAACTCAATTCTCTAGAGAGTTTAATAACTCTCACAAAGGAAAATAATCGGGTTAAATCTCATTAACCACTTGTCAAAATTGCATGAAAGGTCGTAATTGTACAAAACATTACGATTGTTATCAACTCCATTACCAAAATAAACGAGCACTCAGTGTTACAGAATGCGAAGTGGAGAAGGCCTCCAGTGGATGCGTACTTCACGTAATCCTCAGAGCATTTACCTACTTTTCCATTCGCAATTACAAACTAATTCACCACTGTAAAATAATTTTAGTATCACTTTACTTAATGAACAGGTAGATTGCCGCAAAAAGATATGTCGTTGCATTATTTGGAGTAATGGCCGATTTGATGATCGATGTACACAATAATGTGTTTAGATTCTTCATATGGAGAAATTAGTAGTAATGTATCTTGTTTACATCTGTGAATAATATATTCTGTTAAGATGACCCGCACTTCTGTGTGAAATTTCAAACACCGAGGTTGTAAAGCTTTCAAAAAAACTGAACTTACACTCCAGTGAAATATGTAGAGCCATGGCTTCCTACAGTACAGTTACAGAGGCGTGGTAGGACTCAGTCCCTACTACCGTGTTAACAGGAAAAATATATTTTGTATGAAAGTATTTATCCTGGCGTGTATGGTTAATAATGGAAAGGTGTTACATTATGTAGGTAAAGTAAGTAAGAGGAAATTACAATACGTTTCGAGGGACGCCAAAAATATATAAAAATTTTTTGTAATGCGCATGCCAAATATTACTACAAATGAAAGAAAAAGTGGGAGAGGAAGTATGCTTATGCATAATAAAAGGTCTCTACTCTACTCTGTCTCGTTGCAAAATAACGAGGCATTAATTCTTTAATACCGTTGGCTTCCAGAAAACATTGGCAACTGGAAAGTGTGGCTTATCCAACGGAGCACGAGAAGGCAAGATAAGTCTGAAGCCGTTATACAGTTATAGTGGTAAGTTAAAGTTACTTCATGGCAAACGCATAAAAAGTGTTTATTTGCTGCAACATTATTTACAACAATGTGGTCTTGAAAATTATTCATTTGTGAAAAGGAAACATGATAACACGTTTTTTTTGTTAAATTTATTTCTACCTGCTCGGCATTTCTGCCTTTCAGGGGTGTTCATTATACAATATTCTACACATTAACTTTTAGGGATGGACATCCGCATGCGTTACCTCCTCTCTCAGGGGTCTGATAAAACATTTTTCTTTGAGATGAAACTGTGGATAACAGTTTTTGGAGTTATGTGATAATTTTGAGGAGAGGGTGTCAGTGGGTGGAATTTTTGGAAAGTGGAAGATGGGTAGGTGATTTAAGGTGGACGAAGAGAGTCTTTAGGGAATCGTGATCTTATTCTTTTTGATGAACCATACGTTTTACCTAGCTTGAATATTGTTGTACTGCGCAATTGGCGAAGGGTTGAGACCAATTTATGAGTCCTAAGATTTATATATTCGTTAATGGATGATATATTTAGTTCATTTTGGATTTGTATGTTGCTTATAAACCAAGGAGCTTTAATGATCTTTCTGAGAAATTTATTTTGTATTATTTCTATTTTATTTAGGTTTGTTTTTGCGGCGTTATTCCAGATCGGGCAGGCATATGTGAGGGTTGGTCGTATTATTGTTTTATAGATGATTAAGCCGCAGTCAGTGCTAAGTCCGGAATTTCTATTTATTATTGGATATAGATGATAACACGTAAATGCGTTTTGGGGGGGGAAATGATTTGTGCTTTCTAACAAAGAAATCAAAAAGTATTTTTTCGTAAGGTTACTAAGAACTCGTGCTTTTCTTGGATTGTAAATTAATTTTAGTAGAGAACTGAACGCTTGAGAATACGTTACTTAGTGTAGTACTCGTTTCGTGTTCCATTTCTTTAGATTATCACTAAATTCGCGTAAGTTTATTTTGATCAATGTTCTCCGTTTTCAAGCCAATTTATTCTTGTTGATATGAATTTTTCAGTGTTACAGTAATATTTGTGTACATTAAATATCTCTATTTTTATTGGCCATGATACAATTACCGTTATAATAATGAACAATGAATGAGCTAACAACTTAAAACATATTTCCATAAGGTAATGTTTTAAAATATACCTACATCAAGAATATTTTTGCGTATTACAGACCATTCTTTCAAAAATAAAGTGAATGCTGCGTGCTGTAGTTCGTTCTTTTTTTTTTACAATAAATTTACAAAGGTAGAACGAGATGTACGATTAGTATGATCAATTGCTTCTAGTTCTTGCAGATTTTTAGAATTTTTACTTTGAATTTAGGAATTACACTCGTTCAAAGGACACATTTTACACTGGTATAAAGAATACATTAGCAAATTTTACGTTGCCCTGAATTGTTGATTACATGCTCAAACTGTGCTAGTTGAAGCCAATGTCAGTACAAAGACTGACAGTAGGGGATTTTCTGGGAATGAAAGAAAAAAAATGTATTGACCAAGGAAAAATAGCCTGTACACGATATCAAGGATAATATCGCGTTTGCAGTCTTCCGATTTTATTCAAGTCGGTATGTAGATTTGGAAAAAGAATAATGTATTTTTCTTGGTATATTATAAAATACACAATTAACTTTTTTAATTTTACACTGTTTTCCAACATTATTAAGTTAGGTAATTATTTTTAGAGAAATACTTGTGCCATAGGTAGACCTATATTATTGGTGAACATTTTAATGGGTACTTAACTTATATTTACGATGAACGAAGTGAATTTTTCGCTCTTATTTTTAATTAAATAAAACATAATTTTTGAATATGGGAAAAAGGTTTTTAATTTTCATGTAAAAAAATTGATTTAACAAATACATCATAATTTAGTTCGATACAATGTCGTTGTTTCCAACGTATTTGGCGCAGAATATACTGCAATTTCATCCATTTTGCTCTTCGGCACCTACAAATGTACCTGAATCGGGTGATACAACTGCCTCGATTGGAATTCTTATTGATTACGAGGATCGGCCCGAAAGTAATGCCCCACATTTTCCCCTTCATGCAATAATAATGGTAATTTACTATTGGTTGACGTTCTCGGGCATGTCAACTGCTACGGTCAATAGTCCAGTTTGTCTCATGAATAAATTATACCGAGAAATAATCTGCCCCCCCTTTTTAGATATAACACCTACCTACATGTCAGTTTCGGGTGTTACTCCTCTAGGTATTTCCCTCATTGGGGCCCCAACCAGGACAATCCCTAAGCTTCCGACTGGTCCCCCGACTTGCGGTTTGGTGTAGTGCTTGTGTATGTGAGAGTGTGTAAGCAACGAGAGAATAGGACAAGGATAAGAACAAGAGAGGAAAGATCGCGCGCGGCACGTTTGTTAGAGTACTGCTTGGCATTTGTCTGGTATTGATCGGAAAAACCCTGGAATACTACCGATCAGAGCAACCGGTCGCTAGAATTCTCTTCCTGGCAGCTACTGCATTCCATCTAGGTTTACAGCTAGTGTCAAAAATACGCCATCATCGGGGCTCAAACCGTAGACCCTTTTGGTCAGAGTCGCTGCCAAGCCATCGGCCGTGCTAGCTCTGAACTAATTTGAGTCGATATGTGAATTCCGGAGTCCGCCTGCTACGAGAGTTTTTTTTCGTGAATTTCCTCCTATTTCGTGTGAATGCTGAAGGAATATCTGGTGACAATGGGCAATAGAGTACGGAATTCTTCCTTCTGCATTCTTGGAATCTGGCAAAGCGCTGATTTCATTTCGACATGCATTCCATCCTGCCCGAACCCGAAAGACTTCTGAACATCAACAAATTCCCAAATGTCTGGTCTGAGTCCGACGGGGATGTACTGCCATATTGCCATTCCTGCTGAGATCTACAATATTATATCCTTCTGCTTGTACTATCATGACAATCGCTAAGTTCGTATTGGATTCATTACTTGGATATGCGCAATGATATATCCTTCTACATACATAATAATGACACGTGAGTTAATATTGGCTTCACTGGTGTAATAAGAACAATAATATACCGATATAACGGTAACTTGTACTATAACCGTAATCTGTGAAGTGACACACTGCACTGCTGGAATACGCACAATGTTGTATCCTTCTGCTTGAATCACCCTGATCTTTCCATTTATATTGGGTTCACCTCTGGGGGATTTACCGCGTTATTCCTGAACCCTTACGTCGTTGGCATTCGTGGCAATGGGAGTGAGGTCAACAGGGCGTAGTGTGCGTTGTGGAGGCGATGGAGCTACGTTCTCCCGGAGAGCAACGCCAATCGTCTCCCACGGAAATGCGGACACGTCAGTGCAACACGGCTGAGTGCAGATCGAGAGCAGGAGCTGCTGTGCCCCTCCCTCCTTGCCGAGGCCGTGCGCGCTACAGGAAAGGTGCGCGCAGTGGTTGAGTGCCATTACTTGAAACTGGGACAGCGGCACTGGGCAGAGAGGATGAATCGGCGGAAGAAGCACTCGCCCGCTTGTAAAAACTGAAGCCGATTGAGAGGACGCGGCGGAAAAACTTAGCCTCGTTGACCGGGAGGTGCTGAGGTTCGAGTCCCGACGGTGGCGGATTTTCGGCTCTACCTTCAGAGCTAGGTTGGACCTTCCTCTAACAGGTTATGTCATCACATTTCCTATATTTACGAGAGCAGTCAAATGTTATTATATTTATTGTACACAGAAACATGGTTTATCCACTTTTTCGTTACCAAGTCTCCGCAATTAGAGTGTTTTCGTCGAAAATTTGCCGTTTTTCGGAGCTCGGTTGCAATACTAGCCTTTCTTACGAATGGTGAGAAACGGGAACACGGGGAATCATACCTCGATGTATTTGGTATCTGCAAAATTAACTAATAAGCTAACACATAAGCGTGATTGCTGGGCGGTACTATATATTTTATTTCTGATATGACTATTTTTCTTGTCATAATTCTACCTACTTCGCATTTTGAGGGTATTTCGTCCTGAGGAAGATCGCAATATGACGTTCGAAGAATTGGTAACTGTGCGTAGGTCGCAATCTCCCGCACACCGCTACATCTGAAAGTTAAACTTTAGTTTCTCTACTTAAACTTATGCTTATTACACGGAACATTTTCATTGTACTTATTCGTTATCATTGAAATTAAATTTTCTTCAGACAAAAATGGCAACATATTTTCTAACTTTCTCTCAAAACCTAATTTCATATGCAGCTGTCAAAGAATTGGGAATAAACAATTGTTCTAGAGGGAAATAATTGAAACTTTTTTTATCCTTAAACAAGTTATTTACTAGTATTTATTTTTTAAATATTCATCACAAACCTCACAGTTCCATTTAAGATACATTTTCTAACAACCAATTCGAGCCTCGACATTGGAAAAGCATATCGGAAAAGCGCAAGAATGAACATCTTGAATTTGACGTTGACAATACCAAAGGAAAGCTTTCATCTTCGAAGTCCTGGCAATGCGACACACATCATTCGACGTCTTCACTTTGCTGTCATCCTGTCGGGAGGTCTTCTGTATTTTAAAATGAAACGGGTGTACCACCGGGGAGAGCGGAGCTCTTGATATGCAAAGCGCATGTAAATGAATCTTCAGACGACGATCGTTATATTCTTCCGCCATGCGAGCACCGCAAACAGCAAAGTGGAGGTTGTTTGCGTACGCTGCATCACGCGTCTTATGCGTCGCCTTTGTTGCCTCTGAGATCTGAGAAGAACGCACTCAGGAAGAATTATTTATCATACTTTATGAGCTTTTCCTTTAATGCTGTTTCATGCTTTTAGATATGAATGATCAGTTAAAGACGAACTCTACACGAAAAAAATATTGAAATCTTTTATGGAGAACGTGACATGGGAGTGACCTATTTATCCTAAGAACTCTTTTCACAAAATAGTTTAAAATCGACCTTCCAGATGGCTACTAATTTTAGATTATGCTAATATAAACCTGCAGTAAACTACATCAAATATTCAAACGATTCACCTACTTCAGAAAAGAGGTGTTTGTGACAATAATTTCTACCTTTAATAAAGTTCTCGTTATTGCCAGAAAGGTACGCAAATATTCCTCCTCCGAATGAAAACGAAAATATAGATACAAGAAGGAAAATACTTAACCGTCCCGCATACTCTTAGAAATTAAATGAAAATGGAAATGTGTTTAGGGCAACATGTTCAAAGAGTATATTTGAACCCTGAGCTAATCTTAGAAATATTTTACTTATACTTAAAATTGTGTTGTTTATTGAGATATTATGTTAACTGTGCTTGCAAAATTCTGAAATTGAGTTGTTGGTCATCAAATATTTGTAAAACTTTAATCGTTGCATCTAAAAATATAATTTTTTAACGGACAATGTATTACTTATTCTCTTTCGTGGATCATTCAGAATTAATAACGCAAAGTCATCACAATTTATCTCTAGGATATTCGGCTATAAAAACTTTCTCCTTAAACGTCATGAACTCCAGGAGTTTTGTAGGTTAGTTATTTATATTGCATGTCACGGGGAAATTTATTCCTGCTTGAAATGTCCCGAGTCTCGTCGCAATCTCTCCAGCCAGAAGCTCCGGACTCATCCAGCCCGAGGATAAACGCGTAGATCACATCGGGAGACCGCCATTGAAGCCCCACCCGCAATCGACGGCCTCATCGCTCTAAGCGATGCGATTGTCCGGCTCACCACAATCACCTCCCGCCGCCCCAGCACAAAGGCCCCCGAAACATCGGCGCTCCTTTGTTTACCGTTAATGGGTGGCTTATTGACCCAAAAGTCTCGCGCTAATGAGGTTAATTTTATAATTGTGCTGCTGCTGCGCCGCCGCCGCCGCCCCGCCCCGCCCGCCCCGACCCGCCACGTCGCGCATTGGCGCGGGAAGCGGAATTTTTCGCAGGGCACTAACACGCGTAGGGAGATAACTTCGATTGTCGGCAGGGGCGTGACGGTGCGGGGCGGGGAGGGGCGGGGAGGGCGGGCGAGCGGAGGCAGAGCGAATGTGGGGGGAAGCGGGCGAGGGCGGGAGGAGCTGAGGCCGTCCCTGTCCTTTCTTCTTTAAATGCAGGCGGACCCTCTGCTGGTTGGGAATGCGCGCTCCGGGTGGATTAAAGGTAGCGCCTCTGCTGCGGTTCAAAGGCTCAGCGTGGGTGGGGAGTGGTTGAGGCGCTTCCACAAGGAAGAGATACTCGAGTACTTGCCCCTGGAGACAACACGTGCTTGCCAACTGGTTCTGACCTCCTTCAAATACGCTGTTTAACTCGTATTTTAACTTGTAACGTTAACATTTCCTTCGTGCTGGAAGTAATAAACAAACTTTATTTAATCAAATAATTAAACTAATTGCTGATGGTAATTGATACATGCTAATTGTACTTCATAATTAATTACAAAACTGTTTATTTATGTACTTCTCATAAAGTATCAATTGGGAGAAGAATACATAATTGCCGCAGTTCTGCAACCGGATATCTGACGTGGAATCTCTGCAAAAGGTGTTAAAGCGTAAGATGATGATGCTAATTATGTTGTATGAAGTGACTGTCCCTGATTCGAAGATGGAATAGGGAGGGCAATTAGGGGAAGGGGACTCCGAGAAAATGTGCCGCGAACCCGCTTTGTCCTATACAAATTCTACACATTTCGACTAGCATATAAAACCGATCTGTAGAGGTGCAATTCTAGCTATATACAGAGAGCTTCGTTATAGACTACCACTCGTGCAGACTAACTAGAGAGTTTTAGAAAGCGTGAAACACTCTATTGTATACCTTACAAACCCTCTTTTCGGCTTTGGACATGCGAACTGTAACGATACGATCGAGTTATATCGGAAAACGATATTAAACCAAAATCATCGTATGTAATCACGATACTAGGAATTTGTTCCCAATTGTGATGGCAGAGGGTGCTGCTAATTTGGTAGTGCCGTGCATATAGGCAACGTAATGTTGGTTGACAGCTCTTGTGGAACAAGTGCGAATGAAAGGGATGTGTTGTAGTAATTCGGCATTAGTAGCACACACTGCCATCAGATCCGACAGCACTTCCATTTTCGTCGTTTAGAACGAAAATATTGCCAAAGTCTTTAAGCAATAAGCCTTTAAGACTTTAAGGCCAGGTGACGTGGTTGCAATTCATGTTCAAGAGCTGTCATCCTAGTACAGCAATCACTAGTCATAATGTACTCAGATATAAATAATTTCAGGAACGTAAAGTTCCCTGCGGCTGTTAGCAGATAGTACTAAAAGCTCTATGATAGCTTTTCAGATATTACGTTTAAACAGTGCAAAAGCTTTTCGATTTGACTTTTGTTCATACCAATGCTGGCTTTGCAAGCCGGACATGTATTTGAATGAGGCGCGTAAATGTGGCCCCAAAATGACTGCAAGCCATTTGCACTGGGGAAGGTCGATAGGATGGTAGAGCCTTGAACCGCAAGAGTTACTGTGCGATACGGAATTCGTATGTTCTGGTTCATAAGCACGAGCGCCACTTGTTAAAAATTAGTGAACTCCAATGACTGATAAAATGTCTCTAACGTGCATTCATCATCACATAAATGACGAAGGAATCATATTCCTCGCAAACGAGAAACTCGAGACAAATCTATGTTTAGTTTGCTCCTATCTGAACTATGAACATCATAAGTACGTCCAGAAAGGGATTTTTATTGTGTACTACATGATAGAAATAACATTAATCAGAAAAATTGTTTATAATAAGTACATATGTTTAAATTCAAAAAGACTTGATGATGCATCTTGATAAACCATGTTGAGAATAATTGTATTTGCTTGTAGAATTAATAATCGTCATTTCCTGCTATACTTAACGAACATTACAGTGCATACAGGGTCAGGGTGTTGATGTCCCACAAATTACTGACTGAGCGTAATCCGAGATTTTGAAATTACGGAAATTGATTATGTCCATAAGTAGAAACTGTGTTCAAACATATTAAGGCTAAGCTTCTTTGCATTAATTGGCATTCTCTACTTGAACTGATTGTTACATCATATATCACCAAATTTTGATTTATCTTTTAATGGAGGATCAAAGGTTAAATGTTTGGAGTACACAGGAATATATCGTCTATAATTTATATTTAGGAATTCGTTTAACCTGAAAGTTATTTATTTGAAATGATATTAAAGTTGTTTCATGGGCAAAAGTATTTAGTTGGCTTTATCTATAGATATATGTTAGAACGAAGGCAGTTTTTTAAAAGAACATTAATTTCAGAAACAATTTTAAAAATAAACATTTGTTACTTTTATTGTGTATTGGCATAGATAATTTATTGCTACATGACTTGAGATAATTTTCGAATAAATTTTAAAATTATGAGTTCACGGTTTATTTCTGTAAACAGTTTTAAACATTATTGATATATTTTTAATACTTATTTTGATATATTGAATGATTAACAAAGAATAGCACATATTTAGTTTACACCAAGCATCTTATATATGTATAATATATATATATATATATATATAGATTTTTAAAGATTATATTAAGTATATATATTGAAAACGAAGAACTATTCCGCATGATATACCAAGCAAAATGATACTAATTCTAAGTAAAAATACACTAAATCGAATCAGCGTAGATAACGCCCGCCGCGCCGCGCTGCACCAACGGCAAACCGGGGCAACGGGCGAGGCAGCGACGTTGGCAGTAACCGACATAGCCGCAAGCGCAACACGACAACGGCTGTGCTGCCCCAGCAATGTTATGTAGTAATTACCAATAGTTGGAATGATTGTAGCCATTAAGTGGAGATTAAAGTCTAAAAAAATAGATTATCAGTATGATAGGAGAAACGGAGTGCGCACCAGGACCGGATCAGTGAAAAACATTAATATTGGTTTGATTGACCGACAACACGGTTCCATGTCCGCCCGTTGTGATGCAGCCAGGCGGCGCCAACCCGTGCGAACAGTCGAGCTGGCAATTGAGAAGAACGGTTGTGATCGGAGCTGCCACGGCGGAGCCATTGCGCGTTGCAAGTTAGTATATGTGATATTTGCTTGCATTGCTGGGGTGGATCCCGGCGAGTTTCTTAAGCCCATTGCATCGGACGGCCGCGGAGCCGACCGCTCTGAGGGAGATCGTTCACCGACAAGCTTCGGGTAGGACCGAAGAGTTTGCGAACACGCGCCGCCTTGCACGCGCCCACGCTCACCTCCCGCCAGCCGGTGGACATCGAAGCTTCAAGTAGCGTTACTCGTGCACGAATTATTAAAAGGCCTTGCGCATTAGTATTGTAAAGAATTTATGTATATGAGTGTGTCATCCAATCATAAGTTTCAATTGCCACAAAAGAGTTTCCTCGATCATTTCCTTCTAATGCAGCATCAATTCCCCCTGGAAGCCCATTTACAGAATGAACCGTCCACTTTATATTATTTATTTGTCGTGAAGTACCGTTCCCTAGGTAACGTCACATTATAAAATATAAATATATAATAATAATATATATATAATATATATAATTATATATATATATATATATAATATGTTTACGAAAGTATAGTGCGTTTAGTTTTCTATGCTAAGAGTATAGAATTTAGTCTCAAGTGTTTGTTGAATTAGTCATATGAGATTGCTGACTCAAATGACAAACTGCAATTCATTTCGAAATGATGTCTTCAACTTAACACATGCGTAGGACTTTTGATGGTATGCGAAGGCGATCAAGTTAATATCTCTTATTTTTCGAAGATAAACTGCAGAAAATGAAAAGCAAGGTAACAGTATTTAAAATCAGCAGCACGCATCTTAGAAAGAAACGTGTTTGATTTAGTTAAATGATATAAGTTATTAATGAGAGAAAAATAAGATTAGCTAAAAGCCGACTACTGAAATTGTCATAATTTTTAAACAAAGTAATGAATATTCAAGGTATATTTTACGAAGCATTTACACCGAATGTTCGACGAATTCACAAAATGTTTCAAATTCTTAACGGATGGAACTTACTTTACACATTATTGTTGTTGAGGGGGATACGCTTGGTTCAGGGTTGGGGGACGGATGCAGCGTAGACTAAAGGACGCAAGTGGTAATGGCATCTGTGTGCTTTGCGGTGATAGGGAAGACTGGATCCACATCCTCTTAATTTGCTGTGCAACCGAATCATGGAGAAAAAAATGGATGGGAATGGGAAATTACTACTTTCTAAACAGGAACGTAACGCTCGCCCAAAACATTTTAGGTGATAAAAGGTCTAAATTCATGAAAGAATTAGGAACATTTTTAGGAAAGATTCGGACCATTAGGGAAACTGAAATTAGGGAGTGGGAAAACAGCACCGGTTAGCTTGAGCGGAGCCTAGACTGGAGAGAAATAAATAAGTCAATAAGCTAACAATATGTAAGTTAATCAGTAATTTTATGTTAAGTTAGTAAACAGTTAAGAAATAAGTCATAAGTCGTAGTCAGTTGGTAAGTAAAAGGTCAATATAATAAATAAAATAAAACTGGCATAGTAATAAGCACATTAGGGGGGCAGGTAAGGGGGAATCGAAAATATAAGGGCAGAGGCGCTGGTGCGGACGATCTTCTGTGGTGATGTTTGATTTCAGGTGCTGAGGAGGCCAAGCACTGGAAGGAGACGGCGGGACGCCCACGCCAGAAAATAAATAGTTAAAATAAACGTCAGATAGATTAGTATGTATTCGGCTTCTGACGGCAGGTTTTTCCCCCTTCAGGGGTTTTTTCCTGAGCCGTACCTTATGGTCTCTGTTCCGCGGCTTTGATGCGAGACCATTTGGGGTGAATACCAGAATTCGAAAGATTAGAACGCGAAAGGATGTAGGTATTGTAATGTCTTAAAGGCCTTCGGCCTAGCCACATAGGATCAAGTAAGCTAATTTGTCTGTAATAATTACCTATTAAATAAATAATAAATAAATAATAACATTATTGTTGTTGAGATAATTTTAGTTTATTGCAGAGGAGCTTTCGAATGAATCCATTTTTCAGTTCTTTCTGGATTCCAGCAAAACTATTCCAATTCAAAGACTCCCCTCCCCGGTTATCGTACAATTGCCTGATTTAGTGAATCCACAAGCCATGCTTGCTGAATTTGTGCCCTCCAAAATCACCTTTGGTATACGAGCATCATTTGTTATCAGTAATCCTTTGTATGTGGTCTGTTCAACAACCATTAGGACGTTTCTGTTTATACTTGAAATTATGATGAAGTTTAATTTGTTATTGTCAAAAATTTCATTCCGTTCAACTTTTCGTGCGAAATACGAGTTTCGATTTCGAAGGCGCGTTTGCGTAGAAACTATAGATTAAAACAAACTGACATTTTGAACTTAATCAATATTTAAAATAAACTCGTTAATTTTGAACTTTAAATTGCCTACTTTAATATTTTATATAAAAAATAGCAGACAAAATTTTCTTTAATACTTTTTACAAATGTCCCAGCGACTTGTAAATTCAACTTTGATAAAACATTCTAATTCGTTCTTGTTGTGTAAAAGATATTCTTAATGCACCTTGAACCAAACATTAATTACTAAAGTACATTAAGAGTACTTTTAAACGATTAAAATGAAGTCCAAACGTTTCATTCTTTCAAAAATAAATCAAAACTAAAGATTATAGTGTCTTCTGGCCACATTGTCTCAAAGTTACAGTAGTGTATATAAATGTTAAAAAGGAGGTTTTGGAGTTTGGAGTTATTATCGCACACCATGTAAAAAAAAATTTTATTAATACATTAATGCAACTTTGCAGTGAATGACAATATTTTCGACATTGCGACATTTGCGAAAGCGTTCTCGATAATATCACAACCGAACATTTCATCTTTAAAATTTACTTATAATAGTGCGGTTGTCGCCCAAGTACTTTAGATAGTGTTAATCTCGTAATTAGTGTAACTAGTTTCAAGCTGTGAACTGTATTTTGGACTATTGAACACCTACAAAATGTGCCGTGTGTAACATCGCGATCTCACTGTCCATGTCCGACCTAGGTTGTATCTCGCAAACTTTACTCATGCAAAACATATTTCGCTGTACTGATAATGTCTCAGTGGCGAACCGTCAGTGTGCGAGCACGTTATCCGAGTCTCTGCAAGTTCGCCAGCCTTCCACCGCTATATGTGTTTTCTTTGCTGAATGCAAAAACTGTGACTGTTTGTGTGTTTTGTACGAAAGGTTCCACAACCTAAATTCCATTACAACCTGCCTTCTGATCTTTCTCAAGGCTTCATACACTGTGTGCAATTTTACATTCCCCAAAGTTCACTCTTCTATTATCTATCGCACTACGCTGAATGCCTTTAAGTATCGCAGCACCTGGCACGACGCAACGGGTGACGTGCATGGCGATGGTAAAGGACGAGATCCCTAGGGCCCTTTCTCACCCGCATCGTCTCGCGCACGCCCTGTGGCCGCTCCAGGATTTATAGGTGGCGCTGGAGGGCTGGGCGGGCACCGCGTCGCCCCGCCCAGCATCCTCCCGCCTCTGAGCACAGCCCCGCCCAGGCCGTAAATGCCGCTTCTTGCATTTACTTGGAAGGGCGCGTAGATAAATCTGACCGACAGCGTGACCCTCGTTGAAAATTCCGAGGAGCAGCAATTTCCATCACGAGCCGTGGCGGGTTCGAAGAAATGACGCAGGTGGAATATTTAATATGTTTTCTTGGAAAATAATGGTCGTACTTTTATCAGGTGTGCTGGACATGAAAACGTTCAATGATATTAGGATTTTAAGAACGAATAAACCACTTGAAAAAATAGTGTAAATGAGCTGATGTGGTATGAAGGATGTCGGAGTGAATTTAATGTCAATTTCATTTTACTGTTCAATCAACGTCTCTGCCTAGTTCAGAGTGGTTTAGAAGTAAGGCCTGGTATATTACTTTAACTTACACACTTTGATTTAAGATAAGTAAATGGTGGTGCATCAAAGGCGAATAAAAGACCGTATAAAATCAAAATAAAGATGATTAATGGGAAAAAGAAATTAAAGTATTTTACTGAATAGGTATTTTACTCCACCTGTATAAGATCAGAAATACATATTTATTACTCATCACAATAACATTTATTAATGTTCAACTGAATAGAATAATAATTCAACTGAAAAGAAACAAGGAAAAACTATTTAATCATCCTCGCTTTATGTGACAGTAACTTGAATTAAAGATTTTGTTTGTGGAAAATTTAAAATGATTAAAACTTTGTTGCAGAGATATTACAAAAATGTTCGAATTTTCATCTGATAAAACGACTTTGGTAGTTTTAAAACTGAATTCTAAATTAAAACATTTTCTAGTTTCATAGTGAAATTTTCACTTATTGAAGTACTTTGCTGAAAATATGATCAGAAAAATAATTGTTATGTACCCTTCAGATACATTTACGACTTCAATAAATCATCTTAATTTACTAGAATGCTGCGTCACTCTGTTTTCACAGGGAGAACTTCCTCTTCG
The DNA here is from genome assembly GCA_017312745.1 of Gryllus bimaculatus. NCBI lineage: Eukaryota > Metazoa > Arthropoda > Insecta > Orthoptera > Gryllidae > Gryllus > Gryllus bimaculatus. The sequence goes on from BOPP01000133.1 coordinate 721,528, forward strand.
AAACCAAAAACAAAATCATTGCAAACCGTGAGTAGAGTATTGAACATGTGCGTTTTGTAGATTGCGCAGTTGCAGAATCAGAATATTATTTAGTTTTTATTAAAAAGGACTTTCATGTTACTAACAACTTTTATCTCGTATTTTTAATGAACAACGTATAATGTAGATAATCCCAAGATCTGAAAATCTTATTGCTTCCAAATATCTATCTGTTTTCTAAAAAGTACGAATCTCCTGAACCGTTAGATTATCTACTCGTAAAATCGTCTACGCATGTTCGTCATTCGGCAAGTACTGATTGACAGCTCCCCCCATGTGATGTAGGGAAGGGTTGCTTGCACTTTACCGAGCACTAAACATTCGGTGACTACTCTATCCCCAACGTGTCAGGCTTTTGATAACATTAAAGGAAGCGAACATTCGCCGAAGACAAGCGGTTCTAAGGATTGAGTGAGCAATAGATCCCTGCTCGCCGAATGCCAAATGTGTGAAGCCGCTGCGAAAAAATATGTCCACGTGCAAGTTGGTTCTAGTTGAGTATTTTTACTTTCTCGTCCTTACTTCCTAAAAAAAGAAAGTATTGTAATCATGCGCCGTAAAACGGCGATATCTCGACAAAAAACTCTTATTGCCGCTCTGGTAAAGTAGAGATGCATAGATATTGTTTATATATTTAGGAAATTACTTCATCGAACACGTGTAGTTAGAATCCTTGTTTTATGGGTTTTTGATAGCGAAAAACCGATTGACAGCGAAACGACTGTCTAGCCGTCTGTGGTCAAAGATTGCGCCTAAAGCGTTCAGCCCATTTTCTCCAAAATGATATTCCCTGATCGGTTTCATTGAACGTGAGGATCTGCGGGTTTGATTGGGAGTATTCTTTACATGAAGCCTCTACAACATTTTCAACATTTTCTAAAAAACGGATTTAAATTAAGAGAGTAAATTTTTTGAAATCTCTGACTTTCGAAAATTTAAAAAAGTTCAAATTTTTTGGCGTGTTCTTATAAGTACAATATTGAAGATGAAGAATTAAAAAAAATAAGCAATTATTTTCTCCAAAAGGGCTTCAAACTTTTCTTTAAATATTTTCCTCGTAAAGTAGATCAAAGGATGATAAAAAGGGGGGTTGTTTTCATTTTCGGAGAACTCTTTGTATTTTCTAAAATTGCAAAAAGTTAACATTTCAAAACTACAAGATTGAAGATAAATATTTTTTCTTAACTAAAATATGTTCTAAAGAATCAGCTCTTTAAAAACGAGTCATGTACAATTTTTTAATTGAGTACTTTGGTGTAATTTATGCTTGAAATTTTTTGCAATTTATAAAGGAAAATTTTTTCTCAAAAATTGCCTCAAAAATTTTCCACAGACAGAACAACACACAGTAAAAAGGATGCTGCAGGTCTAATATCCGATGAACCCTCTGAATTTTCGATAATTGTAAATTTAGAAATTGTACGAGAAAGTATGTGCTGTTATATCAACAGTAGTTTCTATTGAGCATGTTACCCCTAAGGAAGACGCGGATATGACAACCCGAACGTGAATAAAACAACCTGCAACGCAACGTGCCTCGGAGCATTCGCATACCAACGCAACTCACGATAAGAGCGCCAGCGGGGGCGGCGTTTTCGTCAGCACCAGGTGCGGGCGTGGCGGAAGGGGCGTGGGCGTGCGTTTGCAGAGGGCGCGACGGGGTGCGCGGGCACGCTCCCGCCCGCGCGCGAGTGGATGGGCGGCGGCGCTCGTAAACAGACGGATCCCGCTGGCGCAGCGCAGGCCGCCCACGGCCTCGCTCGGATGCCAGGATGCGCGCAGGCCCCACTAGCAACCGCCTCCGGATGGACTGTGTGTACGGAACGCCTCCGGAATGCTACCTCTAATAATAATCGGTTAATAAATTTAGCTGAGCGTCGCGGATGGCTATCGTCTGTCAATGGGTAGACGTTACTCACTTGACGTGCATGCGCTTCACGATTTTGTGCAGCAACGATAGTGGAATTATTTCACATTACTGTTATCTGGAATTAGGAGAAGGAAAAATAAGAGAAATGAAGGAGGAGGAAAAACGTGTAGACGAATGTGGAAAGGAAACAGATTTAGATTTATTTAGTCCAAAAATAATAATAAAATTTTAAAAAATAAAATATAACAAGTAAAAACTGTATGTGATGTATGGGGGAGAATATCATCTGCGTTTTTTTGAGTTCTAGAATTCCTTCCCATCTTATTAAGTATACATAAATAGGTCTTCTGACTTCGATCAATACAGTACCTTCTACATCTACATTACAGATAATGTATTTTGGGTATTATTATGAGGCGCAGTAGCATCGACAAGAAATAATAATAATAATAATAATAATAATAATAATAATAATAATAATAATAATAATAATGTAATGTGAAAAATGCCTTGTATGTCAGAAACAGAAACAATCATAATGTCACAGCTTGTCCAATTCTAGCAAAATACGAAAACAGGAAAAGGCACGGTAGCGTTAGCAATGAAATCCACTGTAAGCTGTATTCCATATATTGCAAGTGGTACGTCTCACCAAAACATGATAAAGCATTGCCTTCAACGCTGTATGACCAACAAATGCATACTGAATCAATTATAACAAACATGATATTGTTATTCGGGATTTTTGCTATGAGATTAGAACCAAGGAGACAGAGAAATATCTTAAATACAAGAGTTTGGAAATCGAGGCCAGCAGAATGCGAGGTGTAAAATCTCAGGTCGTAACGATGGTTATTGGAGCCCTGGGATTTGTTCCGCAAAATTTATGTAAGAACTTATCGAAACTTCCAGGTCGTTTAAAAGACTTGAAAGTGCTAGAAATCGTATTATCGTAAAACATATAAAGTAGTTAAACTTTCATATGGACAATTCAATGTGACCAGCGCACCTACTAGAATAAAATGAATGTATTTTTACAATGTTTGATAGAGAGATATCATAGAGATGCAGTCCAACAAAAGACTGATTTAATTAATTATAGCAGGTCAGTGAATTGTTAGCCACTGTCAATTATTACCCTCAGTTCCTACCCGCACGCCCAAAATGAAGTTAATTAATGCTTCGGAAGAAAGGCACCGCATGCCAGAGGTTTTCAGACTTGGTGTGCTTTGGAAGAAAGGAGCACAACACCAACGGCCTCGGAGCGTCTTTAACCGTGCGCCTACTATCAACGGCAACGGGTAGAAGAAGATGCCTTGGAAGTAAGGGGCATGATACCGATTTGCATGAGTACGACGTTTAAGGCTCGAGTCCTCTTAATCCACGTAACCACACGAGCTGCACGTTGGCCCTAAAGACATTGCAATGGGTTGGCGCAGCTCGTTAGGCTCGACTGCCGTTGTAGCTGTTCTGAAATCTTAGACCAAGCGATGTATGAGGTACAAGGGAAATCAGCGGACGGACCAATGTTTTAGCAATCTATTCGAGAGAATAGGGGCCGGAGGTAGTGGTCACACGCCTTTTCTACGAGGTCTCTAAGCGTCCGGCGTACGCAATCCCAGAGGTAAATCCTCGGTCGTAATTTTGCATTGATGCGTATGTATATATATATATATATATATATATATATATATATATATATATATATATATATAATTTACACGTAAGAATACGTTCGCTGTAAATATGGAATTATTTCTTTAAGGAGGAAATCTATGTGGGATAACAGTATAAAATACGGGTATCAATTCAAAAGTATTTTTCAGTAACGCTGTACTGACTTTTCTCGAAGCCATTGTTGGTTATTGCCTGTTAATGATTTCCCGGTTGTTTGCCGCAAATTTCTCAGTACCAGTGACCAGAATTTTGGTCTTAGTGTCAGGGGTCAGGAGATCCACTGAGGGCTTTGCCATCGGACACCCTCTTAAAATTTCGTGTACTCTGTCAAAAAAGGACAAGAAGGAATGATCGCGCGCGATCCGTGCCCCATTTGTTAGGGTACTTCTCCTGCATTCGCCAGGTGTCGACCGGAGAAACCACAGAGAATACCGATCAGAGCAGTCAGCGGCTACAATTCTCCTCCAGATAGCGGATGGATTCGACTTAGGTAGCTAGTGTGAAACATACGCCACCATTGAACTCAAAACTTAGGACCTCTCGGTTAGAGTCGCTGCAGTGACAGCAACAATTCTGGATCTGAGCTAAACGCAGCCCGTATGAGAATGGAGGAATGAGAGTCAGGGGAAGTGGTGACCACCGGGGAAACAAGCTTTGTTCACCACGAACTCCACATACGTCGACCGGGATTTGATCCCAATTAGCCCAAAAAAGTTAGCCCGCTGGCCTCGGATCACTCCACGAAAAAAGAAAGGGGAAGCGGCTGTGTTCTTTCCTTCCCGGCAGGTCCCAGGGCATCTCGGCTCGACCCGGCCCGGCCCTCGCTTATTACGTGCGCCGGCGAATTTCGTCACTCGCCGTGGGCACGGACGTGCCGGGGAGACTGCTTCATCCAATCGGCGCATTTTCCGCGCATTTTTCAACCCGGCTGGCAGGAGCAGCAGCGGTCTCTGGCGCGGACGCGATTGTTCCAGCCCCGCCC